>CADEHL010001252.1:1315249-1663279 GCA_902827135.1 Harpagifer antarcticus | reverse complement strand
GAGAGCAAAACAGCTGGTGCTAGCTGCGCTAACGGATATAAGAAGAAGATGTTTCCACAACCAGGAGGAGAGCTCTCCTGTCAGACTGAGAGGTTTAGATAGTTCACTTTAGTGAGTTATCTCAGTGGGTCTCAAACGTTTTGATCACAATTTATATAAACAAATATTCCAAGGCACACATTTATAATTATTGGGAAAAACAGGTTGAAATCATTTCAATGTGTTAGGACAGTAAACCAAAAAATATCGTTTAAAACTGGAGAGATAAAAATATATACGCCAGCTAAAATCTCACATTGGCTAGAACTGGCCCTGGTTATGGGTAACCTGCTTTACCAATATAGGGACCAGTCAAATAACTACAATATTTGAGGTAAATACTACACACTCAAACGTCTAACATGATATATTTTGTATGATGTATATAATGCAAAATACCTAGAAAATCTAATTTGCAAGAAGCTAAAGCCGCGGCGCAGAGAGGGATGGTGAGATGGAGTAAAGAGATATCATTCAAGTCAGTAAATCATGCAGGATGTGCAGTTTGGCAACAGTTGCAGTAATTATACTGACTATAAACAAACATCTGCAGAACAGGATGGATACAATACAATAAAATGAACACATTGTTTCATCATTTGTCCTATTTTGGCCGAGCAACTTGAGATAAAGTGACACTCAGAAGATGGGAACATGAAGCACAGCACTAGATCGCCACCTGTTGGTGTAATATATGTGCCATGTCCTGCATTATATATTTACTGTATATTTATTACATGTGTTTAAAAAATGTAATGTTTTTTTTCTATTATACTTCTGACAACAATTATGCCAAATGCCAGAAATATGTTGTTGTAATTTATATGTAATTTATAAATATAAAAACGTCTTATTTTAGCAAAAAATGTGCAGTGGTGGAAATATAAAAATATAATAAAAAATAAACAATCTCCAACGTATATTTGCATTAAAAAAATACTATAGTGATTCATTGATTATTACTATTCTTGGTATTATTTCTGTCAATTGACTAATTGATAGGACAACACATCTTTGTAGCTTTAATGTCCCAAGTTGCACAGGTATCATACTGAAGCACATATAAGTATTCAAAGAAACCATCAAGTTAGGCCAGCATTCTCTTCATGTAGAATGTTCTTAAGTAATTGCTCTACTATGTTAGTGTATTTGAATGAAACATCCCTGTAGCCTCAGTGTGCTGTGCAGCTTCAAAATGAAGTGAAATAAAAGACAAAACACACAAACGTTGAATAGCATTTTGTTGGGGAAAAGCCATGGTGAATGGAGCTCTGTGACTTTAAACAAGAAATGTTAACATAGGTTCAGGCAAAGAGACCCCGTGACCAATTGGTCCCCTGAACCTGTGCCATGCAATGCTAATAAAAACAAACAAAAAATTATACTGTACTAAAATCCTGGATTAGAAATATATTTACTCAGACTCAGTCAGAGGTGTTACTGTAATACAAATGTTAAAGCATGTGTGCGTATTATTTTGTGATAAGTATTCCGTTTTCCTATGTTGGCAAAAAAATGTTATGGCACTACAATTTTTTTAATTATTCATAAATACGAAAATGAAATAATCAAAGGTTTAATTGGTAAAAGTATCCCCTGGAACATATTAGTTTTATCAGATTAAATCACAATGAATGAAGAATTTGCCTACCTTCCCGTGTGTCCGCTAGATGGCGCTATAGTCTATATAGAAAATAGAGAACGATTCAGTTTGAGGTTGCTACAGATAAGGATTAAGACAGAGCGCTCACTCTGCTTTTTTTTTTAATACTACACATATAGATGCGGATTCCAAAGATTGCTTACAAGCAGAGTGAACATTTTAAATGTCAATGTGTCAAACTGCCATCCGTGGTATGGTTAAAAAGGTCTAGTAGTAAACTTTTGGCCTTTTCCGACGGCTCTTGACTCATATCAGATATCATTTTGAAAACCGGAAGATAATCCCGCTTTCCTCTGACGCAGCACACTTTCTTATATGCTATCTTGCTCCTACTCTACATTCTGAACTTGTTGGGGTACATGTGTTCCTGAGCCTGGTTCTGTGGTTAACCGAGTTACCGGCAGATGAGAAGCCACTTTTGGAGACATCTCTAACCTAAGCGTTGCGTCTCCTGACTAAGGTTAGCTGTTTACAGATCTTATTGGCTGGTTTGCTCTACATACCCTAATTTAACCAACTGAATATAAACGTTAGCTGTGTTATGGTATTGTAAACTCTGGAAAACGTTATGGCGTATTCTTACCTGGTTATAATTAAAGCAGTCTTATAAAAATGAACACAAGTGTAAACTAACGACACTTTTCTTAGTTTTTGTGCAGCACATTCGGTCACCATACAGTCACGTTTGTTGCTTTGTTTGGTGTATCCAAAAACTTAGCATGTTAGCTTGCTATGCTAGTTGAGCTTCTATAGCAGAACGCCGCCTGTCCTCTGGCTGGTGATGCCGAGTTTCCGTTGTTCCTTTGTTATTACGACTGCTGCTTTCATCAATACATAACATCACATACAACTGAAGTTTATGCTGTGTAATTAAACCTTTTCAGAATCCTAATCGTTTCTGCATTACAGAGATGTCTCACTTAAGGACAAGATAACACAACAACTGCTGTCAGAAAAAGAGGCCATGATCAATTTGAAAATAGCATCAATTAACCTAAACTCTGTTTACTCACTGTTTAACAAATGCATCAAATGTTCTATAATGGTAACAACTACTTTGATTAGAATATATTGTGTTTATTACACTAACTAGTATTTGATACTAGAGCGATAGCCAAGCCAATACCAGCTTCTTGTGAGAGTGTGTCTGTTGATGAGAAATAGCTCTGAGGTCAATTAGAAACAGTTCACCATTACATTGTGTCCACCATACAGCAATGTCAAGGACCCACTTGGTATGTTGGTCACCATTCTTTAAATAAGATTGTATATATTATGTGTATGTTGAAAAACAAACTACTCCAGTGTTGGTTTGAAGACATTTTTTATAATTTCATTTTGCATCGTATGGTCCTCAACAATACATCTACTGAATACACATCTGGTCATGTGAAGATCAATAACAAGAAAGCAGTGGTAGCACCCCTTGATGGGTATTCAAAATAGATTTCTTTTGTTTATTACATGAGCATGTAGCCAGATGAGGTAACATCTGGGGCAGGTCGCAATCATCTTCCACTTTGGGTTACATGATGATCGCTGTAATCAGCACTGGAGGTAGGGCTTACTAGTCAACGTTTACCAAGGGGATTATGATGGAGTAATACAACTTATGTTTCTGTTAAAAGAACCTCTTTGTCAGACTGAGCCTCAAGTACACTATACTATGCTATTTTCTATCGGTGACAAGATTTTGATTCTAAGTATACAAAAAATGATGCAAATGACCTTTCCATTTCTATGATTTAAATCAAAAGCAGGGTCTTTAGTCAATAGCCCCAAATCCCATCACATATGGGTCATGCTGTCCACCCACTTTAAGATGATCCACCTTGCAGTGCATGGGGGCTGGGAAGTTTCTGATATCATCTTTCAAATCAAATCAAATCAAATCAAATCAAATCAAGTTTTATTTATATAGCACATTTAAAAACGATGTTTGGTCGAGCCAAAGTGCTGTACAAGTAATAAAAACAATTTACTACAGTACAATAATATAATATAATAAGCGCTTTGAGCATCTGGAAAAGCGCTATAATAAATGTAAGGAATTATTATTATTATTATTAATAACAACAAAAGACAGTCATTGCAACAGCAAATATAAAAACAAAACACACGGAAAAGTCAGGAGTCGTGCTCCGCTCTTTGAAATGATCCCTTGCTTAAGATGTCTTGTGCTTTGGTTTCCTTTCCTGCCGTGCTATAATCTCATAAGGAGAGGGTCTGAGCTGGCTGTGATAAGAGCCGTCTGTACAGTGACCTAATCAAAGCTTCAGTTAGGGTTAATCATAATCTCCATTATTTGGGTCAATAATTGATATCACGATTATTAAAAACGATTATCCATTTACTTTGAAAACATCCATTTATTGAAAACAAACATTTGAACAATATGTTTTTAACAGTTGATTACCCTAAACTTTAAGTATAATTCAACTGAAAAAACTATTAAAAAATAAATAATGTTAATAATAATCGTTTTATTTCGATTATGTTGTTTTCATAATCGTTGCAAGCCAAAATCGTAATTGCGATTAAAATACGATTCATTGAGCAGCCCTAGTGTCTCCTCCGACCCCATGTATTCGCTCTGAAGTCAATGAGAGCTTCTGTTGTGTCTGCAGGTCGTGACCCTCATCCACTGTCAACCACCACAGTCACAGATGTACATGTGTCCACACACATGTATTGATACAAACAGACTGTATATACTGCAGAACATATCAGAATACACACACATTTGTCCTGGGGGAATGTGAGGTTTTGTGACAGTCGCTCCATTTGAGAATGAATTCAAATGAAAGAGTAATATGAAAAATAGAATAAGCAATAAAAAGATACATACAAAAGTAACGTATATTATAAACATAATAAGTTAACCTAAATTGTCCAATAAAAGATACAACAAAATAGAATACTAATATTTATATAATCATTAAAACAGAAAGTGAAAATCGTGCATGTTTTACCACAATACCACAACAACATTTATATTACAATATAGAGAGTAGTGCATTAGTGTTAATAAGATACGGCTGAATTGCACAGTTTATGGGGGTTTGGCTGCTGATGGTGAAGTAAGTCAGTCTATTGACTCGTGTCATAGCAACCGAAGAGGCCTCAAGTTTAGCAGTAAACTAAATACTAAGAATGGGTCTCTAATCTTTCCTCAGGTGCTGCTCTCTTTCGGGTCAGTGTTGTATAGAGAGAGACACATCAAACCCAGAGACTAGACAGAGTGAGCCCCCCCCCCTCCGGGCTGCAGGCGTCCACATCTTCTCCCCTGGTGAGTTTTAAAGCTTTTCTGTATTTGTGAGATATCATCGCTGAGACATCCACATTGGTATTTCAAAACAGCTGCATACATCAGAGGGGCAAAGATTGATTTTATTACCATGAATGTATCTTAATAAGGGCAGCAGTGATTGCTCCTGAGTCATCCCCTACATTGATTGTACATATACATCTGTCGGCAAACACCTCACATGATACACTGCACAGACTGGCCTCCTACCAAATGTATGTTTTGATAGGTCCCAGTTCTGAAACCCCCAGCAGGATTAGGTATAAACACATTTGTAATCACTGCTTGTTAGATATGGCGGAAACTTTTACTCTCACTGCCAAGCTATATAACTCTAACATATCTGTTGGTTTTGTGTTTGCTTTTTCGTTTCCCATATACAAGTTAGCTGTCTAAAAAGCTGGTTTGCTTCCACCTCAAGACCTGCTCCACTAGATTTTCCAGTACACTCTAGGAATGGATGATTTGAGTATTATGCTTTCAGATGGTGGCTCTGCTATTGAATTGTTTGTTTGTTTTTAACCGCACACATGAGGCAATTTCAGATACATTTAGGATGCAAAACATCCTGATTTGAATCTCTTAAACCTTTCGTCCCTCCTCATTCTTTTGTAATACCTTAGAGCAGGGATGGGCAAATGGCGGCCCCGAGGGTACTTGTAGTACTGATTACCGTCCACTAGAATTTGGCGAAAACAAGTTTAAAACCAAGACTTTGTTTATTTGAAATCAGATGAAAACAAACTGTCACGGACCCCTGCCGTGTTATCTATGATTACTACACGCTTTTTTCATTCATAATTTCAGCGGGGAGGGAGGGGGAGCGGCGCTGAGGAACAGGCAGAGTGCGGGTGGACAGGTGTCTATGTTGACATTAATGCAGAGACTGGCTACAAGTGTCTTAGGTTCAAGTTAGAGAACTAATTTCTGTGTTAGAGTTCATGACTTCATGTGTATGTCATCTTAATGGTTAATCTCAATACACACACATTTTCGTGCTTTCCAATAGTTTAAACTAGTTTTATCCCACTGTTAATAACCTGTTCCAATACAACATGCCACTTGTAAAATGAAATAACATTTCTGTGAAGCGATATTTGTTTAGTGAGCTTATTAGAGGATGGTCCCCTGAAGATTGTAAAATGTCAATGAAGATGGTCAGACTTAGTATTAGGGATGCCAGAAACTGACCATGATCAAATTCGAAAATCGGACAGCCCTGGCGAATATGAATTGCTTATTCAGCAGGCAGCAGCTGTCTGCACTCTGCGCAGCCTGCGCTGCTGGCTTCCTCCAAGTTTACAGTAAACAAACTGGTGGTGGACCAATGGCCATTTACAATTATTAATACTATTATTAGCATTAGTCTATATTTTGGTTGAAACTAAGCCAGGAAAAAAAAGAAAAACATAATTAACAATAAAAAAATATATAATAAAATCGAATTTTTAAAAATAATTTCGAAAAAATCGAATAATCGCTGGCATCCCTATTTAGTATATTCGTTAATAATTACATACAATACATGGAATTTGTGTATGGTGTGTTTCCAAGTGAATCTGCGGCCCCCTGGTGGCCAGTACACACATTATGTGGCCCCTACCACCATCCAAGTTGCCATCCCTGCCTTAGAGCAATGCAAAGTGTGTAAATGACAGGCTTATCATTTTCAGCTGCCTGTTGCCATCGCTGTTAAATAACAACATCACCAGTGGGCATATCTTTTGTGATGACTCAAATGAAAGTTTGTCTATTGTCTGCTTAATGAACCCTCTACGGCTGGTGTCTGTATTCAGAAGTGAACTACTGTTCTTCGGAGGAAATGATCAGCTGATCACCTCACATCAGTTTAAGGATCTCTCAGGCTCAACTGTTCATATCAGATCAAAAACTGAACTTATCAACGTAATAGATGTGATTTCAAGTGAGTAGCTTGTGAGCTACAGTATGCTTAACTGTGCTTTAAGAAACATTTAATGAAAGGCTATATATATAATGCTGCTCATCTATTTCAGATCAGGTTTGTTACAGGCTGTAAACATAAATGAGTGGTTCTGGCTTTCTTAGCCAACACATTGTGTGGTTTGTTCTTAGGTCACTTGAAAGTTGTCAGAATATTAAAAGGTCAACCTAATAAATATTAGTTTAAGAAATGTAAAGGTTACCGATTGTGATAAATAGACTTGAACTGGATTAAATTGTGTTGTAAATAGCAATGACATTATTATGTAAGCCAACTATGGTGTTACATTGCAACAATTGAAATGCCAAACATCAATACGGAATAAGACCTCTCTCCAGTGCTTTAAGGACTTAGCATGATATAAAACATTTAATATCTACTTTCAAAGCACTCGCATATGTAAACATTTTAATTAGATACACGTCTAAATTGTTGTCTGGGGGCCAGGAAGGGGCCCCATTATTCCAGGTGTTGTTTTGTCTGCTGTTTGGTCTATCTATAAGGGTCCTTGACTCAATGTTGCTCAGACATGTTGCCTGTAATCAATTTGACTATAATCATGAGTTTGAATAATAATTGAAAGCATGACATTGTGGATAAAAGCGACTGAGTTGTCTTTGCAGTGGAGTGGAATGCTCAAACATCTGGAAGTCCTTAGAGAAGAACCACTGCTGCTCCTTCGGATTCAAAAGAGCAATTTGAGATGGTTTGGCTATTTGATACAATACTGCCTCGATGCCTCCCTGTGGAGATATCCCTCTGAAGAATCCTGGGGCAGTCCATAACACTACATCCCATCAGAGCTGGGGGTACTATGGGATCCACCCTAATCCAATAATACTGTGCAAAGTATCATTAACTACAGGTAACTACTTAGACTGCAGTTTATTCTTATTTTTGAATAACTATTGTATTGAAAAACCTCCACATAAAAAATGGACTTTTGTCGCTCAGTTTTTGCAGGTTGGATAGTTCGAATTTTTGCATCCTCATTGAAACTACGAACACAGCTACGCCAACTAGCTGAGACCCCTGCTTGAACGAAGCAAATACGTCGCATTTCTGTGTATTGCCAAGTTTTTCCAAATATATTTGAAGACTTGAGATGTTAAAGGAACTTTAACAGAGGGATAACATGCAACACATGCCAGATTTTAACCCAGGACGTCACAGTCTTTAGACCATAAAGCCACTGGGGTGCTCCATATTAGGCAAACTTAAAAAACCAATGCTTAAACTATATTTCCATGATGTCCTGTGAATAATAAAAATCCACCCACTGTACAGTTAAATGTCAAGGTATGTCCTACATGAAATATCATTGAACCCTAGAACACAGACAAAGGTCAAAGCATCCCACCCCCCCTCAGTGTGCAGCTGCTCCACTGCTCCTGACATCAAACAGGACCATGGAACTGCCAGCCTCAGGCTTCCCACAAACACAGGGCTGACAGCCTGAGCAGGGGAACATGATGTGCTGCAGTGCCCACTGCCTTCAGGATGAACACCCCCTCACTCCACACATTCATGGCCAGATCATTTGTGAGTGTAGTGTTTGAGTTGTTGTGTGGCTCACCATGGAATTGCTGCCAACATTTGTTTTCATATTTTTTATCTTCACCCTTCTCAGTTCCACCTGTTCTTCAAATTTAGATTTCCGCCTTTAGTAACTGACAGGCATGGCAGTGAGTATAAAATCCAAGTCATGTTTTAGGGCATGCTCCCAATGGGCGGATGCAGGCAGGTAACTATCGCCTGACAGGGTGATATGCAGATATGCGATTTCTACGGTCAAAGTTCAGCAAAGTCGGATTCCACAAAATGCAAATTAGCTTTGCAACAGTAAGCAAGTGTTGCAGAATGTATTTGAACGTTAGGCCAATATTTTGCCAATATGTATTTAACTGAGTGTTTTCTGTGCCCGCAAGATGTTCTTTGAGAAACCTTTGGATGACAGTACTGTAACTGCATTCATGTCTCTTGTGTGGGAGTGAGCCTACAGTCCATAGATGACTGACTGATGACATCTGCGACAGGTCAGATGCTGCTCTCTGACCTGTGACTCATCTCAGCTATTCACCCTGAGCTGATGTGTTAGATCAAAAACAATACCGGCTTTAAATGTGATGATTCCATTACACAGTGTTTGTCTTTATCCCATTTTTGCCAGGTTGTTAATAAAACATATATTTTAATGTCAATAAATATTCCTTTTCAAGTAAACTTATGCAGGGGATCACAGGGATAAATCAATCACTGAGTTTAAGAGTTATCCCCTGTTCATCTTTGTCACATGACACAACAGTTTACAGCTTTACCAAAAAAAACACAAAAGGGTACTAATTGAATTGTATGCACAGTAAATGTAATAGTTTTATGCTATGTGGACTGCACAATTATGGCGCTGTTGTGAGGTTGGACCCACATGATTCGGCTTTGTTGATGTTTCAGTTTTATAATAGCATCCTCTTACATTTTATCCTATTTTGAATAGGATCAAAGCTTAACCACTGATTGTTTTAATGACCATTCTTAGTTCTGGAAACAATTAAATCACTTCAGAATAAGAAGGTTTCTAGTTTTCCACAAAAACTGAAGGTCAGTGATTCTTTTATTTCAGATTCTGATGGTATGTCTAATGCTTTCAATGCTCACTTCAAAAAGGCTGGTCACATCTTGATGAGCAAAGTTATGACTCTCTAAATGGTCGTACTCACAGCCCTTGTCAAGAGATGAACTCCCCTGTTTTTGATTTAGCTTATTTCTCGGTCTCTGAAGTCTTACAGGGTTTGCACTCAATTGATCCTAAAAAGTCTGCCGGGCCTGACGGCCTCGACCCGTTCTTTTTAAAAATTGCAGCTCAGATTATAGCACAACCAGTA
This sequence comes from Harpagifer antarcticus, assembly GCA_902827135.1. NCBI lineage: Eukaryota > Metazoa > Chordata > Actinopteri > Perciformes > Harpagiferidae > Harpagifer > Harpagifer antarcticus. The sequence continues at coordinate 1,653,425 of CADEHL010001252.1, read as the reverse complement.
ACTGATATTTGTAATCTCTCCCTGTCCACTCACACACTGCCAGCTGTGTGGAAGCATCTCTGGTATTGCCCCTCTTGAAAGCTGGTGATTCCACGGAGTTGAATAACTATCGTCCGATCTCAAATCTTTCTGTGTTATCAAAGATTCTTGAGTGCCTAGTTTCTACTCAGCTAAAACTTTTTTTAAATTCACACAACATCCTTAACCCTATGCAATCTGGATTCAGATCAAAGCACAGTACTGTGACTGCCAGTCTGAAAGTCTTAAACGATATTAAGGCTGCTTTGGATAAAAATCAGTTTGTGTTGCATTGTTTATTGACCTAGCCAACGCATTTGACACTGTAGATCACCACATTATGTCTAATGTTATGTTGGTGTCTCGTTTCGGTCATAATGCCATTTTCTGGTTTTAGAGTTACTCAATGCGTCAGGCTGGGTAGTACTGTCTCTGACCCTGTCACCTTGGAGAAGGGAGTTCCACAGGGCTCTATTTTGGGGCCCTTGCTCTTTTATTATATGTGACCTGCTCCATCGAAATCAGTCGCATTGACCCGAAGACACATTTTGAGTTGTATTACACTGTTGGAAGAGGATATTCCTAGCTTTTCTAATGATATCAGGATTGTTTTTGTACTCCAAATATTAAGCGAAATATGTCACATTATATAATGACTGTCACCGATGTCATTATTTTTGGGCCTTTAAAGTTCCTCTTCTCTGGAATCCATCGATCTGATTGATTATTAGTGGAGCAAATGATCAAATACTACGGAGGGAAGATATTTTCGTTTGGAGGGGAAGCTCGCGAGTGTGTGTGTGTTTGTGTAATTTTGCATTTGTGTGTATTGTGTTTGTTTCCCGGGGAAAACACTCTGTTGACACCAGCTGTTGTTGTGCCTGCTGTGACGTTAAGTTACTCGTTCTCCGCTTGTAATCATGCCGTTACAAGCTTCAAAGTTGTATTTATCATCTGAATTTGCCGAAACAAGTTTAATATTCTGAAAGCCAAGACTTTGTTTAATTGAAATCAGATGAAAAAACTGTAACGGACCCTGCCGTGTTATCTATGATTACTATACTCTTACATTCATAATGTCAGCCGGAGGGATGGGGGGCGGCGCTGCGGAGAGCAGATTGCGAGTGAGAGGTGCCTGTCTTCGTCCCTTTACAAGCTTCAAAAATGTATTCATCGTGTGATTTTGGAAATAAAAGTTTCATATTCTGAAAGCCAAGACTTGTTTGTTTATAATCAAACAAAGCACCTGAACCCTGAAAAATAGTTTTTTACGTAAAATCCACGTTTATTTTGAAATGAGCCGTTGCGACTTCCGACTTTTCGATAGAGCGGGGTCACATATGTAAACAATATTGTAATCAGATGCAATTTTCTACCTATCATATGTATGCTGATGACACTATTGTATACTCATGTGCTACTTCTCTGGATATGGCCGTTTCCAATTTAAAATCTGATTTATCACGCTGCAGCATGCACTTCTTGATTCCATACTGCTATTGAACAGTAAGAAAACCAAAGCAATGCTCTTTGCTCCCAAGTCAGCGTCCTCTTGCCTCTCCATTGACACCCTTGATGGCGTCTCCGTTGAGTTTGTTGATACCTACAAATATCTGGGCTTTTTGTTGGACAGTAATCTGAACTTTAAACACCACATTGAAGTTCTAACAAAGACATTTAAATTCACTCTTGGCTTCCTTTACAGACTTAAATGTTGTTTTTCAACTTCTTCCCGTAAAGGTTGGTCTCTGGCTTATTCCTGTCCCAGCTTGACTACGGTGATACCATTTATAGATTTTGCCTGTCCACTGTTTTGGCCAAACTTGTCCCACTCTACATGCTGCACTGCGTTATATATCAAATGCACCCTATAGGACTCATCATTGCACACTATAGCCTTACTGGATTGGCCTCACTTAGTATGTGTAGGATGCAGCATTGGTTTTTATTAATGTATAAAGCCATTTAGGTAGCTTCCACTGTATATATGTGCCAGATTTGCTCCAGTTTGTGACTCTTACAACCTCAGATCCAGTGCCTGGATAGGGTTCCAGGCACCTGCTGTGCGGACCTGAGGCTGGAAAAATAAGTCTTTTTTATTATGGTCCATGGTCTTGGAATGACCTTCAATCAAACCTCAAACTGAGGGCACTTGTCCCTATAGCGTGTTTTAAATTGAAGTTGTCTGAAGTCCTTACCACTAGCTGCTCTTGCAGTAATAAGTAGTGTACCTTTGTTACTGTCCTAATGTGCACAATGTAGTGACTGCTTTTCGTCTTTTTGTTTATTTAGTTTTGATCTCTGTATTTTATATGTTTGTGTAAATGTGTTATGTGTAACGTTGCTGCCTTCTTGGCCAGGGCAGCATTGAAAATTAGATTTTATCTCAATGCTCTTCATCAGTAGAGCATCCTTCTGTTTCCCTGCCTAGTAAACACATCCCTATGCAACCTCTCATTCAAATGTGAGCTGTACACACCATCTGGTTGTTATAATTCAACCCTGTGAGTTTATCTGTCTGTCCGTCTGGCATTATTTCCCTCAATGAAGGTCAGATAGAAAGACAAAGACAAACTGCCTGTGTATAACAATCTGGTGATCGGCTCAAGGGCTAAATAGAGCAAGATTCATGTTAACTCATACACAATCAGGATTTCAGTGGAGTCTGTAATGCATTTGCTGTTTATAGCCACAAACTGTGCAGCACCACTGTGAACTCTTTCAACAATACAAACATTGTCAGGCATTGAGCAGACCCACTGTAATGTATTTAAATTCTAGTTCAGTAAATGTTTGTCCAATATAGGCATGCAGTTCGAGCATGGAAGTCTTCAATATCCAAGATTCAATGGTTTCAACCATCTTTCATAGTCTTCATCAGAAAATGCACCAGCTCCATTTAGTGATAAAGTGAAACAATAAACCTGAGGGTACTACTGAGTTGAATTTCTCACACAGGTTTGACCTCATTGTTGCTATATTCAATCAATCAATGTTTATTTATTTATATAGCCCAATATCACAGTGTGTACAGAATATCAGTATGACAATACGACACCCTCTGTCCTTAGACCCTCACATCGTACAAGGAAAAACTTCCGGAGAAAACCCACAGTTTAAAGCGAAAAATGGGAGAAACCTCAGGGAGAGCAACAGAGGAGGGATCCCTCTCCCAGGATGGACAGACGTGCAATAGATGCCGTGTGTAAATTGAAAAGATAATACATTTGCAACATAGGTAGTTCCAAATGTTTGGAAATGCATGTGTGTATAATAGGAAGATGAATCCACGAGGACATCCATCCAGGACCTATGATCCAGGACCACAAGCCACGACTCAAGATCCAGGGCCGCAGGATCATCCATGTCTCCGGATCCCGGCGTATATAGACACCAAAAAGAAAGACATTTGGGGAAGCTGGGTTAATCGGAACATGAGAGTACACAGGTATAGACAGAGAGAAGGAAGAAGTAAGATGTCCCCCGACAAACTAAGCCTATATCAGCAAAACTAGGGGCTGAATCTAATCAGCCCTAACTATAAGCTTTATCAAAAAGGAAGGTCTTAAGCGCACTCTTAAAAATGGATAGGGTGTCTGCCGCCCGAACACAAACTAAAAGCTGATTGCACAAATGTGGAGCTTGATCAGAAAAGGCTCTGGCTCCCATTGTAATTTTAGAGACTCTAGGAACAACCAACAACCCTGCATTCTTGGAACGCAATGCCCTAATAGGACAGTAGGGTATAATGAGTTCTTTAAGGTAAGATGGCACCTGCCCATTAAGGGCTTTGTAGGCGAGAAGAAGAATTGTAAATGATATCCTGTGTTCTATAGGAGCCTGTGTAAGGTAGCCAGAACAGGAGTAATGTGGTCCCTTTTCGTAACTCTGGTTAGTACACGAGCTGCAGCATTTTCAATCAGCTGAAGCGACTTGACTGACTTCTTGGTACACCCTGATAATAAGGAGTTACAATAATCCAGCCTTGAAGTAATAAATGCATGGACTAGTTCTCTGCATCCTTTTGAGGCAAGATATGCCTGATTTTTGCAATGTTCCGTAGATGGAAGTAGGCGGTCCTTGAAATTGATTTTATGTGGGCGTTAAAGGATAAATCCTGATCAAATATAACACCAAGATTCCTTACAGTCTCACTGGAGGCCAAATTAATGCCATCCATAGTTAGTATATCTTTAGATAATTTGTTTGGTAGATTCTTCGGGCCAAGTACAATAACTTCAGTTTTGGTTGTGTTAACATCAAAAAATGTAAGGTCATCCACGTTTTTAAGTCCTTAAGGCAGTCTTGAATTTTATTTAGATGATTAATTTCATCAGGCTTCATTGATAAATATAGTTGAGTATCATCCGCATAACAATGAAAGTTTACAGAATGATTCCTTATAATATTCCTAAACCAGCCTAAAGCAGTTCCCTGTATGCCAACTAAGTGCTCTAGTCTTTGCAATAGAATATCATGGTCGATAGTATCAAATGCAGCACTGAGATCGAGCAAGACAAGAATAGAGACAAGTCCCTTGTCTGAGGCTATTAGAATGTCATTTGTGACTTTAACCAGAGCTGTCTCTGTGCTATGATGTGTTCTAAAGCCAGACTGAAAATCTTCAAATAAATCATTGTTTTTTAAGTAATCACACAGCTGTTTTGCGACTGCTTTCTCAAGAATTTTTGAGAAGAACGGAAGATTAGAAATAGGTCTATAGTTGGCTAAAACCTCTGAATCGAGGTTGTGCTTTTAAGAAGCGGTTGTATCACTGCTACTTTGAATGATTGTGGAACATAGCCTGATAATAAAGACATATTCATAATATTTAATAAAGAAGTGCTAATTAATGGAAAAACTTCCTTCAACAGCTTAGTTGGAATTGGGTCTAACATACACGTTTAGAAGAGAGAATCATTGAATTTAATTGTTCAAGGTTTATGGCTGAAAAGCATTCTAGTTCTAATCTAGTGTAATATTAGAACTTACGTTTCCGGAAGCTGTTGATAACACTATACTGGTCAAAGGCAAGAGGTCATTAATTTTGTTTCTAAGAGTAACAATTTTATCGTTAAAAAACCACATTAAATCATTACTACTGAGTGCTATGGGAATAGAAGGCTCAATCGAGCTATGGCTCTCTGTCAGCCTGGCTACAGTGCTGAAAAGAAATCTTGCATTATTCTTATTCTCATCTATTAATGAAGAGTAGTAAGCTGCTTTCGCTTTACGCAGTGCTTTCTTATATTCATTGAGAGTAATATGCCAAATTAAAACGAGATCTTCAAGTTTAGTGGAACGCCATATCCTTTCAAGTTGTCTCGACTTTTGCTTTATTTTGCGGGTTTCGGCATTATGCCATGGAGCTAATCTATGTTGTTTTATTTTCTTCTTTTCAAAGGAGCAACAGAGTCTAATTTTATTCGCAGCGCATCTGTAGCACTATCAACAACATGATCAATTTGGGTGGTGTACATTTTCAGTGGCGGCCGGCCCATAGGGGCGTTAGGGGCGCCGCCCCACCTCTTCCCACATACAAAAAAAATATTAAAAAAAGAAATATATTTTATTTTAATCAACAAGGTAAATATCATACAATTCGTATCAGTAAAATGTATAATCTACAATCAAATCTTATTTAACCTCTTAAGCCCGAGGGTCCCCCCAGTTGACCCCTCCCACCGTTTTTTTACGAGACTATGTCTCAGGGCTTCTTAACATTATGAAACTATTAATGTTCCATACCCTTTTAACGGTAAGAAACTCAGCTAACTGACAATGTGAACCATGTTTAGCTAAAGAAACACAAGAGTAATACCAAGCCTTTGAATTAGCATGGAGCGAAAAAAATGCTAACTAATGCTAACGGACTTTTGCACAGCACTCACGGTAGAAATGCCCTTATTACTTATCCTAACTGCACAAACAAGATATCAAATTAAAGCTGAGACTCCACAGATTCCACACATGTAATGTCATCACTGTAAGACCCCGAATTCCTGGAGCTATCAGCCAGAAAAGAGAAAGTAAACAACATCCGGTTTCAAAATATTACAATAATTACGTCTTACCTTTTTTGATTTATGATCAAAAGTTGTGTTCACCGGAATAAAAAACGCCGCTCAAGGTTAATCCAATGTCTTTGTGTCACGTAGAAATTTTGACTGATAATCCATCATCATATTTATGGCAATATACTGGGTTTTGCAGTCCAGGCGTGCACTTTCAGATATGCTTTGTTCGCTTCTCTATTACGTCCGCAATGGTAATGTTTACGTGGATTTGGGAACTGCCCATTGATTCTATTGGTTATGATGGTTAAGAAAAAGGTGTAAATCACACGAATCGACCAATGGGTTCCAGAGATATAGTCCTGCAGCCGACTTCATTTATTGTTTACTACGGAAGGAAGCAGGAATTGCAGGACAGAGCACACGGAGCACACAGAGTAGTGCAGTAGTTTTCGCTCAGGGCTAATTCAGAGGCTCACTGTTAGCATTGTGTGTTTTTTTCAAAAAAATAAATGAAAAAGATCAGTTAAATTAGTTTTTTCCCGTTATATGGATATAAAATATTCATAGTTTATTAAATATTAAGGTTCCTTAGACGTTGTTTCCTGCAAATGACGCGATTTCGCGTCATTTGCAGGAAACAGAGTATGTTTCCTGCAAATGACGTTAGGAGGACTCCGTTAGGAGTATGTTTTATATATATATATATATTTTTTTTTTTTTTTCACAACAGTTGTATTTGGATGGAATGAATACCTATAGTGATAATTCAAAGTAATAAAATGATTTTTACAGTGAAAAAGTTCAAATGGAACTGATGGTTCCCAAATTAGGTGAGTCCGCCTGGACTTTATTTTTCTAAATCTGTCTAAAAAGGTCAAATTTCAATTGTTTTGCATCAATCTTGATACAGGGTACTTATTATATGTTATAGTTTGGATTCCTAAAGCTTTTAGTCTGCTAACCCATCATTCAAGGGTGGTTTTCACTATAAGTAATGGTTTTTTTAGGCGGACATTAGAATTTACATGTTTTTACTATGTTCCATCTGAATTTATTTTAAAATATAAACATCTATATTGATTCTGACACTTTTACATCCAACTCACAGATGTAACCTTGCTTTGAGAGAAAAGATTATTAATTTACCCCTTTTAGAAGTGAAGATATAGTCTTTGTTGTGTTAGTGGCATGTTCGAGCCTGAAACCTGAAAAAACAGGCTCAGGGCTTAAGAGGTTAAAATTGTGTTACGATGTCTAAAGTTACTGATAAGTCACATGTTCCTGCCTGGTCTTGCCCGTGGCATTAGTTTATCATTACCGGGCGGAGCCCCCGAGCCAAACAGCAGCAACCAGCACGTTGCGAAAGTCTCAATAGTAAACTGTGCCGCCGAAACATAATTTCAGCCAATCAGCGCCGTCAAATATTTTGGTCACGAGGGCGCTCACGTTGGTGCCCACGTTGTTTTTTAGACTCGTGAGTGACCAAGGTGACGCAGTAGTTGGATGAGAATGGTGTGCAGGTGGAGTCGCCGGACCTCGGTCCGCACCCAATTCCGTGCAAGAGCTACTCTCCAATCCTTACGAAAGGAGAAGTTTGGGAGATAAATTGATACTTAAAGACCTTGGACCGGACCAACCCGATTTGTATATATTGCAGCAAGCTCGTGAAAAAGACAAAACGTATCAACGAGGCTTCTCACGTAGCTGGTACACCAGAAAGGCATGGCTAGCTGGATGCAAACAGGTAAATGCTGTCTTTTGTTTCCCATGCTTGCTCTTCAAACAGCCGGGGACAGATACGATCTGTTCAGAAACTAGACAAAAGTTAAACAAGTACAAACCACAGACTGCCTGTGTCATGGAGAATACAGTCGCTGGTTTATTTATGTCTGTATAGGCCGTTGTTGTGAGTGGACGGTCGGAGCATATATAACGTTAGCTTAGCCAAGCTCAATTCAGAAAACAAGCATTCTAAAAGGTTTTTCGCCTGCCGTCACATGTCACAGCAGGATTTGGAAAAACTTGTCCATGCTTTTATCTTCAGTAGACTCGACTACTGCAATGGTGTCTTCACAGGTCTCACTAAAAAATCTATTCGGAAGCTGCAGCTGATTCAGAACGCCGCTGCTCGAGTCCTCACTAACACTAAGAAAGTGGGTCACATCACTCCTGTTCTGAAGTCTTTACACTGGCTTCCTGTGTGTCAAAGAATAGATTTCAAAATACTGGTTTATAAAGCTTTGAATGGTTTAGGCCCAAAATACATTTCTGATCTACTGCTAAATGATGAACCATCGAGATCTCTCAGATCTTCAGGGACTGGTCAGCTTTCTGTCCACAGAGTCAGAACTAAACATGGTAAAGCAGCGTTCAGTTATTATGCTCCAAATATCTGGAACAAACTCCCAGAAACCTGCAGGTCCGCTGCAACTCTGACTACTTTTAAATCCAGGCTGAAGACTTTTCTTTTTGTCGCTGCTTTTAATTGAACTATTCATATCTTAGACTGCACTGTAACTTTTATCCATGTATTTTTTCTTTTAATGTTTATTTTATTATCTTTTCTTTTTAATGACTGATTTTAAATGCCATTTTCTTAATGTCTTTCATTTTTGTAAAGCACTTTGAATTGCCTTGTGTTGAAAAGTGCTATATAAATAAACTTGCCTTGCCTTGCTGTCTGTCTGCAGACTTGTCAAAGCATTAACTCATGTTTTTTAGTAACCGGTATCAGTATGTTGTTACGTCGGCATCATTTAGAAACGTGTATTACAATTTAATCACGGTAAAATATGTTCATTTTGTTGTAGTTGTAGCTCTCGAGCCAGTGCGTCTTGTTTGAATGATGCGAGTAAACACAACTGGCAGCCGCGGTGAAACTCGAGCGACTCGAGCGATGCGATAGGAGCGTTTAGAGCGAAGCGAATATTCGCATCGCGTCCGGTCTGAACGCAGCATTAAAGCGAGCTCCGCGCTGCACTGGAAACGCGCCATTACATCACCAGAAGTCCTAATTTAAGGGGTAATTTCTCCCAAAAAAAATTGTTTTACTCACTATATCAACAGCCCCTCTAAAAATATTTTCCACCAGCCGCCACTGTACATTTTGTATAAGTTTCCTCCCCTACATGCAGACATGCTATCGAGTTAAGTATCGGTGGAATCTCTTCCTTAAATTTGGCTATAGCAATAACAGATAGGTTTCTGCTGCAGGAGCTTTTGACTAATGCTTTGTAGTCTAGTAACAGTACTTCAAAAGTTACTAAGAAATGGTCGGATAAAGCAGGATTATGCGGTTCGACTAATAGTTGCTCAATTTCAATACCATAAGTCAGAACAAGGTCGAGAGTGTGATTATAGCAGTGGGTTGGTTTATTTACACTCTAACGGAAACAAACAGAATCTAATATAGAGTTAAATGCAACAGTAAGGCTATTTTTATCATCGTCAACATGAATATTAAAGTCACCTACGATAATTACTTTATCTGTTTTAAGAACCAAAGTTGATAAAAACTCAGAGAATTCTGATAAGAATTCTGAATAAGGACCTGGTGCACTGTACACTGTAACAAATAAGATTGGCTGCAAAGTTTTCCAGGTCGGATGCGTAAGACTAAAAACGAGGCTTTCAAAGGAGGTATAATTTAATTTTGGTTTAGTATTGATAAGTAAACTTGAGTCAAATATTGCTGCAACTCCACCTCCTCTGCCCGTGCCTCGGGCAATATGAGTATTGATATGGCTGGATGGAGTGGCCTCATTTATGCTGACATATTCGTCATGTCTCAACCAAGTTTCAGTGAGACAGCATATATCAATATTATAATCTGATATTAAATCATTTACCAATATTGCTTTAGATGCTAGAGATCTTATGTTTAAGAGACCACATTTAATCTTCCTGTTTTGTTGCACTGTAGTAGTTGTTACATTTACTTTTATTAGGTTATTATGTATGACACCTCTATTAGGTTTTACCTTAAATTGTCCTTGGGCAGACACACACACCGCTAATATTGGGTATTTTATTGGGTTCGCGATTCCTATGGATGACTGCCTAGGAGAGAGCGCAGAGAAGCGTGTAAGACAGCGACTCCGCCTCCTGGTCTCAACTCCAGTTTGTCATGGATTAAGTCCACAAAGCCCTGAAATGTTTGCCGAAATGAGATTTGCACCTTCCAAAGTAGGATGAATGCAGTCTCTCTTAATCAGACCAGGTTTTCCCCAGAAGGCTGTCCAATTATTTACGAAGCCCACATTGTTTGCTGGACACCACCAAGACAACCAGCGCTGAAATGATGACATGCGGCTATACATGTCATCATTGATCAGATTGGGGAGGGGACCAGAGAAGATTACGCATAATAGATTACGTGTTTAATGTTTAATGTTTCACATGAATACACAAGCACACACATTGAATATTGTTATCGTTTTGAAACCTGATTCTACTTTTTTTTTACCCACGAAAAGCAGGAAGCACGTTGCCATGGCATCAGTGAAAAGGCTGAGGTCTCTCTGTTGGCACATTTTGTTCAGAGACAACCCGAGCTCTCCAAACGCTCTGCTATTCTGTCTCTCAGTTCATTTTTGCAGTTGTGGTCTCTCCCTCTCTTCTACCCTATTGAAACCATGTGTCACCCCCATAGCGTGTAAATATAAATGTCTCCACAGGGGAGCTGACCACCTTTCAAAGACAAACATCTTCACAAAATTAACTCAATTAGAAGCTGCACGGTGATGCTGGTTTTAGAATAATGATTAATGTGCTACTTTGTATTAGTTACATTTCAGTTCTTCCTTACCATTATGGTCATTGTCATAAGTTTCATCGCTGTTGTCTGATTACAATAATACACTTTTTATTTATTATATTTGGTCATTATTGTCCTGCTTAAATGGCTTTAAGGTGATGTAATTACATTAAATGGACAAAAGCCATAGACACGTTCTATTTTTAGTTTTGTTTTGAATATATATATATATATATATATCATGCTATATATGTATTTTTCCCTGTACTGTAACATCAAAATTAGTGAGTGATGTTGTTATTAAGCCACAAGATGCATTCCATATATGGGCGTCAGACAGGCCATCTCTAAGGTCAGTGGTGTGTGAAAGATGCTGGAGCACAGCACACACTGGTGTCTAAGTGAGAGTTAGGGCCTGAATGTACATAAACACATGTGTTTCTGCTTTCACTCATACGATACCATATACTTTATTGCCCCCGTAAGGACAATTGTTCTGGGCTCCGTCCTGCAGTTCCACATACAGTACATGTACGTATGCAAACATAGTTAACAATAAACATACTTTAACATGTTATCACTCATACACCGTTTGCACATACACAGACGCACTTACTGACAATGGCGACTGAATCTTCTACCAGAAGGTAGGACCTGGAATTCTGGGTGGAGAATGTGGGGGGGATCAGACACAATTTGTTGTGCCTGTCTAATAATGGACTGCTCATATATGTTTTGAGAGATGAATGTTTCTTAACCCCCATCATTTTCATAGCAGTCTGTAGCAGGCGAGCGATCTGTGACTTTGACTGCACTGTCGAGTTACCATACCAGGCAGTGATACCATACCTTATGATGCTCTCCAACACTGCATGTTAAAACGGTAACATGAACTTCTGCTCCACTCCGTAAGTCCTGTGTCTACGCAAGAAATACAACCGCTGTTGAAGTCTAAAGCGCAAGGCAAGTTTATTTATATAGCACCTTTCAGCATGCGGCAATTCAAAGTGCTTTACAAAATAAAATAAAAGACGTTTAAGAAACACATTATATAATGGCATTTTACAAGAGGCATTTAAAAAGCAAAGATAATTAATTAAACACAACAGTTACACAATACATGAATAAAATGCATGCAGTGCGCATATGATCAGCTCAATTAAAAGCAGCGGCAAAAATATATGTTTTCAGTCTCGATTTGAAAATACTAAGAGTCTCTGCGGACGTGCATGTTTCGGGCAGTTTGTTCCAGATTGTCGGGGCATAATAGCTAAACGCTGCTTTTCCATGTTTTGTTCTTACTCTCGGAACCGAGACCTTCAACATGCACCTTCCAGCTGAGTGTATCATCTACTTAGGAGCGGACCTGAGTTATGGGTTCATTGTGGATAACCCATAACTCTGCCTAAGGTCACACCCACTGCCTTGGGGTCACACACCATCTCCTCAGTCTTCTTCACATTCAGAACAAGATGGTTGAATTCACACCATTGCACACATCTCTCTATTCAGAGTGGTAAGCCAATGAACTGCTGCCTTAGAACATTAAGCCAAGGATGGCTGTATCATCTGAGAATTTGGTGATATAGTTATCGGGATGGATTCTTGTTCACAGAACCCTGGGGGGGCTCCCGTACTAACTGTCCGGGGCTCTGAGAGGGCATTGTTGACCCGGACGTGCTGAGTGCGATTGGTTAGAAAAGAAAAAAAAACATTTCAAATAAAAGGAATTACACTTGGATAAGTGTAATTCCTTTTATTTGAAATGCCTACCGTTTGTTGATTTATACGGATGTATAAATCAACAAACGGTAGGCGTGCATAAGCCTGGGGGTCCTCCAAGTGTTTAGTGACCAGGTTTGTGCTGCTATTTGGAGCATCGTCTGTGCCACGCCCCTGCGTGTAGGCACTGAAAAGGGTGGAAGATACATCTACCTCTTTCTTAGAAGTGGCACCAAGGTCCTCTCAAAACATTTCATGACAATGAAAACAAGCCTAAAATCATTGTTTACCTTTAGACAAGGTTTTCTGGGGACAAGTGTTATTATTGATGTTTTCCAGAGGCTGGGGGTGGTGTGAAGGTCCACAGATCTTTGAGATTTGAAACACCATGCTGATCACCATGTTTTGAGGTGGAAAGGTATTTGGAATATATGGAATGTGGCCTTCTTAGTACAGGTGTGCTTGAAAAGTGATTGGACCTTTAAAGGGTCAATCACCACCCTTGCGTCCTGGTCAGTAGCAGAGATTGTCTCTAAAATGTCTCTCCATTGAGAAGAGACGTCCTTTCAAATCTCATGTAAAAGTCATTCAGTTAATTAGCTTTTTGCAGGTCATCAGAGGTACAGAGACATTGTTTACCTGGAGTCATACTTGTGATTGCCTTCATAGTGTCCTTAAGAGACTCTATGCTGTCATTAGTCCGAACCTTTACAGTCTTGGTATGTGGTTTACTACGTTTTAGAACCGTTCTGTAGGTAGGTATGAGATGAACAGTGTTATGTTCTGAGTTGGAAAGCGGGGGTTTGGCTGGACTCACATATGTGTTGTTCACATTGCCATAACATTTGTCTACAGTTTTATCCTTCCGGGTCTCACATTTAACGTATTGTTGAAAACCGGGGAAGTGACAGTTCAAGTTTGCAATGATAGAATATAGAATTGTCACGGTTGTCATGTCAGGTCACAGGTCTATGTCTAGGTTTGGGTGTTTTCACTGTTCTCTGTCATGTTTTCCTCCTGTCGTTAGTTTCCCTGGTGTCCCTGTGTTTTCTCCTCCCTCCTCACCTGTGTCTCGTTAGCTGATTGTGTTCACCTGTGGCCCTTGTGTTTCTCCTCCCCTGCCCGGCTGTTTCTTGTCTTGTAATTATCCCTCCCTGTATTTAGTCTTGTCTCGTCCTGTGTTCAGTGTTGGTGCTTCTTTTGTATGTGACCCAGTTCACCGAAGAGTGTTTTGTTTGTCCAAGTTTATTTAAAGTCCTTGAAATAAAGGTATCGTCAAGTGTAATCTGCGTTTGGGTCCTACCTGCTTCACTCTGCGTAACAGAAAGCACCAACCAGAAATGGACCCAGCAGATGATCCGTTCGAGCTGGAATTATTGAATTTTTCCTTTGATTTGGCTTGCTGCTATGATTGGTGGAAGGGAGCGTCCAGTGTTCTGCAGAAGGAGGCCGCTCTGGTAGAGGCGCACCGGTTGGCTATGGAGAAACCAGACTTGGTGAAATTCTTACCTGGCTGGATTTTGAACTTCATCTGGGTGTGTGATTTCCAGCCTGCTGACTATAAACGTCTCGGTGTGTTCCGTCTGGAGTCAACCCCTGCTTCTTCCCCATTTCCTGCTCCTGTCCAGGATCCGTTCTCGGGTACTCGTCTGGCTTATGGAGGTCCACGGAGTATTCAGGCGGCTGCTAAAAGGAGTCGCAAGGCCAAGCTAGCAGCCCGAGCCCCAAGAGCCATGGCTCCAGCCCCAGTTCCGGCCCCAGCAGCCATGGTTCTGGCTCCAGTACCGGCTCCAGTACCCCTGGTCCCGACTCCAGTTTCGGCTCCAGGACTGGCTTACCGGCCAACGCCAGCTCCCCGTGTCCTGTCGGCATACCGGCCGACGCCAGCACCCCGTGTCCTGTCGGCGTACCGGCCGACTCCAGCACCTCGTCTCTTGTTGGCTCCCCAGCCAACACCAGCTCCCCGTGTCCTGTCGGCGTACCGGCCGACTCCAGCACCTCGTCTCTTGTTGGCTCCCCAGCCAACACCAGCTCCCCGTGTCCTGTCGGCGTACCGGCCGACTCCAGCACCTCGTCTGCTGCTGGCTCCCCAGCCAACACCAGCTCCTCGTGTCCTGTCGGCGTACCGGCCGACTCCAGCACCCCGTGTTCTGTTGGCGAACCAACTCTCTCAAGTTTCCCCTCCAGACACTTCTCAAGTCCCCTCTCAAGTTCCTACCGGAGTCCCCTCTCAAGTTTCCCCTCAGGTCTCCTCTCGAGTTCCCTCTCAAGTCCCCTCTCAGGTCCCCTCTCGAATTCCCTCTCTAGTCTCCTCTCGAGTTCCCTCTCAAGTCCCCTCTCAGGTCTCCTCTCGAGTTCCCTCTCAGGTCCCCTCTCGAGTTACCTCTCGAGTCTCCTCTCGAGTTCCCTCTCAAGTCCCTTCTCAGGTCCCCTCTCGAGTTACCTCTCGAGTCACCTCTCGAGTTCCTTCTCGAGTCACCTCTCAAGTCAACTCTCCAGTGTCCTCTCGAGTCACCTCTCAAGTCAACTCTCCAGTGTCCTCTCGAGTCACCTCTCAAGTCAACTCTCCAGTGTCCTCTCGAGTCACCTCCCAAGTCAACTCTCCAGTGTCCTCTCGAGTCACCTCTCAAGTTTCCCCTCAGGTCTCCTCTCGAGTTCCCTCTCAAGTCCCCTCTCAGGTCCCCTCTCGAGTTACCTCTCGAGTCACCTCTCGAGTTCCTTCTCGAGTCCACTCTCCAGTTTCCTCTCGAGTTCCCTCTCAAGCCCTCTCTCGAGTCCCCACTCAAGCCCCTACTCATGTGCCGTTGGAGGTCCCGCAGACTAGTCTTCTGCCGGGGGTCCTGCCAACCCCATGTCCTGTCCAGTTGGAGGTCCCGCAGACTAGTCTTCTGCCGGGGGTCCTGCCAACCACATGTCCTGTACCGTTGGAGGTTCCGCTGGGGGTCCTGCCAACCCCATGTCCTGTCCCGTTGGAGGTCCCGCCGACTACTCTCCTGCCGGGGGTCCTGCCAACCCCATGTCTTGTCCAGTTGGAGGTCCCCGCAGACTAGTCTTCTGCCGGGGGTCCTGCCAACCCCATGTCCTGTACCGTTGGAGGTTCCGCTGGGGGTCCTGCCAACCTCATGTCCTGTCCAGTTGGAGGTCCCGCAGACTAGTCTTCTGCCGGGGGTCCTGCCAACCCCATGTCCTGTACCGTTGGAGGTTCCGCTGGGGGTCCTGCCAACCCCATGTCCTGTCCCGTTGGAGGTCCCGCCGTCTACTCTCCTGCCGGGGGTCCTGCCAACCCTTTGTCCTGTCTCGTTGGAGGCCCCGCCGACTACTCTCCTGCCGGGGGTCCTGCCAACCCCATGTCCTGTCCAGTTGGAGGTCCCGCAGACTAGTCTTCTGCCGGGGGTCCTGCCAACCCCATGTCTTGTCCAGTTGGAGGTCCCGCAGACTAGTCTCCTGCCGGGGGTCCTGCCAACCCTTTGTCCTGTCCCGTTGGAGGCCCCGCCGACTACTCTCCTGCCGGGGGTCCTGCCAACCCTTTGTCCTGTCTCGTTGGAGGTCCCGCCGTCTACTCTCCTGCCGGGGGTCCTGCCAACCCTTTGTCCTGTCTCGTTGGAGGCCCCGCCGACTACTCTCCTGCCGGGGGTCCTGCCAACCCTTTGTCCTGTCTCGTTGGAGGTCCCGCCAACCACTCTCCTGCTGGGGGTCCTGCCAACTCCTGGTCCTCTTCCGTGGGGGATCCTGCCGAAGCCTGTCCCGCCGGCTCCGGTTCCTGTCCGGCCGACACCGGGTCCTGCCCGGCCTCCGGAGCTGTCTGGTCTTCGCCCTCATGCTCGGCCCCCTGAGTTCGCCCGCTGTGGCCTTCGCCCCACCATGGACTCTGCCTTGCCCCCGGGCCGTCCGCCCGCCCGAGTTCCCCACCTTA
This sequence comes from Harpagifer antarcticus, assembly GCA_902827135.1. Classification (NCBI taxonomy): domain Eukaryota; kingdom Metazoa; phylum Chordata; class Actinopteri; order Perciformes; family Harpagiferidae; genus Harpagifer; species Harpagifer antarcticus. The sequence goes on along the minus strand of CADEHL010001252.1, from coordinate 1,636,999 downwards.
GACTCTGCCTTGCCCCCGGGCCGTCCGCCCGAGACCCCCACCTTGGACTCTGCCTTGCCCCCGGGCCGTCCGCCCGAGTTCCCCACCTTAGACTCTGCCTTGCCCCCGGGCCGTCCGCCCGAGTCCCCCTTCTCGGCTTCTGCCGTGCCCCCGGGCCGTCCGCCCGAGATCCCTTCCTGGTCCCCTACTGGGCTCCTGGGCGGTCAGCTTAGTCCCGTCCTCCGGACCCCCTCCACCCACCCTGGTGGCCTAGGGATACGTCCCTCCTCCGGACCCCCTCCACCCACCCTGCTGGACTTTATTGGATTTTTGTTTTGGGGTTTAGGGACGTCTAGAATCCGTCCCTTGAGGGGGGGGTTCTGTCACGGTTGTCATGTCAGGTCACAGGTCTATGTCTAGGTTTGGGTGTTTTCACTGTTCTCTGTCATGTTTTCCTCCTGTCGTTAGTTTCCCTGGTGTCCCTGTGTTTTCTCCTCCCTCCTCACCTGTGTCTCGTTAGCTGATTGTGTTCACCTGTGGCCCTTGTGTTTCTCCTCCCCTGCCCGGCTGTTTCTTGTCTTGTAATTATCCCTCCCTGTATTTAGTCTTGTCTCGTCCTGTGTTCAGTGTTGGTGCTTCTTTTGTATGTGACCCAGTTCACCGAAGAGTGTTTTGTTTGTCCAAGTTTATTTAAAGTCCTTGAAATAAAGGTATCGTCAAGTGTAATCTGCGTTTGGGTCCTACCTGCTTCACTCTGCGTAACAAGAATAGTCAGGAGTGTGTAATAGCTGCTGGTGAACACAGTCAGTGATTTGAGCTGCTGCACTTGCTGCGTTCCCACTGGGTGGAATATAAACAGTGCAGAGAATAATATTGTTGTATCTTGTTATATAATGATATTTCTCACCTGAACAGTTTCTTCCCCTCCGCTACCGTCCTCATTAACAAGGCCCGAGACCCCCACTGACACTTTACCTCAGCCACATCATAGGCTTTATGCTTTACATTAATGCACACAATGTATACAATATCTTGTTTTTCATTAATGCACATATTTTATTCCAATTCTATTTCAACCAGATTCAATGTAAATACTGCTATATTTTTACTATATATTTTTATATTTGTTTATGTTATTATAGTTTTCTTCAAATAGTTTTCTATCTGTGTTTTTACTTTTATGTATGCACCAAAACACTCAATTAAATTCCTTGTAGGTGTTAACCTACCTGGTAATAAACCTGTTTCTGATTATGATTCCTAAACTCAGATACAGGGTCTTCATCTCAAGCACATTCGAGTGGATGAATGAAAAACCCTCCAGCTCACACAAAGACTTGGGAATATCACGATGAAGCCACTTCTCAGTAAACACCATAATAGACGACTCACGGTACTCGAAACAGGCTATAGTGTTGATCCGCAGCTCGTCCATTTTCGGACGGAGCTGATCCAGATTTGCGTCCGATATGACGTAATATCAGAAATGTGGCCGGGCTTTACACCCACGGCCCTATCAGAAACAATGCACAACGTGTTTTGGACGTAATATGGTCTGTGTTTATAATATCAAGCGTCGCTAACACTCAGAGCTAATGCTGTGCTGGAGAGAATATGTGTAAAGAAGCAGGAAATAAAAAAAGGAACTCACCTTGTGGTAAACCCGCAAGAGAAAATGCATTTGAGCTCCATACTGTTTCAGAAATAATCCTTGAAGTGGTTTTGAACATGATTTGGCTTTTAATCACGGCAGCATTTAGCTGTATCTGCGGTAGAATTCTGAGCTGGCACAAGCTCCCCCTCCTCTTTTAAATGTTTGCAAGCTAAGGACCCAGAATCAGCAGGGCTGAAATAGAGGGATATGAGGGATGTCTAAAATGCACAGAATATGATAGAAACTGTGCAGAATAGTCTATATCAGGGGTCGGCAACCCCTGGCACGCGTGCCAGCATTGGCACGCGGCACCGTAACCAGTGGCACACTAGGAATAAGTGGAATAAGTGTGCAAAATATTTAAATTGTATTTTCGGATCCTGAATGAGGCCGCCGCCAGAGCGCGTCTCCCCGTTACCTGCAGAAGGAGCACGCAATGCAGCCCCGCTCTCTTTAACTCCAGGTGACTTTCTGCCGCTTTCCTCCGTGGTGCTGATCGTTTCACCACGGAGGAAAACACTTCACTAATTGCAGTACCCATAAGGAGCTGTATAAATGCCGCAGTTTTTGCGTGGCTGTGTATTTAGTTTAAAGCCCAGGGGCGATCTGCTCATCTCTCATCGAAATAATATGCTACAAAGGGGCGGACTGGCCATCTGTGTGTTGAACTTTCCTGTCGGCTCCCAGACCGTAGGACTAGTCGAGGAGGGCAGAAGCAACAAGCTTCAGGTTCAATAACCCACTTTAGCTTAAATAACTGGAGAGAGGTGAGCTCTTCTTGGGAGGCCGTTGCATTTATTTATCTGTTCTTCTGTTTCACAAAATACATCACAGACCTCTGTTTTTCTGCTTCCTCGTTTCACTTCCAGAAACATACACACGTTCTCTCCATAGGTTCTCTCACTGTCGCTCTACCATCCACACACACACATGCACAAGCCACACCCCTCTCTCTCTCTTAAAGGGACAGCGATCTCATCTCACTCTGCGTGACCCTAATATCATAGTGTGTTCTGGAGAATCACAGAACGGACGATCGTCCTTATTATTATGCCGTTTAAACCAATTATTTAAATGTGTTTGTTCAATTCGGCATCATGTAAGTTGCGCTGACAGGTCCACACACTGCTTCCCCGCAGCGAGGCTCCCCCGCCCTCCTGCTGATAGTTGACGAGCGTCAAGCTCCTCAACCCCCCCCACCCCCCCCCCCCCCACCGTTGATAATTCTCGATCGTTGGCACGCTGATAACATTTTTTTTTTTAAAATGGCACTTCATATCAAAAAGGTTGCCGACCCCTGGTCTATATACAGTAATTGGAATATTGATATATATGATATATGTGAGTTGCAAACAGATGAATGTTATGGATGTTCTTTCAAAAGTTCAAGTGTTTAACATTCTTATAGTCTGTGGGATGAAACTGTCCCTGATTCTGGTGGTTTTAGACCTCATGCTGTGGTAACGCCTGCCAGACGGCAGCAGACAGAACAGTTTGTGGCTGGGGTGATGTTTGGTATTTGCGGGGGGTGTGTGGGAAAGAAACTCCTTCTGGAGGGAACACAGGGATTTTAGCCTTTGCAGACCATTTACATGCACACAAACCTGTAGAAAACACTACAGGAGAGCAGGGGCGGACTGGGACTACAAATCAGCCCGGGACTCTCGACCGGCCCACTTCGTTACTGCCGGCCCACCGCGGTACCGCAAGTAAATACCGGTAGTAAATTGTCTGGCCCCACCATTGTAACCACTGGCCCGGAGCATTCGTCCAAAAAAAAATCGACTAAGAAAATGAACACATTTGTTGCAATAGTAATTCATGCACTAACTACATTACTACCTGTACTACAACATTTGAATCATCAGTTCTTCCTCATTTTCCTCAATTGTTCATATTTGGTTTATTAAAATAATGATATTGTGGTCATTGTTAAAAAATGTCTGCTATTATTATGAGTATTATTATTTGTATAATGCGCTTTCTGCCTTCCTGTCATTAGGAGTTAGAAATGTAATGGCTATGTAATAGATTAGATTAGAACCTTCATTATCCTAAACTGCTGGGACATTTCACTAAAGCTAATACCTTTATATTGTCTACTCTTCACTTACTTGTCAGCATAGGTCAGCATTGATGTACAGAGCCGACAGAAGACCTTGTTTATATTGGCATCGTATTGAGAGGTACACGTCCTAAAACCAGGAAGTAAGCTGCTGGTTCCCTCCACAGAAAGCAATGGGATTTCTCCACAGGGTTTTAGAAAATAGCTGGAAATAAGGTCTGTGGAAAACAAACCTGTTTGATAAATGCACGTTTGTTCAGCCGGATAATCTCCACATGTCTACCCTACTTTTATAATTTTCGAATCATAAATGTAATCGATAGATTATAAATGGGTTTAGGACGTGTCACTGCACCAGAAGCCAACTCCATCGATCAAGCTGAAACTTCCTCTCCCTCTTCTTCTCATGCTCCCTGTCACTCTCCATTAACTCCTCCGGTGACTTTCTTTTATTTGAAGATTGTTTTTTGCCCGGCTGCCGCTGGTATTAAAAACATTTTGGCGAATGGTTAGGTGGCGCGATAGTCTGTCGTGAAGGAGCGCTCTCACGGGAGCCTGCTCGCGCTGCGCTCCGCAGCAAACCGCTATTTGCTTTTCACCAAACAACGACAACCGACTCACGGAACGCTATGTTGTAGCGTTGATAAAGAAAAAACAATTTAACAACATTGCTAGTCAAAATACCAATACGACAGGACAATTATTTTAAAGCAATATTTGTAGTGGCCCGAGCGGGCAAGTGGAAAGTACGTTATGCTGGCCCGGGGTGTCTAAATAGTGCTTCCGGGCCAGCGGGCTATTTAATGTCGAACCCTGCCAGTTACCGGCCGGCCCACATCGTCTGACCGGCCCACTTCAATACTGGCCCATCGGGATTCGTCCCGAACGTCCCGATGGCCAGTCCGCCCCTGCAGGAGACAGCTATTATTATTTATTATTAATATTCGGGTGCTTCATGTCCACACCCTGCATGCACCATACACATTTAGTTCTGTCATGGAGAGTCCCACCCACTGATGAACGCAGGCGCTTAGGTGACAATGGTCCCTCTGTTTTATCATCACACGCTTGCATTTCAGAACTTGATGTTTGACTCGAACACTGAGCACTTTCTTTGTTTTTGCGCTGTCTGGCTTTTTCAAGCTTGTCTGAAGATGACATTGAAATATAACATGACTGATGCATGTAATGACCTCCCTGCCCATCTTGCCATGAAGTGGTGGTATACACATTACCAAATTTGTCAAGTCCGGACCAGTTTTTGGCTTTTGATTGTAAACTCTCCCATTTTCCTTGGTTGACACTATCAAAGGACTTGCAAGCCTTACTACATTGTAATACACATTCATAAGATATGCTTTGTCTTGTTGATGCTGTAGAACTATGGAGCAGTGCACACGTAGACCTGGACCAAAAATACAAAACTCCGTTAAAATATGTGGATAATAATAATAAACTTTATTTATAAAGCACCTGTCATACAAAAATGCAGGGAGGAAAATGCTGTTTGCCTTAGCTCTGTCAGTGATCCTGATTTAGCCAGCTAACTTTCTACACATAAACAGAACTTTTATAACTAGATCAAAATATGTTTTTACATATTTTTGATGTAGCTTCAGATCTGAGTCGTCTTATTAGTAAGCCTAATTTATACTTTTGTAGCAACACTATTTTTATATAATGGCAAAGAAAGGGTTCAGAGTCTTTTCTTTTTTCCCTGTGTCATATGTGGCAGCACTGTTCAATGTTTCTTGAAAACATTACCCACTGTAGTGACGTGTGAATAAACTTCAACTCTTTATCAACAACACTGTTGTGTAACTTCAGTTAAATACTTGTATGTGTGTAGATTAGAAAGAGGTAAGATAAAGGATCTGCAGTATTTTATGGAGTATTAATCGTACAAAGGTCAGTTTTATACAAGTAGAAGTGTGTATTTACCTGGCAGTAGGCTGTCAGTAATGGCTACGCCTCTCTATTTGGACTGGTAGATCTCGGCAGACTGGCAACTTTAAAAGTAGCTCTCGGTTCAAAAAAGGTTGGGCACCCCTGATATAGGTGTTCCCATAGATCTAGTCTCTATATTTTCCCCTCAAAGTGCACCAAATTGATGCATTTAACTCCAAAATAAAAATAACATGTTTACCGGGGGAGCATGCCGCCGGTACCCCCCTAGAGGATTGGAGGTCCACCCCCACTTAAAATCACATGGATAGGTTCCTAAATACATTTACCATTTGTTTAAAATAGTATCCCATGTCCATATGTTTATTTGTGGGTAGTAGATTTAAACTATAGGGCTATCACTATGAGCCCTGCCTGTACCTGTTAGCTCTGCCATCGCGTGAAGGGTCTGCTAACAAGCGACCAACAGAAGGTTCATGTTAATGTTAATGTTGTTGCACGTCACAAAGGCACGTCACCTCATATATTTTGTGTGTGTAAGGAGGCAATTGTTGGGCCTAAAATTAGATTTGAGCTTTGGGAGTATGCCAACTCTCTGCTGCTCTGATCTAAATATATAGGCTTTAGGGACGATGCTTTATTCCAGTAACTCCTGGTTAATGTGTCTTTGTGAAAATACAGTAGCTATGTCTCCTAGAAGACTGGGGAACTGGAAATCGTGTAACAACCTCTTTTTAGGATTTATGATGTAGGATGCTAATGTCGACCGCTTAGTTAGTCAGTCAGCTGGACACTCTGATTCAGATTCACTTTCAGTCAATACAGGAATATTCATCTAACCTTACTCATAGACTTTTCATCTAGCGAGAAACGTAATGACAATTCAATCAATTCCTTTTTTGATACCAGTCAGAAAATGCTAGCATCCAAATATGCTAAGCTAAGATGGTTAACAAGGTTACTATTATATCTGCTGCAGATAAGATTGTAAGCATTGTCATTATGAGTATGTTGGTTCTAGAATGTTTGATATTTTAGTTAAATAGAAGAATAGCTTAAAAAAAAAACGCCCCGCAAATATTTCTGAGTTATATATAATCTCTGTAATTTAAACCCCCCTCGATCATTTTAAATCACACCAACAATGGGGCTGTTTGAGCAACTACTAACACAAAGTAATGCAAATGTACAAACTAAGTTAAAAGGGCATACTCGGCATGTAATAGCTGGAGCTGGTGTTGAATGTCCTTTCCAAACAGTATGATGCAAGTTGCAGTGTGTACAATCCCTGTTGTTTTTGGTCACTGTTGTTTCCCATGACTCTTAGATGAGCCAGAGGAAGCCTAATGTGATTTCCACACAGTTCCCAGGCCCCCAGATCCCCCTGAACACATGCCATTACAAACAGGCACACATACACACTCCTAAATCAGGGACAAATATGTGTGCGAATGTTTGTGTTGCTAACATTAAAAGAGATAAATGGGCTGAACATCCTTTTGCTCTTTGATACACACAAGCTGCCTCTAAGTTGTCCACACACACACACACACACACACACACACACACACACACACACACACACACACACACACACACACACACACACACAGGCCTGCAGGGCTCTCACACTGAGGGACAGCTGCTGCTTGTCTAGTGGAGTGTCCGGCTGTATGAAACAAGGGCCGACTGCAGCATCAAACACTCACACTACACTTCAGGTCGCTTGCTTGGAATGCAACCTTTGAACTCCTTCAAGATGACGTCCACTTCACTCAGAGCTGTTTGTAATAGGGCACTTCGCTTGGTTTGAATCGGAAACAGTTCAGGGTAATACAAGGGTATATATCGTTGCCTACTGTCTTGTGTTGATAGTAGTGGTGGTTGCAATCATTTGGAAAAGGCACAAGAAACGTTCAGGTTTCAGTTGTGAAAACAGAAAGTATATTCAAGTTCAGATTTACAAGTTGAATTGATTTGCACATACTTGCGAAAAGTAAAATTAGATAGATTACATTCTAATGCTAAATATAAAGCTTGATATTTAGCTTCAAGCCTCTGGCTTCACATTTAGCATACTGATATATGGATAGATGGTTTTCATTTTCCTCAGTCCAAAAAAGAGCAAGGGATTCAACTTCTTGACCAATGAAATGAAGCAGTGGAAACATCTGAATACCCTTGTTTGGAGCCATGTTCCCCTGTTTGCATCTTAAGCCCTCCAATTGAAGTTGCCAGGAGGTCAAATGCAAAAGCATCAAATTGCAGCAACATAAAACCAAAATAGTCAAATAGATTGACAATTATTTTATCTCTTTACGTGTTGATTAATCGACCAATCATTTGAATCCAAAAACACAATCAACTATACTATGACGTAGTATGATCTTTGAATTAAGGTAACAATTCAAAGGGTTTTTCCAGAAGTTGAAAAGAAACGTTGTGACTCACAGGAAGTGGTTGGCCTGAAATAATCAAACTGTGTTTACTGCTGCTGTGAGCTACTCCTTAATTCTAGTTGCATCTGACATTTGATAGGCGGGCTGCCTCTGTTTGTCCCCTCCATGCCAGCAGACAGTCATCAATATGCAGAAACAAAACTCTATTTCTGTATGAATATTATTGATGCATGCGTGTATGCATATGTCTCACTAAACTGTCTGCTTTTGTGTGTGTGTGTGTGTGTGTGTGTGTGTGTGTGTGTGTGTGTGTGTGTGTGTGTGTGTGTGTGTGTGTGTGTGTGTGTGTGTGTGTGTGTGTGTGTGTGTGTGTGTGTGTGTGTGTGTGTGTGTGTGTGTGTGTGTGTTGTGTGTGTGTGTGTGTGTGTGTGTGTGTGTGTGTGTGTGCGCGTGCGCATGTAACCTTGGTCTTATTGTGTGTGTGAAGTCTGTGTGCCTATGTGTATCAGTAATAGTTAGCAGGGGACCAAAGCGTGACTCATAGGTGAGGTGGTGATGTGTCTTTTCTTGCTGCTGCCTTCTGTAAAGCGAGAATGAGATGGTGGGCTCTGGTTAATCCTGTCTGCCATGAAGAAGAATAGACGGACCGCTCATCCTTCTCTTCTTTTGGCTTCTGTCTATAGCTCCTGAATCACTAAGGATAGAGTGGGTTGTAATGCTGTTGAGTAACTCTTGAGACACTTTGCAGATTGTATAACTAACCTTTTTTCACTTCCAACTTCCTGTTTCTTCACAACTCACCTCCCCATCTATAAATGGGATTACTTTCTGTAAAACGTGTTTTTCTCACCATACTTGTTTAGAAAAAATATAGACACATCAAATATTGACTGTTTCTTGTTTTTTCAAGTTATTATTAAGATCATTTTTTATTATGTTTTGAGAAAGTAATCAACACTAGCCAAAACATGTATACACTGGTAGTTCTGATACAGGATCATAACACTGTATTACGATGGTCTGTTTCGTGTTGTCACTATTCTGAATAAGGATTTAGAGAGCAGTAATGTGTGCTTTGTAGTAATACATGTTTTATCCAGTTCATCTGGCTGAACAGCTCACCTGAAATTGACCTCATTCTTACTTTCTGTAGAAAGGTACTCAATTTCTTTCCCTTTGCTTTTCCAGCTCCAAGCTTTGAGAATCGGCACCCACTTTGTTCCAGACCGTAATATCTTAATATTTACTGGATAGATGACACACAATTTTAACAATGATGGTTCCCCTAGGATGAACCCTAATGTATGCCTTTAGTGATCCTCTGACTTTTTATTACATTACATGTCATTTGTTAGACGCTTTAATCCAAAGTGACTTACATACTGTGGGCAATCCCCACAGGGGCAATTTGGGGTGAATCTCTTGTCCAGGAACACAACGGCATGCTGATCTGAAGATCAACGCATCAATCCACTGAGCCACAGCCTCCCATGAGATTGATGTTTGTGGTTTGAAAAATCTTCCTGGGGGAGCTTGCCCCCGGACCCCCCTAGAGGAGGTTAGGTCCACCACCTGCCCACACCCCCTGTTAAATTGTCTCATTGAGGATGCTTCCGACGCCCATGTTTTATTCCATGCGTCAAGTCAGGCAAATTGGGTCCAAATGTTATTGCAGCAATGATCTGTTAACATTAAAATTAATAAATATATGCTGTAACTATTTTGCTCTAGGCAACTCAAGGGCTCAGGTAATGTGATTACTATATGAATAATGGTCCAAAATAACATTAATGCATAGGGTTTTTTGTTAAGTAACATACTTTCGTCGCCAGCCGGCCGATACATGCCGCGCATTAAGTGGGCCTGTCCCCGGGCCACTTTTCCTCCCAGTCCGCCCCTGGCTGTACATATTACAGTTTAGTGCTAATTAGCAAAAGCTAAAATGATAACATACCTAACTAACATAGTGAACTTAGTAAATATTGAACCTGCTTAACATCAGCATTGTTTTTGTAAGCATGTTTACATCAGAATTGAGCTCAAAGTGCTGCTGTGCCCTCGCCTCTTAGAGTGGATTTTGCTAGAAGATAAGCTATTCCGAACTGCTAACTCGAAGGCAGAGTGAAATGACGGGCATCAGCATGTTAACGTTGTCAATGTGGGCTAGTTGGTATGCTGATTTTGCATTTAGGGCTTATCCCCACTGTGCTTAAGTTAAGCCTCACGGAGCAACTACCATGGCTGTAGACTTCATCTGAGGTCTCTGAGTGATGCTGCAGTAAACTGTTAAATGTTCTATTGTAATTCTTCGCTCTGCAGCTGAAATGTTTACTTCCCCCATCAAAGCACATATTCCTAACAGTCCCAGACTCCCAGGGCTACAGTGGCTTTTTATTAATGTATAGAGAGATACAGGATCGTTTGCAGGCCAGCAACTTGTTATGGTTGCTTTGATACATTTGAAATGCATATATTTTCTGCAGCTAGTCAATACAAAGTAGATGAATCATTTCTTTCATTAAACACGTTTTATTCCAATGCTTAAATAATTTCAAAATGATATTCTTTGCCTTTTTCACTGGCATCAACTACTCCAGTGTCTTTTGCCAGAACGCCTCAGCTAAAATATCGTTCATCAAAAATGTTGGGTCCCCATTTTCAGCATACCAAACTCTTCCATCTGCCCAGAGCTCTGACAACTTGGACCTATTCCTTCAATAACAGGTTGTCTAACCCAAAGATCAGACATGAGTGAAGCAAAGCAAGTACTGTATGAAGCCAGATATGGAGGAGGACAGTGGGCAGTCTCACTCTAAATTCAGATACCTTTTTCGTTGTGGGCACCCCTGTTATAAAGTTCAGTATTGCACAAACAAGTTGTATAAGGTCTCACAATGTAAGTTTGCCACAAAAAGAATGAAATGGTGAGACATAGTCCTTCGCATTTCTTTATCTCTTCCCCTCACTCAGGTGTGTAGCTATAGGTAGTTTGGGAGTTTAGCAGGCTGCGTTCACTGGGCCAACCTTATTTTGGTTGAAAACTACAGTAAAGATTATTTTTCCTTGATTGTATCAAAGGATCTTGTTTATTATATATTTTTAGAGTAAGACAAACTAGAAAGAGAATGCAGACCATTTTTGAAACAATTATTTAATTAAATGTACATATCCCATTAGTCTAACATCACTTCAGTATAAAATGTGCAGCTATTTCAGACATTCATTTTACAAATGATCTTATGAAATTTAAATATTCAATGTTTTTGCTTCTTATTATAAATCATTGCCTTCGTAATTGAAAGATGGTAGTTGTTTTTTTATTTGCAGTAATTTTTATCTAACCTGGTTCATCATTCAACAACAAGATGCTTTCACGGTTTGTTTTGGCAGGCAGTGTGGTAGATTCAGATGATCCTGTTGAGCGGGGTGCATCGACTCCCCCACCTCATGTTACATAACACACAAGGAGGAGATTTATTTAAAAAGAATCTTGTCTATTCCTTTCAGTGAGTTGCAAGTTAACCTACTTTCCTGATATTTGCTTAAATGTACAAACCCAGCTGCTGTTAAAATAAAAAAGGCTGCATCTGCCTGTGACTAGTCCTAGTGCACTGTGTTGCAGTGCAGCTTTATAGACAAGGTTCCATACAGTATGGGAATGTATGCATTAGGGATGGGAACGATTAATCGAATATTCGAAATTATTCAGGATTCGAATATGAGTCATGAATATTTTTTTTGTTTTTGGGAGGGGTGCCTAAGTTGATTACATATGATCAAATGGAACAATTCAATGTATACGACAGTGCCATAGTTAATGTGTTAGGTCTAAAGGTGTGTTTTGCTCCGCTCACCGGCCCCTCACAGCGGGCAGAGCTGCAGGTGCTGATCTCTCTCTCTCGCGTCCGGTTATACTTCACTCCCGTTTATGTCCAAATCCATCAGATCTAGCTAGTTCTAGCTAATGATATGGCTGCTGTCCCTCCCTACACGCAGATCACGCAGAGTCAAACCTCATCTTAGGCCTGGTTGTGAATCGCCTCCGCACCCGCCTCTCCCCTGAGCATGTAGACATGCTCATATTCTTAAACAAGAATGAGTTAATAGCTGCATTCTGTTGGGTTGTTGATCTTTTTTTTTTTATAGGATGTGTACATTTCGGTTAACCTTTTTTTTGGGGGTCGAATATTCGAATATACATTTGCTTTCAAATTCCCATCCCTAGTATGCATGGATGCACATTTTCATGTCTGGTGGGGAGTGCATGTCCTTTTCCCTCTCTCTCTCTCCAGGACAGTGCATTGTTATGTTAACCATAGGGTGTGTGGGAGAGATGAATTCACTTCCCTGTCTGACCGCCAGTTTCCTGCTGATTCCTCTATGTGTTGTAATTGATTGTTACATATAAAAGGTGACGTTTGTAATTATGCAACACCACATTTTCAACATCTCTGTTGACCCCACATGCTCTATCTGTCCTGTGGATAGAAATGGTCTTTGTTCCTGCTCCTCTACATCAGAGCATCTGCACCAAGACTTTCACTAGACACTTTGAAATTATATGAAAAGGGGTATGTGTTTGTGTGGGTGTTTCTCAATGTCGAGTAAAGCTGCTCCAGAGCCACTATTTCAAGCATACTACGTCATCGAGTGCCGCCGAAGGACTGTTCCAATGTCCAGCATACTTGGAATTCTACCGAGCCCGGCATACTTCGTAGCGAGACATTTCGAGGCTGCACATGTGTAGACTCCGGTCTTAAAATTCCCACAATGCTTTGCGCACGGACCAATTTCCCCAAATCTGTGGCGGAAAATGTAAAGCGGGGCCTCTCATATTACGCACACCTGCACATTTGCTCGCCTGTTCCACTCTTCATTTTCCGAATGCCAGGAAGTATTCTTGCCTCGCTTCTGAAGCAAGTGACTCGGAAGACATGTGCTACCAAGGAAGCGTACTCGACATTGAGAAACACCCTGACTGTGCTCTGATCCCAACATAAATTCTGGTGCTGTCGTTATTTCTACTTGTATCTTTAGGTTTGAAGCTAATTTCATATTGCCCTAGGCCAGGATACACATGCATTTTTTATTGTTTGTTTGTAGCCTTTATTTATCCAGGTGAAATCCCATTGAGATCAACAATCTCTTTTTCAAGGGAGAACTGCAGCACATTGGTTACACATGTATACATAAATACAACAGAAAATAAATAGGACATCATACAACATAATTTACAGGGGTACAATTTACAAACCTATTCACAATGACAGGTACCAAGAGTATCAAATATAATTTCATCCAGCCAAACTTTAAAATGATGCAGGGGAACCAAGATGCTCAGTTTCCAATTTTTTTGTTGAGTATTCCAAGCTAGAGGAGCTGCGCACATAAAAGCTTTAGTACCTAAAATAGTCCTAGTACTTGGCACATGTAATAAAAACACATCCTGGGATCTTAGGCAATAGCTACTTGCGGCTCTCTGTGAGATCAGAGAGGTGATGGTAGTTTACCCAACATGGCTTTATAGATGAACATGTACCAATGACTGAGCCTCCAAACAGTAAGTGAAGGCAGACCTGCCCTGGCATTTTTACAGTGATGAGTAAGTGCTTTACAGTTAGTAACACATCTCAGCGCACTGTGATAGGCGGCATCTAACTTGATCAGGTAATGGGCAGGTGCATTCATACATATATCTAGGGATGCTCCGATCGCCAATTTTGGGGCTGATCGCCGGAATCAGTATCGGCCGATACCGATCACCGATCCGATCGAGTGGGCGGGGCCTATGGGGATCTACCATTTAAAGTGATGTTTAAAACTGAATGGGGCTCATTCACTGGCGCTTCCACAAACAACAACCAACATGATTATTACATTCAAATTAAGTACATTATTCAAGTTTACATTAACTTTGGATAATAACACGGGAGAAATGAGCGGAAGCGCTCTCTCTCCCCCTCTCTCTCTCCTGACAGCCTGTCAGTATCGTCTCATGCAGCTCACTGATCCAGTAATGAGTGACCCGACAGTGAAGAATAAACATATGTATAACTAGTTTAGCTAGTTCCAGAGGTAGATCAAATAGCTAAGTGTGTTAGGTCTAACTCTTGGTGGGGGTTTTGCTCCGCTCACCGCTCATTTCTGCTTCACACACGTTGCATACCGCTATTTTATTGTCATTTTCGGACACCTTAAAATACTGCCAACATTTTACGTCATCATTTTACGTCATTCGATCGGCTCTCGCGATCGGCATTTTTAGAGAGCACCTGCGATCGGCAGAGAGTGAGTATCAGCTGATATCGATCGGCGGCCGATCGATCGGAGCATCCCTATATATATATCAGATCACCATAGTCCAGCACAGGTAAAAAGGTCACAGAGACTAGCCTTTTCCTGGCCTCAAGTGAGAAACAGGACTTCTTTCTGAAAAAGAAACCTAGCTTCATCCTCAGCTTTCCAAGCAGATTATTGACCTGTAGTTTAAAATAGGGGCAATGATCAAGCCAGATACCAAGGTATTTATAACAGATAACTACTTTGAGTACTTTTCCTTGCGTAGTAACAATATCCAAATTGGTCTCCGGTGTCTTTTTGGCTTTTGAAAATAGCACTACGTGTTATCAATATTTAAAAGAAGCTTAAGCTCAGAGAGCTGAGTCTGAATAATATTAAAAACAGCCTGTAATTTAACAACAGCCTCCTTAATGGAGGGACCTGCACAGTACATCACGGTATTGTCCGCATAAAAATGTAAAGTTGCTTCATTCACATTTTGACCTAAACTGTTGATATAGATGGGGAATAATAGTGGACCTAAGACAGAACCTTGTGGTACACCATTTGTAATGTTTAACCACTCAGAAGTGAGCCCATCAAACTGAATACATTGGGACCTTTCAGAGAGGTAGTTCACAAACCACCCCACTGCATGGCTGGATATGCCTATACTGGCCAGCCTCTGTTTCAGGATATGATGATCGACGGTATCGAAAGATTTGGAAAGATCAGTAAACAGGATCGCATTCAACACTTTCATTGTTGCAGTGATGGTGCTATGTTGCTTTCTGAAGCCTGACTGATGTTTACATAGGATGTCATTTTTACTTAAAAACACCTTTACCTGCTCTCTCACTAGGTGTTCAAGAACCTTGGCCAGAACTGACAATTTAGAGATGGGCCTATAATTATTTAATAAAGTGGCCTCCCAAACAGCAAGGACATAAGCTGACTTCCATACTTTTGGAATTGTGTTCGGGCTGAGGGAGAGGTTAAAAAGAGAAGTAAGAGGTGGTGCAATAAAATCTGCAGCTATCTTTAAAAAGAAAGGTACGTTGTCCGGGCCAGCCGGTTCCTTAGTATCTAACTTGGTTAAGGCTTCATGAACGACTTCAATAGTAAATGGAGAAAAACTGAAAGGGTTTTCCAAACCACGTTTTTCACCGGTGGATAATGATTTTATGGCTTTCCAAAATGTTCTAGGATTATTCAGGTTCTTTGTGGTAACTGACAGATAATACTTAGACTTGATTTACGATGTGAAGCTATTCCTTAGCTGCCTAAATCGCAGCCATTCTACCTCTGAGCCTGATTGCCTAGCCTTTGCCCAGGCCTTGTTTCTCTCATGCAGGAGACTGGACAATTCAGCAGAAAACCAAGGATTGTCTCGTCCCTTCACTCTAAATGTACGCAGGGGTGCATGTCTATCAATAATTTCCATAAAACCAAGATAAAAATAAGACCATGCAGTCATCACACAGATCATGTACAAAACCCTGCTCCACAAAATGTTTTGTGTCTCTATTATAATGTGAGGTTTACCCTTTTGGACTTTTGTGTCCCTAATTGTGGCTACAACACAGTGGTCACTCACATCATTTGCAAATACTCCCACAGATGAGTATTTATGGGGAACATTTGTTAAGGAATTATTTGGGGACTTAATGTTAGGGCGAGTAGGACTGTCTACAATCTGAGTAACATTTAAAGAGATACAAAGGTTTTTAAACTAGTCCCAGTTAAAATCGCCTAATAGCGCTATTTCCTTGTAGTCAAATTGAGATAAAAGATTTGCCAACGAATACAAGGAGTCTTTGACTGCTGAGGGGGGTCTGTAACAGCCCACCACCATGACCACCCTTTGCCACTTCAATATTCAAGGCAAAACATTCGATTTGCTTACTGATTGATTTGGAAACCAACGTGGTTATTTTTCACATAAATGGCAACGCCACCACCTTGATTAGGTCGGTTGGTACGATATACATTTGAACCATTTAAGGAGATGTCGGAGTCCAAAATAGATTTTTTTTAGCCACGTTTATGATAAAACAATGACATCAGCGTCAGTCGAGCTTGCCCAAATAACGACAAAATCCAGTCCAATGACAGACTGGGAGAATATTGACAGGAGCTAAAACGCTTAATAACCTTCATTACGTGTTAGAGAACGAACATAAGAAAAGTTGACAAAGAGAGAGATAGATAGATAGATAGATAGATAGATAGATAGATAGATAGATAGATAGATAGATAGATAGATAGGATATATAGATAGATAAGATATAATATATAGATAGATAAGATATAATATATAGATAGATAAGATATAATATATAGATAGATAGATATAATATATATATCCGCGGGGCTCGGCCTCGCCTCCTGTCCTCACAACTCTTATTAATCCCCCCCCACGAGGATATCCATCCAGGACCTATGATCCAAGACCACAGCCACGACTCAAGATCCAGGGCTTGCGACGCAGGACACAGGACCGCAGGATCATCCATGATTCCGGATCCCAGCGTATATAGACACCAAAAAGAAAGACATTTGGGGAAGCTGGGTTAATCGGAACATGGGAGTACACAGGTATAGACAGAGAGAAGGAAGAAGTAAGATGTCCCCCGACAAACTAAGCCTATATCAGCAAAACTAGGGGCTGAATCTAATCAGCCCTAACTATAAGCTTTATCAAAAAGGAAGGTCTTAAGCGCACTCTTAAAAACGGATAGGGTGTCTGCCGCCCGAACACAAACTGGAAGCTGATTCCACAAATGTGGAGCTTGATAAGAAAAGGCTCTGGCTCCCATTGTACCTTTAGAGACTCTAGGAACAACCAACAACCCTGCATTCTTGGAACGCAATGCCCTAGTAGGACAGTAGGGTATAATGAGTTCTTTAAGGTAAGATGGCACCTGCCCATTAAGGGTTTTGTAGGCGAGAAGAAGAATTTTAAATTCTATCCTGTGTTCTAGGGAGCCAGTGTAAGGCAGCCAGAACAGGAGTAATGTGGTCCCTTTTCCTAACTCTGGTTAGTACACGAGCTGCAGCATTTTGAATCTGCTGAAGCGACTTGACTGACTTCTTGGTACACCCTGATAATAAGGAGTTACAATAATCCAGCCTTGAAGTAACAAATGCATGGACTAGTTTCTCTGCATCGTTTTGAGGCAAGATATGCCTGATTTTTGCAATGTTACGTAGATGGAAGTAGGCGGTCCTTGAAATTGATTTTATGTGGGCGTTAAAGGATAAATCCTGATCAAATATAACACCAAGATTCCTTAAAGTCTCACTGGAGGCCAAATTAATGCCATCCATAGTTAGTATATCTTTAGATAATTTGTTTCGTAGATTCTTACTACTACTGGGCGGACCAGGGTTAGATTGTACATTGTACAAGAAAACCAGGCATCTTTTCCTCTTAATCTACTTTAAGATCACCAGCAAAGTCTGTGAAAATGTGATTAGAGCTCAAAAACAGTCCTGAAGAATGATTGTCTGGGCAACCGGTAATTGTTCGCATAACATACACGATGCCCACTGCGGGCGACAGAACAGACCTGAATCCAGTAGATTTCTCAGGATGACTAGAGAACTTGTCACTGTCAAAAACAGTTAACAGGCACAGCAGAATCATGATGAGGGCCATTTTCCCAGACCAGCACAGCATCTGTGATGTTTTTGGGGCAAATCCTCCTCAGGCGAAAGCAGGCCCCAGCCCGAGCGTGGAGGGGCTCCGGTCTCTCCGCGATGTCCCCGTGGTAAAATCCTCCTCAGCACAGCAGCACACGACAGGTAGAGGCAGGCCTCCGCTACAGCAGAAACAGGACAGGTGGAAAGCAGGCCCCAGCCCGAACGTGGGGCCGCTCCGTCTCTCCGCGATGTCCCCGGGGTAAGATCTCCTCAGCACAGCAGCACATGATAGGTGGAAGTAGGCCTCCGCTACAGCACAAACAGGACAGGTGGAAAGCAGGCCCCAGCACGAAAAACGTGGAGCCGCTCCCTCTCTCCGAGACGTCTCCGCGGCAAAATCCTCCTCACCACAGCAGCACAGTACAGGCAGAAGCAGGCCCCCCCTCATATTAGCTGCTACGAGAGTGTAAGACAGCTTCCGGTTTTGGGCATTCTGGCTACGCATCACTCATTCACCAATGGGTAATGTTTAGATGGATTTGAGGAACTTCCCCTCGATTCTATTGGCTCTTACAGTTAAAAAGAGGTGTCAATCATCAAAATCGACCGAGGGGGGCCAGAGATATGGCAAATCCACCCAAATGACCCCAGAAGTGGGTTGTTTTTCTAAATCTCTCTAAAAATGTCAAATGTCACTTGTTTTGCATCAATCTTGATACAGGGTACTTATTAGTGTTGTCACGATACCAACATTTTGGTTTCGATACCGATACCAAGTCAAGAATTGCGATTCCGATTATTTTTCGATACTTTTCTTTTATTATTTTCATAATCAATACAATTGTAGTTTATCTGTTAAGTGTTTTCTTACAACATGGTCTCTTCTTTATACTTGAGTTTGTGATTTCTTTGATAGTTAACTTTATATTTTATTAACATGTAATAGTACAGTAATATAAATTATTATTGACAAAATGTACATTGCAGATGTTAGCCTCTTTGGTAAGTTAGCAAAAAATATAGCCGTATTAGACAGTTATCATTGTCATTAATTGCCTCGTCAAACTACGAAAACATTCGTTTGTCACAAAATAAATTACACTTGTTTGACTTAGATTTGAGGGCATGGGCTTGAGCATGATGTAATTATGTTATCTATCACATTTGCTAACCTGTCTGTCTTTAAATTCTTTAAACAGCTCTGGATGAGGTGCTTAGCCAAGTCTGATGTGTTGGCTCCCTTGGTTTGCAGGGATCTAAAACATGTCTGACAGACAGGCCTCGTGGTGTCCGTAGGCTTGCCCTCACTGTCAGAGATATAACTAAAATACTTCCAAATTTCGCTTCTGGCGTCTTTTTTGTCAACAAGCCGAGGCGCAGTGGCAGTTGCACTCCCACTTGCAGCCATGCTTCTCGCTTTCTCACATGCTCTGGCAGCTAGCGCGTGCATGAGAGAGGGGAGGCACTTAAAGCGTGCTTGAGAGGGGAGGGACTGCAGGCACGGAGCAGAGCGCTGAACACACACGGCTCTTATTAAAACAGCGCTTTCTCACCGGAGTACTTTTCCCTGTCATTCTTAAAGTACCAATACTAATGAAACGGAGGAATCGTAACGTTTTTAACGACAGGGTATCGCGGTACCTTTCAAGTATCGGCACACCGTGCAACACTAGTACTTATGTCATAGTTTGGATTCCTAAAGCTTTTAGTCTACTATCCCATCATTCAAGGGTGGTTTTCACTATAAGTAATCTTTTTTTTTGGACGGACACTATAATTTACATTTTTTTACTATGTTCAATCTGAATTTACTTTAAAATAAAAAAAATCTATATTGATTCTGACTTTTCTACATCCAACTCACAGGTTTATCATTGCTTTGAGAAAAAAGATTATTAATGTACCCCTTTTAGAAGTGAAGGTATGGTCAATTGTTCTGGGAATGTCATTTTCGAGCCTGAGGCCTGAAAAACAGGCTCGGGCTCAACTGGTTAATCAAAGTATTTGCACAGGCACACATTGGGACACATGCAGCATGGTCCACATCATGTTTAGCATGTGAACCTGGATTATTATTAAAGTAGGAAGATGAGGACTAAATCATCCTTGACCCATGCTAAACACATGGAATTTCAAGTTATCCTATTGTTAATGTCACAGCCGAAAAGGTGATCATGATAGATTTTTCATTAAAAGTTTCTCTTAAGCCAGTTAGGTTTTGTTTCTGTGGTTACCTCACTTTCTAGCTTGTGTTGCTTATATATAGAAAATGTTATTCATTGGGATAAACCCCTTGAGATGCACCATCTCGTTTTCAAGGGGGTCCCGACAATAGCAACAACTTACAGACATGCATAAACAAAAAGACAAAATGCAAAACATGACACACAAGACAAACCACATACAGTCTGTTAAGTGAAATTCAAGCAATGCACACAATCATTACAATTTGAGACAGTCAAGCTTCATTCATGTCACGGCTAAAGGGCAAAGTACATAGGACCAAAATGCAGAAGTATGTTCAGAATCAAATCCTTTATTCGCGGAATTGGTTCAGGCAAACAAGGCAAGGCAAACCATAAACTCTCTCAGAGCAAGAACTTCCTACAACATCAAGACTCTGACACAGACTGAAAGAAAAACCAGAACCTAAATGCACACAAGACTAATCACAGGAACAAGACACAGGTGGGGAGGGAAGAGAACCACAGGGGCACAAGGTGAACACAATCGGGTAATCAAGCAGGAGGGAACACAGAGACAGGAAGCAACAGACATAACGGGAAAACAAAGACAGATCTTGCCATGACAAAATGAAAAGGTTGAAAACGGATCATAACACTTCAGCTATCATCGGGTTTGTTGCGCGTAGAAAGGTCAGCGGATCATAGTTGAAATAAGTTGACTTTGAGCGCAGCACTAAACGAGAGCGCAGCACTAAACGAAAGCGAGGCTAGCATTCCGTCAGGCAGCACTGTTCCTTCCAAAGAAACTCAATGGCAACATTTTCTCTGCGTATCATGGGAATGCAGCTTTACTGTTGATGTTGCTTGTTCAGAGTCTGCTGTTAACTAGACATACTGCCCCAAAAGATTTTCAACTCTGCATCCAACCCTCAGAAAGGATGCATAATATGCGGAACAACCTCTAAGTGCAATTGAACACTAGCTTAAAGCTAGTCTAAGTGGTCACAGAGGTTGGAGAGTGAGCTACCCTAATAAAAAAGTGTTGATAATATGTTCAAACCACTCAAAAAATGTGTGCTGTACAGAATGGTGCAATTATAAGACAGAAAAATGGGCCCCTGTACATAGAGCTTAGCCTTGTATAGCGCCTACCAGCTGTGTGTCTTGCGTGTGTGTGCTTCTTTACTTCCATTCATTTGTTGGCCAAGACATTCAAACCTTGTTAAGAGTTCAGGGCCTTCCCTCCCTTAGAGCTTATTATCCAATTCATAATCTGCTCTTATCTAATACGGCCATCCCAGCTGCTGAGATCACCATGACCAAGTCCAACCTTCAGCTTTCAGGTCACACTGCCCAGTGAAATATTTCCACCATAAGCAAAAGCATACATTTGTCATTACTCTGTATTGCAGGTTTTAAGTTTGTATTTGTGTTTTTAGACTTCTTTTTTTTTCTACCCATAGCTAACTTTAGAAACTTGACAATGATGTAGTTATTTTGATGTGAGTCTCAAACATTCACACTGTGGGGAGAGACCCAAGAAACAGTTCCTAATGGGTTTTCCTTGGAAAGAGAAATTGTTTTCTCTTCCTCCCATGCTGTTGCTTCCTGAGTCTTCAAGAGGAAGGAATTCCCTCTAGTCCCGGTTACCCACCCTACATCCCAACACACACACACACAAACACACTCTCAGAAGCTGATTACTTACCTCTACAGAAGTTCTGAGTGGAGTTTAAAAGTATTGGTAAGGGCCTTGTTAAAAGGTTATATAAGGTGGTCTGTAGTCCCAAATATTTGATCTGTAAAAATGCAACATTTTGTCTTTTTTTAATAATCTCATTTACCAACAAATAATTCCCTTTTGACTTTCCCTTTACACTTATTTATGATAACTGGCATATCCTCTCACCTTCAAATGCAGCCCTTATAAAACAGGATATACTAATATTGGCTTTTTCCACATTGTTTTTCAAGACCTTAGCCGCTTTCACACCAAGTACTTTGCCGTACTTAGTGCCGGAACTTAGTGGCCCGGCACTTAATTCCCCAGGGCACTAAGTACCAATCGCGTTCACACAGTCCCCGGCCGGAAGTCCCCGGAGTTGGGGACTGGCTTCAGTAGAAGCTGCTGGGACTCCCAGCAGCTGAAGCCTTCCGAGTAAATCGCCGGAACGCCGACACCTCCTCATCTCCACCGCTCCCATGTTTTTTTTTGTGTTGCCATAAATTATTCTCTCTCCGTTGGTGTGCGGGGCTAATGCTAATGCCACAAATACAATACTTCACAAAACTTTTCAGAGTTTTACGGAGCGTGGTTTGCAATTAGCCCAGCCAATGGTACTGTTTTGGTACCACCTCTCTAGCAGGCACTAAAAATGGGGATAAAAATTCCCGGCACTAATACTCTTTTTGGTGTGAACGCGACATAAGGGGTACTAACGGAAATAAACGGGAAAAGTATGGGGAAAAGTACTCCGGTGTGAACGCTTTGGGCATCATAAATTAATCCTCTAATCCAGGACACTTTAATCTAAATAATTCATCCCTACCCCAATTTTCTAACCTGTTGCTAAGGCACTTATTTCAGTATCGTACAGCATCTGATCCCTCTTCACTTTCGTCTCACAGCAGGATCTTTGCAGTCTTGATTTCGGCAGGCATTATTAAATGTCTTTGTACTGTTGATTGTCTCGGCCCTGTGTGGCATTTCTACTATTTCTCTATTAGGGCTGTCAAAGTTAATGTGATAATAAGGCTTTATGCAACATGCTTTTAATGCCACTCAGAAGAGTTATGAACACATTGATGCATCAATAATTATAATCCAATAAAACATATTATTCTGAAATGGGCCTTTATGCTAACTGAGTAGCCTACTTTTACTTTTGGTACTTTTACTGTTTATAAGTAAAGTACATTTATCTTTTTTTACTTAGTTTTGAATGCAGGATTCTCACTTAAAAACTGAGTTTTTTTAACACTGTGGTATTTCTACTTTAAGTATCTGAGCACTGCTCACCCCTCTGTACGTACCTACTGTAGCAGTCCAGTGGGTGAACTCACCCCACTCTCCACACTACCCCACCCTAATCTGGGACCCATGGTGCTCCATTCAGGCAGCCAGCAGATGCTATTCAGATGAATGAAATCAGCCCAAAACTGCTGAGACTCACAGGTCAGTGGAGGATGGTGTGAGGAGGGTCTGCTGTGTGTGGCCTTAGCACCCCCCCTCCCCCAGTCTTTGTCTGACACTCAAGCCCTGTCGCAGATACACTTGACACAATGCACAGCACATTTTGGAAGAGGAAGTTTGGTGACATTTTGACGTATGAGTTTACTGTTGGAAAGCCTGCACTTGTTCTACTTAATGCACAGTGATGCAAATTAGTCCCTCTTCGGCACCTCCCTCTTTTTTTCCGTCAGTCCGTCCGACTGACGGACAACTTCTCACTTCAAAAAAGAAATCTAGATTGCAAAATAATTAAACAAGCGAGTACCTGTTTTTCCTGGTCAAGGAAAGGTTCCTTGAACACAACACAAGCGTAACGTGTCTTTACGTGGTTATGTCTCGTCTGAAAGGAGTGTAGACTAGAGTGCTGACGGAGAGCACCGGAACGCCGCTCCAGCTCTTCAAATATTGCAGAACCCATAAGGAGGCGTACACATGCCGCAGTGTTTGCGTGGCTATGTTGTAAGCACAGTGGCGATTTGTTGTTGTTAGCATCTGGTTAGCTAGCTATGCTAACAAATGTAAAGAGCTTTTTCTACAGCCAGGTGGAAGAGAGCTCTCTCCTGAGAGGTTCAAATAACCTCAGCTCAGTTAGGTTAGGCACACCTTGATATGATAATTATAGTTATTAATGAGACATTAGAGACTAAATGAAAAACAGGTATAAAATACTATATGACAGTAACAAAAAAGTTGTTAAAAATAACAAGAATAGAGTTTAAAAGGAGAGTGATTTGTAAAATATCCAAAAAGAAAAATCTGCTCACAGTTCTGTTTCAAATGGGTGTTGAGAGATGTATCCATCATCATGTTGCTCTCAAAGTGCACCAGATTATGCTTTTAACTTCAATATTTTAAAAAAAATCTTCCCGGGATAGCATGCCCCCGGACCCCCCTAGAGGAGGTTAGGTGCTGGGAGTCCCAGCAGCTTCTACTGAAGCCAGTCCCCAACTCCGGGGACTTCCGGCCGGGGACTCCGGGCGGCAGTATACACCGTGAAGTTGTTTGTAGCCTGCCAGTAAACCCAAAGCAGAAGAAGAAGTAGTGACGTCAGCGGCTTCATTTGCCTAATCCACCCCCAGGTACTTTTTCCGGTGTGAACGCGATCTGTACTTAGTTCATGAGAAATAAAGAGTTCTCAGGAACCTTTGTGGGAAAAGTACTTGGTGTGAACGCGGTAAATGCAATACTTAAAAAAATTCATGGAATGGATAAAAAAAAAAAACACAAAATAGTATTTATCAGGGACAAAAAGGCTGTCGGTATCACTCTTTGTACTGTTACAATAAGCAATGCAATTTGTTGTTTGGATACATTATCCTTCTGCAAGAGAACATTTCAGACTGTGGCCCCCCCTCATATACAGTATTAACATGCTGCAGAATGTCTCTCTGTTGTCAGGATCTCTGTTGTGATAGACAAAGAAGGAGACCATTATAATGTCAATAGAAATTGTATATTCAGTTCATTTTGTGTTTATGCACTGTAACTGGCAAACTGACTAACCGCAAATTAGAATTGTTTTTAGAGTGCTTTTTCTGAATGACTCAACTGCCAGCTCTCTAAGCATAAAGGTAAACAACTGATAGCAGCACCTCTCAGGAAACACTTTCTATGCCGTTTGTTCCATTTGTACTAAAACCAGAAAATAACAGGTTGCGGTTTAACAGGTGAAGGATTACTTGGCTCGAAGCAGTGACTGTATATTTCTGGAGTGTAACGCATATATATATAAATATATATATTGAGTTACTTGGTGAACTGCGGTGCTGACAAGTAAATATTGTTTTACTTTGGAAAGAGCCAAACAATGTATTTTCCTGTTTCCAGTGTTTCTGTTAAAGGAAGATTTGCCAGAAAATATGCGGATATCCAACCAGTGTTGATGGCAAATGTGGTTGATTGGTATTTTCCATTTTTGCTAAACTAACAAGCTGCTGGTTGTAGCTTCATATAGTTGTATCAACATTATCCCGGCAAGAAATCAAATAAGTGTATAAAATATTGCTTTAATTAATTATTCACTGACAGTTATGCAGCCTCCACTCTACTTGAGTATTAGTCTGTTATTGTGTAAAGATGTACTTTTCTGTAATCTTTCTGACAAACACTGCTACCCGAAATAGTGCAGGCACCATTACCTCTGACAGAGACAACATCTGTGTAGTCTCCACTCTGCTAATGAGGCACGAAGTCGTGATCATAACCTTATCCCCCTGTTGATTGGCTGATAATCAAAGTGGTATTCTTGAAATCTGATATTGTTGTTCAGGTGTTGTTCCTCAGCCTGTCCCACAGTATTATCATAAAAATGAAATAAAATGCAATTGAAACTCCAGTCTCTCTATTCCCCACTTCCCTAAAGTAATGAAGTGTATTTGTTTCTTTTTCATTTCTTCTCCATATTTCTTTATACCTTTGTTATCTTCTCAGTCATCTCTTGAAAGAAATCACTGGAGACATGAAGGACTGACCATGCTTGGGCATTTCAGAGTGACAAACAGAGAAAGTCCATTTCTAATAACTGAACTCTTGTTCTGGCAAAATAAGCTTTTCAATATTTGACCCAAATCATGACAAAATATGGAATCTTGTTCTATAGTAACTTCGAAAGGCCCAAACAATACAATAAAATGCCCCTAATATGCACCATTGCTCCTCAATAAGGTCATACCTTAAAGTTCAAACAAACCTGGTGTAAAGAGCAAAACATAATGCTTATTCAGAGGCAGAGTTTAAAAGCGTCCTTTTTTTTTTTCAAAGGAAATCTGATGCGCTTTGTATCACTTTCTTAAATTATTTCTTCATTTATCAGTGTAAAGACTTTTTGTCTATATTTGTCTTTTAGCGGCTTCCCTGTATGTAAGAACCTGTGCGCGTGCACCTGTGTGTGCATGTGTGTGTCAGATGACCTATTGAAATCATTGCAGTGCAGTGTGCCTGTTACCAGGGCAACATAGGCTTCTCCGTGTCTTTCTCTGTCTCTCTGTCTCCCCTCCCCTTTCATTTCCCCCTCCACACCAGAGCAGGGTCATGTGACCGCTCTGACGTCAACCTGGAGAGGCAGGCAGAGGAGCGAGTTAGTTTGTTGGCTTTCAGCAAACCTCCTGCTCAGACTCGGACTCTCTGCTAGTCTGTCAGTCACCATTAGCTCTGTCTCAGTCACTCGGTCCTTCTTCTCCTCCCCCCTCTGCTATTCTTTCCCCCTCGCTCTCTTGCTCTCTCTCACTTTCTCTCTCTTGCTCTCATCTTTGTTTCTCTGTGGTGATCTCGTTTATTCGCGCCTGTTGCTCCTTCTTCTGCTGCTACAGCTGCTCCCACCAACTTAGTCTTGAGGGATAGTGCTGGGTGATGGATTGCTGAGCGGCTTGTACATTGCTGTAAAGTGAGGTAAGCTTCCTGTGTTTTCTCTTTGTGTGTTTTGTGTGCTTTAACAGCTAGTGGTTGCTTCCAGAGGGGGTGTTCAGTAAGTCAAGCTGCGTAAAGAAGAGCTTTCACTTCATAAGTTTGAGTCACATTCTTGTGCAGAAGGGAAGTTGTATTTTAGCTACGTTTCCCAGACAAAGAGGGAAGGACAGTCAGTTTGGGAACTCTTTTTGTCCCCCTTTAATCATTTATCGAAACTTAAGAGTCAAAGATAGGAAGCTAATGTGATGTTTAAGGTTCCAAAGGGAGATCCATTATTATGATAAGCTTTGAGGCTAGTAGCTTTCTTTCCCAGCCGATCTGTTTTCTGTATGTATGATAGCAAAGATGGAGAAAGAAGAAGAGTGTGATCACACGGGAGCTGAGTGTGTTATGTGTTGTGTAGTTGGAAGTGATGGGCAGCTCCACATGGCTTTTCCTCTTGGAGCGTTGCTAATGTTAGAGGCAGTAGTGTGGGCTGCTGCTGGCTCTGTCTGCCAGAGAGTCAGAGGCAGGGGGGGCAGAGCAGCTGCCACCTGCCCCCCTCAGAGAGGATGGGAAAGCCTCAGAGGTATGTGCAGAAAAAATATAACTCTTATCTGGCTTATTATATATATTTTTTTATAGACATTCAGAAATGGGCCTGGATAAGAGCATTTTATCATTTTCTTTTCAGGAATCTTCTGAATAGCTTGAGAACCCCCCTCCCTAATGGCCCATACACACACACTCACATGCACACACACCTCCCTGCGTGCCTCAAACAATGGCATGCCAGCCCACATTTTGCCTAAATAGGATGGAAAGGAAGGGAAATGTGCATAACAAGTGGGATCTGCCTATAGTTCTCCACACTTCTCTCTGAGACCTTATCTCTTCCTCTCATTCCAGCCACAGCAGTGGAGACAAGCCAAGAGCATGTAACAGGTCTTTGTCACTGCCTGAAGTATCCTAGGCCCGGATATCTACTGACTCCATTCACTTAAATGCTTAGATGAGGACACGGATTTGCGGTTGCTGTTCTAATAATGGATTGACGGTTTGGATCAGAGGTTTTTCTGACATACCTTTCATGTCCTATTTGAATATAATTATTTTTATTTTAACAGTGCATTAGGTTAGCTAAATGCAGTTACATAATGGACTTTAATTAATTGTTCAGTAGAGATGATCCTTCACTTATCTCCTAAATGGTGAATACTCCTTTGTGACCTCTATGTTAATGTTCCATTTGGATCTTTTTTCTTTACTGAGAATCAAAGAAGCAGATTCACGTTACTTTTAGTAACATGAATTTTGACTCGCATTAGTCATCCTTCAGTGTTTTCTGTCTGTGTAAAGCAGTTGCATGTGTCGTGTATGCCTGAGGGTTCAGCATTCAGAAGTGTCTTCCTGTTGTGAAATGAGCTGCATAAATACCACATGAAGCCATTTTGAGTTCAGAGAAAGAAAACGTCTGTCTAACAGAATAATACTTTTGTGTTTGTGCATAAGCAAATTGTTATCAAGTGATTGTGTGATTGTGTGGTTTACGAGCTGGATGTGTTGGCAGCATTCACCCTGAAAAAATAGAGCCACTGCTTCACACTCACCCACACACTCACCCACACACACACACACACACACACACACACACACACACACACACACGCAGCCAGTAGCTTTGTCTGACATCCTGCAGCAGTATATAATTCTCTCGACGTGTGTGTGTGTGTGTGTGTGTGTGTGTGTGTGTGTGTGTGTGTGTGTGTGTGTGTGTGTGTGTGTGTGTGTGTGTGTGTGTGTGTGTGGTGTGTGTGTGTGTGTGTGTGTGTGTGTGTGTGTGTGTGTGAGTGTGTGGGTGTGTGAAGTAGGGCTGCACGATTTTTTCCCCCCTGCGATATATATTGCGTTTTTTTTAACTATATTTAACCGGATGAAGGATTCGAAAATGATTTTGTACTTACAGTGAAACTACCCTTGGATGATGGTAAGGTAGACTAAAAGCTTTAGAAATCCAAAGTACAACCCTGAGTAAGTACCCTGTATCAAGATTGATGCAAAACAAGTGACATTTTACCTTTTTAGAGAGGTTTAGCAAAACAAAAACACTTCTGGGGTGATTTGGGTGGATTTTCCATATCTCTGGCCCCCCTTAGTCGATTTTGACGAATTAATGCTCTTTATAACCGCTAGAGGTGTGTATAGAGGAAGTTCTACACACACCAACACATGAACAAATAAGGAGTGAGAGTGACGCGTAGCCAAAACCGGAAGCTGCATACACTCTGGTGGCTACCATTAGCAGCTAACTTTTGTGCTCCGATTTTTACATAAAAATGGAATTATGGATTATAAACAATTTCTTTAAAGCCACAGAGACGTTAAAAACCTATGGATCAACCGATTCAGCCGCGTTTTTTCTCGTTTTAATGCCATTGAACACGTTTTTTGATCAGATTGACAGCTACGGTGAGACGATCTCCCGTAAAAGCTCGGTAAAGGTACGTGTTGTGATGTCTGTGTTTGCTTCCCCTGTCGCGAGATCGGATCGCTTAGTGATGATACTATACTTAAATAATCTGTGGAGTCTCAGCTTTAATCGGATATATTGTATGTGCAGTTTCGATAAGTAATAAGGGTATCTTTATTTTGAATTCTGTGCGTTAGCATTTTTTTGCTTAGTGCCAATTCAGAGGCTTGGTATTACCCTTGTGTTTTGTTTTGGTAAAAATGGTTCATATCTTCAGTTAGCTGAGATTCTTCCCGTTAATCTGGTGCTACACATTAATAGTTTCATAAATGTTAAGAAGCCCTGAGACACAGTCTCGAAAAAAAACTGTGGGGGGGGGGTCCACTGGGGTGACCGTCGTGCTTAAGAGGTTATCGGACGTCCTAAAAAAATGAATAAAACCGCACTTCCCTGCGGTGTAGGGTTGGGTATCGTTTGAATTTCCACGATTCTGATTCCGATTCTACTTTTCGATTCCGGTTCTTAACGGTTCTCAATTCCGATTCTTTGAGGGGCAGGGTAAAAAAATGATACATGCTTCTTCCACCGAAAAAATTAAATTTATTCGAGAAACTTTTACACAGGTTAGTTTACAGTAATATTCACATGAATCAGTCTGTTTATATTCACTGCTATGTAACTGTAACCTGAGAACCACTGAGGCTACAACAGTGCAACAGTCCAACTTTTAAAGGAACCCCCCCCCCCCCCCCATTTAAAAACAGTTCTTGTTGAGAAAAACAAGCATATCTGCCTTCTCAGGCAAACCAGGAAGAAATGTTTGAACATTTTAAAGTAAAATGCTTCAATCTGGTGCACTTTAAGCAGAATTACTATAGAGACTAGATCTAGGGGGTACAACTCTAAACACCCATATGAAAAAGATCGGTTTACATTTGAATAATTAAATAAGTATGTGAACATAACCAATAACCCATAGCCAATAACAAATACATGTAACGTATTTTATTTTTGTTGTTCATTCATATCTTATTTTACTATTTTATTTATGCATATTTTTTTATCTCTCCAGTTTAAAACGATGTCTGGTTTACTGTCCTATAGTATACATTGGAATGATTTCAAACCTGTTTATCCCAATAATAATAAAGGAGTGCCTTGGAAATATGTGTTTACATAAATTGTGATCAAAACGTTTGAGGCCCACTGAGATAACTTAGACTAAAGTGAACTATCTAAACACTCAGAGTTCTTTACCTCACTGAGCTGTAGTTATCAGCCACTCAGTCTGACTGGAGAGGACTCTCCCTCCACATCATTGTAGAAACATCTTCTTCTTCCGTTAGAGCAGCTAGCACCAGATGCTAATAACAACAGCGCCCTCCCTTTCTCCCTCGCTCGCTCCCATGGTCAATCGCACTTTGGCTGTGAGCTACGGGTGCCAGATAAGCCAACATCCCCCATTTTCATCACTTACAGCGCCCATCGTACAGGGCGAATGAAAAGTGTAACTGGGATGAAAAGGGTGTTACATTTATTAATTATGAATGTTACAATATTTATTTCACACATCTGTATTACATAGGGCCAAGATTGAAACTGTAAAACAGCAGGGAGGAGCTTATCAATGTTAAATAAGTAATAGTTAGCAGTTTTCTTTACAGCCAACATAACAATTCCTGTCACTTATTTGAAGCTTTACACTAACCAAAGTGTCCATAATAGAGTGGTGCAGGGATGACATATTTATATGCCAAGCCGATAGTTAGCATCACTGGTTCTCTCAACCAAAAGCGAAAGGGGATTCTGCCATTCCATTGGATTACAGAAGATAGAGACACTCTAGGAAGCAAACCATAATGATACTTGCAGTTTAGTTCATCAGGAAAATCTCCATTTATTAACCACTTTTATGATTTTCCAACATAAACACAATTGCCAAGGAAAGTTAGCGTTATTCTTTAAACAAACTACAGCACAGTCTCATGACTTCAAGGCATCACCGCTAAGCTAAAAGTCAACTAGCTTATTTTGGAAGACACAAAGAAAAATGTAAGACTTAGACAAGTGGGGTCTCTAAAATCTTAAAAGCTTTTGTTAACAAAACCCTATTTCGGCTATCTCACCATTTTTTTTTTTTTTTAAAAAGCCAGTTGGCAAAGCTGCAGGTGGTTAACACATAAGAAAATGCAAAACTATCATTATTTGAACCCAACATTTTGTGCATCCTTGACTCGATGGGAGTGGCCAATCAATGTCCAGCATAGTGTGTTTGTGTATGAAACTAATTGGAATCAAGTGTTACATTGGTTTTAAGTCCAATAAAATCACATAATGGAAAAAGGTGCCTCGCCTCCCTCCAAGTTCTATTCTGCCACAGAGCCCACAAATACACAGGGATGTGTGTATCTGTTGAGTTTATGCCTACATTCGTTTGAAAAAGAAAACCTGAGGAAAACTGTTTAATTGTGAAACAAACAAGCTTAGCAGAAGCGTATGAGCCAGGGTTCTATAACATCCTGTGTAGTACTTAAGAGAGTCTCATGTTACACTGGGGGAAACTAACTTGAAGGAAGTTTATGTAACTGATGATTTATGATGGAGGGAGACAGAAACTAGGGACAAATGGAAAAAAGGGGTGGAGAGATTCTCCGAGATAAGAGAAGAGACAGACATTTTCATTTTTCTCCATTCACTCTGCAGCCAGCAGAAATGTGTGTGGCAGATCACAATGTAACGAGAGAAACCTTAAAATAAATTAATAACAATAATTACGGAGTGAAAATATCTTGTTTTGTAAAGCATATGGATACAATTTGAAGTGAAAACAGGTTTAGAGTGAAAAAGGTTTTAAAAAGCTCTTTCACACTCACACACACATATATTTTGAGCTACATTTGGCCTATAAAGATCTTATGGACATGAAATGATTTATCAATAACTTGTGAAAAGAAAAACGATTTCCAGAGCAGCACTACATACATAATTTCCCTTGCTCTGTGAAAGCAGCCATCTCTGCGAGGGTGGCAGACAGACCCGTTAGTGGTGTGTTCGAGGGACAGCTGGTCCTTCTAGCTCGACTCATTTTTCAGAAAGCATCCTTTATAAAGGGGTCATGGGTCATTCAAAATCCAGCCCCAATGAGAAGGAATGCTTTGAGAGTTTGCCCCCAGTTAAAGGATAACCTTGGCCTATACGCTCCCATGCATTAGTTTAGAGGAACTATGGGAAACAGATGCTCTATTTTTAGCCACAGAGAGGAATTCACACACATTGTCATTTCATGCTGGACACAAGAGACAAAAGAAGGAGTTATTTTGCAATGAGTTGTCACTTTCTAGCGTATACTTGTTGGTGGTACTTTCTGCTGCCGTCACTGAGAATGATTTGAGTTACTGCTCCCCACCTTTGAATCAAAAGATTATCAAGATTATTCATTTACTACGTGACTGAAAGCTAACAATTTATGTTCCCTAATTAGACAGAAACCTAATTGAGGTTCATTCAGTTGTGATAATTATGTTATAATTTCCTTTAATAATAAATAGATAGGCATCACCCCAGTTATAATATTACTGTTCTTGTGTATCTGGTTTTCCTTACTTGGTTCAAAGGAAGCACAATAGTCAAAGAAACGTTCTTAAAGGCTACATTTAGATTGTAGTCTGTACTCACTGGGCCGAGGTGTGTTTCATGCTTGTTGAGGCTTAGTCCATAATCACTGTTCAGATGTGGAACATGAACACTTAATGAAGGAAGGATTTCTGCAGGACATCCTTTATTAGGGATTTAATAATTCACTCCTAACTTAATTTAACTTCAAATCTAATCTTTTGGGGAAAAAACACCTGAAAATGAATAGTAGAGCAAAAATAGCACTCATTGTCACGAAGCATCGTTTTTGGGTTAGTGAAGAAATTACATAAGGGATGATGAAACAGGTTCAAAAAAACAATTCTGCCTTTTTAAAGGTCCCATGTCATGCTTTTCCGGTTATTACCCGTCCCCTTGTGTTCTGTAGCTTCTGCATGTGAACGGTCTGCAGAGTCACAAACCCTCAAAGTGCACCCTGTAGGGAGTAAAACTCTAACACAGAGAAGACCTGTCTGTGCTGCCCCAGAACGCCTCGTTGGACATTTCTCTTTTTCCATTGTTTTCTTCCTGGTCTAAGTGACGTAACGACGATCAAATGGACCAATTGGTCCAAATGGACCAATCTGTAGAGCTCCTCAGTCCTCTCACACACACACACACACACACACACTCACTCAGCCTTATCTTGTGAGTGTGTGGCGAACTGCCTGGCTGTGAGTGTATGTTCAGGCTGAGTTCCGCAATTTCTCGCAGACCCCACGCAGCAACCAGGAAACGACACCAGTAATCCAGCTCACACTGTCCGCTCCTCGAGCCTCAAAGGCGGAGCAGCGAGTTCTGCAACGTCCCGCCCACACAGCACCCAGACCCCACGCAGCATTCCCATCTGTTTGTCATTACTGGTGTCATTTCCTGGTTGCTAACAAACGCCATTGTAACACATAATCACTGATGTTCTGTTGTAACGGTGGTGGACTCATCAGAACAGAGTGGGCGAGCTGACCAATCAGAGCACAGTGGGCTCACAGGGAGGGGGGGGGGGGAGCTCCAACAAGCCGTGTAGGACAGAGAGTGAATACACAGACTATACAGAGATGCTGTGAGAAACCAATGTGAGTTTAGAACATTGAACAATGTAAATCTATTCTAGTAGACCTCAACAATGATCAGTCGAAATGGCCATGACATGGGACCTTTAAATAAAGCACAAAAGAAACTCCAACATGGAACATATTGAATTATTCACGATAAAGCATGTGAATTATTTTCCAAAAATGAGGGTGAATGCCTCACTGCTATCCCTGAACTGTCACTTCAAATCACTTGAATACAGTATCTCCTTGGAAATGCCTGTTGAAGCTGTGCACCTGTTGTCAAAATTGAAGATGCTATCATGAAGAGGGGGTATTGTATTGTTGTGGCAGCTGTTCACAACACAGATGGAGATATTGTAAGCCCACACAGACTAGTGCTTGAATATCTTTTGCACATGTGACAAATGCTTTTCTTCACTGTTTATAAAAACGCTGCTACTCTGTGATCAGTTATCTACACAGTACTGAGACTTCCTTTGAGGGCTTCACTCATTCTAACTCTGACTGTGTTTATGAGCAGAGAGTTTGACTGATTGCTATGAGGATCCAAGCCAGTTGTTGACTGTTCTATTCTTAAATCCTCAGTATTTAGTATTATTCAGAAACCATTCTGCCAATGTCTTCTTCAGTCCACTGGTATCACATGAAACCACACTGTGCTGAGGACTTTGTACAAGAAAGCAATAGACACCTCAAGCTGTAAGGACTTGGCTATAGTTATCATTTATTTTTGTATGGAATTATTATTTGATCACAGCAGCGAAACAAATGTTATTCTAATCCTAAAACTAATTATATTTGCATGAATCAGCTGCAGATTTGAAATGTCCTCATTGTAACACATCACACTTCCCTGGGTTCATCCTGACCCCTGACCTCCACTGTGATGTCACTTCCATTTTGTTTGTTATTTTCCGTGATGTTATATCCTGTTTCTATATTTTCATCTACCACAGGAAGCAGAGCATGCTTTGTTGCACCCCCAGGGGCATTCTTCAATCCGAACCATCTCCAGGCTCAAGCATGTCAAACATAGATCCTTTTTCTTATACTGTTGGACATGATCGACCTTTCTCTTATTCTGAAACAGCCTTACATTCCCCAGCTGCTCTTATGGTTGCTCCACAAACATCTTTTATCAGTTAAAGCGTCTTTGGGTTCAAGAAAAAAATATATTATTATTACAGTGCAGCTAAGGCACATTTTACAGCCATCCCACTTCATCATTCACAATGCTAATGGCAATGGATATCCAGCAGGTGTGATTGAGTGGGAGGCAGTTTGTTTTTATGATCAGTTTTATAGAAAACTTACTTTGAACAAAGGCTAAGCATTACCAAAACCATCAGCAGTTGGTGTATGAAAGGTTTGAAGTGATGGAAAAGTTTTGCCTGGACAGTGATATTTACTTCAGATGTATTCCATACCCAGAGAGCAGCCGATATAAATCAGTTCAAATAATTGAACTGAGACCATGTAAGAATAGATAGAATATTGGGAGGGATGGAACCCTCTGGAATGGTCACACATGCAGAGCACACAGAGACATTTGGCCTCTGCATTTAACCCATCCTAGTACCAGGAATCTAGTACTAGGAGCAGTGGGGGAAGGGGGTTGTCCGGTGCCTTGCTCAAGGGCACCGCGGCAGGGCCCAGGAGGTGAACTGGGACCTCTCCAAGTAGCAGTCCACACTCCATATTTAGGTCTGTTCAGGGACTTGAACCGGCGACCCTACAGCTCACAGTCCAAGCCCCTACTTACTGAGCCACTGCGGGAGTGGATTGACTGTTTGCTGAAACCTTTCACCAAACACCAATATTCATGTACACATTGTGACTGTATACACAGCATGTTTGTTTCTCCATATGACTTCTGACTATTCTTTTTATTTCTGCATTGGCTGTACTGTCACTTGGCAGACAAACATCTGTCCTGATTTATTGGAATTGGGGATGTTTTAAAATTAGCATACCCAGCCAAATGTGTTATATGATATAGCATTCCCTCCACCACACACAGGTTAGTCATCAGTCTTAAAGCTTTTTCTCTGGTAAATGAAAACAAAATCATTCTCACTTAAACTAAAAAGCTCTACAATTCAGTATTTTACACTAATATTCTTTTATTTCCATATCTTACACAGAAATAATCAAATAGGATGTTGACTTTTGCCTTGCAGAATTGCAGTGGGTATTTTGCATTTACTATTGCAGGAGATCAATATTGTAGCCAAAAGTGCTTTATACTAAAGCTGTCGAAGCTAGCAGAGCACAACCACTACAATAAGTCAAATACTGGAGAGACAGACCCCTGTTCTGTGTCCACCTGTTGCATCCTATAAGTCAGTCATAAAAACCTAATGATTTGTTGTATTTCATGGCGACCAGTTCCAATGATCCAGCGCCAGGCAAACAGAGATCTCTCACCAGGACACACTGACCACACAAATAAGCCCCATCCTCAGAGTACTAGGCCTTTATGGACAAAGAGGACGTGAAGATGAGATCCTTACAGTCATGCAACCTAATCTGATTCTCATAACAGTCCATCAAATGTCACTGAGAAGTAGCTTATTCTGCTATTGTCTGCTCATATATCTAATGCAAGCCTCATACAGTCAAGATGTTGTATAATCTGTATTTAATACCTCTTACAAGGATTATAACACATAGTTGTACAGCCACTGTGACGGATCTCTGCACTGTGGTTGCAAATATGAAATTACATAACCCTTAAGTTGATTATGAAGTGATTTGTGGAAGTGTGTCATGTTCTGCTTCTCATTGGTTAACTCTTTTTCTCCTGAATCAATAGGCCCAATATGTGTTTGCCTCCTCCTCCTATCAGGTCTGTTACCATGGCAACCTAATGAAGGCTGAGGAGGCCATTTAAAAGTATAAGAGCTGAAAATATCGACCGTGGGCAGCATCAAGCTCAGCAGCTTGCAACCCCGATCAATGAGAGAAGACATCAGATGCTGTTAGTCCGCTGTCAGCCTGTGATGAATTGAAGGGAAAGAGATTGTGGGGAGTGGTCAGCTGAGAAGAATCGAGGTGACAGATCCTGCTGGCTTCAGTCCAAGTAGCACAAACTCACGTGCCCCGCTGGTCAGCCTCTGTCCACTTGTTCTAAAAACACCTTTTGACAGGTTATGTGATGTAATGTGGTCTGTTACAAAATCGTTTTTTTTATTTTGAGTTTTGGAGATGCTTTTCTCTTTTTTTCAGTTAACCCTTCAACCCCAACAACTCCACAAAGTTGTTTACCTGGTCTTCTCCATCAGAGATTCCTTCTCCACAGGGGTCTGCTGCAGCTGCACAATAGCCCCTCTCATCTGAAACAGCTGGTCCAACAGCTTTGGGAAAGAGGGAAAGCTGCAGATCAAAACGGCTCCAAAGGATTAGAAGGAGTCTTTAGTCGTGTTCTTATGGGGTATTATTTGAATCTTTGATCTTTTGTCCTTTTATTTTAGAAAGGATTGTGATCATGTTTGTTGTGAAAGAGAGAGTGGTTAGGGGTTGGACGAATGTTAATATGCTGATAGTTATCCTAGTGACCTGGGATTAAGACATCCCAGAATGAGGTACTTTTGTTAGATGTGGTTGAAGCCTATTTATATCATGTAACGTATCTTTCCTCTTTTAAACATTTCTGTCCTTTCCAAACAGATGTTGCTACTTGTTCTATGAGTATTGGTCAGTTGTAGTTAATACCTTGATGATTATAATTGATTGATGTAAAAAAGAATAGATGTAAGCTTGAAATGAAGGATACATGCCGAGTAGACCGCTGAAACAATGGGATCATTTTATGTACACCCTGCATGAAAAGCATTTTTCAATAACTTAGTTGTGTTTAGAGTTAAAACAATCCCTGTTGGCTAGTTGCTACTCACCTCACATACCTGCACCCCCACACAGATAGACACAGCCCACAGCCACTCATTGTGTGTATTTGATAGTCTGTGTACCCATGAGTGTGTGTATGCAGCCTGCTCAGCCAGAAATTGCATCAATGGCTGTGTGGTTTTTGCCCAATGTTACTATGGTAACTGCACTGAAATTGCCTCATAAGAGAGTGAATTGTTCATGTGTGGATGAAATGAAACCGAGGACGGAGAGTCATGGAAATAAGGTACAAGCAAGGTTGAGGAGTGTATGAATTGGAAAGTAAAAAGACGGGAAGATTTGTGAGTAAGTAAGTGGGATGGATGAAGGTCAGATGAAGAGTATGAAGACAGAAAAAGATGAAATGTGTGACAGATTAAAATGAGTATATGGATACATTGAAAAGGTTAAAATAGAGATAAAGGTGATATAGTTTGTTCAGTCTCCTTAAATATCAGTGTATATGAGCTGTTTCACAAATGTTCATGCAGCAATCACTTCATTGCAGTCTTCACTGCCTTTCATCGTGGAGAGCCTTTGTGTTTTGTCCACAGAGGGTGTGTGTGTGTGTGTGTGTGTGTGTGTGTGTGTGTGCACGTGTGCGCTCGAGAGAAGTGGTTAGTGGTTGTTCGGTTCTCATAATATGAATGTGAACCCGAGGCATGGAACCAGTGCTGCCCCAACTTTATTTAAATCTCTCACCATCCACTTCCAATTTGAATAATAATAATAATATTTGATTGGTTCTGCAGCTGGCTTTCAAGGCAGCAAACATGAGTGGATGAGACACAAACACAGTAGCTTCTGCCTGTTTCAAACTACTTTGTGTGACATTTCGGCCTATCCAGTGCAAAGCCAAGTTATTTTGACCTTTTTTCTACTATAGCTGGAATTTGAGGTGGCAAAGGAAACTGGTGTGGGTCTTATTGATGGAGTCACAGACATTAGTGAGTTCTTTGTTTTAAACTTCATTGAGTTACATAATGATTTGTTGTTGGAGAACATATGGGTCATTATCCAGAATTAAATGACTGACCAGTGTTATGACTGTTTGTCAAATAAGTGGGCGATAAATCTGTTGTTTCTTTTTACTAAATCTTTATTTGTAAGACTGAACCTTACTGTAGGAACCTTACAGTGAAGGTCTTTCAGAGTCACATCTACACTTTGTATGGATGGTAATGTTGGTCATTCTGTATTCCACTTTGGACCATTGCCATCACACAAGTGTGTTTCCAGCAGCGTGTTCAGCTGGCTGAGCATGTCGGCGGTGGATTCCATCAGTGAAGGGCCTGGCGACAGACTGCATCCCTCGGGGTCAGTGGCTGTAGCAGCACCTCAAACAGTAGTCGGTGCCCTCATTGGCAAAAAGGTAGAGTTTTTAAAGATTTCCTAAACAAGCCTGCCGTTATCCAGTTTCAGACGCCATTATAAGACAGATGACTTGTGGGCAAGACAAACTCGCCCAAAGGTCTGGGAATGGAATAACACCAATGTAAAAGCCAGCCACATTACATCTGTGTTGCTCTTTCATTTAATGTTGAAGGCCTTACATTTCTTTCTTTGCCTACTTATTTATTTTGTGACTTGCAATTGAAAAGCATTTGGTGAAATAATACTAAAAGGAAAGTGGTGAGACAGTAAACAGTCAAAAGCATCCTGAACTTCAAGACTAATTAAATGTGTCTGAATTGCAGGCAGAGCTTCGATAAGAGCCATGAAGGCTGAATGGCTCTTATGGGTTGCAATGACGGTCGATTAGCCATCACATTCTTTTAGGTCTAAAACATCTTCCCAAATGGATTGCTTTGAAGATTTGTACAGACATCCATGTTCCCCATATGAAGAGAACCTCTGAAAAAGGGATAGATTGCCTTGTCCACTAGCGCCACTTCAATTATGAGTGAAATGTCTCAACAAGTATTCAATGGAATGCCATTCAAATGTGCTTCATAGTATGAGTTGTATTACATTTGGTGATCCACTGACTTTTCATCAGGTCTAATTCTTATTTAGCCCAGTCGTCTATAAGATCAAATACCGCAAAGCCAATTCCAATCAGTACTTTGTGTTTAGCATGCTAACACGCTTAACTGAGATGGCGAACATTTTACCTGTAAAACATCACCAGTTGTTAAGAGCATGTTGACACAAGTCAATTGGTTTATCTTTTACAAAATGGTTTTTGATTTGATGAATATGGACATTTAAACGCAAAAATAAACTAAGAGGGGTTAACACATTTTTTCAAAGCTTAACAACGGTGGATGGAATGTTAACCTGTTAAGCGAAAGCCAGGAAAGACAACACACGACTTCACTTTACGTGGCCAAAACGACAAATACGTCTTACCTTTGCTGTTTTCTGATCAAAAGCTGTGTTCAACGGGCATTACAACGCATATAAACGCTGCTGAAGGTTAATCTAATGTGTTACTTTGAAATGATTACTGATAATCCATCATAACACTTTGTCAATAAGAGTAGTTTTCATATAGTGTATGAGAGCTGTAACCCAGCTTCCGGTTTTGGGCATGCTGGCTGCGCATCACTCTCATTCACCAATGCTAATGTTTAGATGGATTCAGGAACTCCCCCTTTGATTCTATTGGCTCTAACGGTTAAAAAGAGGTGTCAATCACCAAATTCGACCGATGGGTTCCAGAGATATGGCAAATACACCCAAATGACCCCAGAGGTGGTTTTGTTTTTTTAAACCTCTCTAAAAAAGGTCAAATTTCACTTGTTTTGCATCAATCTTGATACAGGGTACTTATTATATGTTAACATTTGGATTTCCCTTTTGTAACTCTGATTCAAGTCTCCAGGTTATCTTGTTTTTATTGATATATGTGCAGCTTGCTAAATGTTGATGTTCTTCCTTTCCCAGCGGTTTAGCTGAGCTCAGTGTGGCTGTGCAAACAGTAGTCTGTGGTAGAAATTAACAAAGTAGAGTGTCAAATATAATTCCTTTCATCAAAAATCATTCTTCTACTCATGTGTGCCACTCAAGTGCTCTCTCCCCTTGATCATGGTTATGTCCCACCCAGACTTCAGAGCTGGTTGTATCATCATGTTTACCAATGAGGGGTAGAAGCTTTTCTGTAGCATTAGCCACCCGGCTGATTATTTTACAGTTTTCTAGGGCACTCAAGCTTTTCCACCAGTTTCTGAGAGTAGATCATTTGACACTCTGATAAGTTATCACTTCTCAAATGTCCTTGCTTACACTGTGGAATTTCCTCAGTAGTAGCCTATGTTGAACCTTGGGAGCAAGAGGTCCTGGTTTCTGTAGTGCCTGCCTTGGATTGTTGTTGGTAGACTGAAAGCCTACCAACTTAATCTTTATAATTTCTCTATGTTAGTGTCAACTAGACACTGAAGTGACCTGCCCCTAAGGATGTGAGAAAGAAACTTTCAGCAGTCGTTGTCATTTCCTACAGTTTCCTTTAACCAGTTGTATTCAAGGACTTTGCTACGTGGTTTGAGTACACAAGTGACTCATTTCCTGAGAGTTTTCAGAGTGAAGGCCATATCAGGACTAACAGAGCAATGCCGGGCTGTAGGCATGCCAGACATAAATACATACAACCCAAACACAAGATAAAGTATGTTTGGGAAATACTGCATTCTGCAAACAGTTCTTACAATTGTATTTTGATAGAATAACGTTTTATGATAACACAGGCTAAAAAAGGAGTATGACTATTCTGCCATCCACCAAAAGAACATGGTTACTGTATTGACAGCACAATGAGAGCAGAGCAGGCACTTCCTGTATGTGTCACCCAAAGGGCAGATAGAAAACAGACTCAGAACTATTTCCCTGTCTCTGACTGCCCTGTGTCTGGAGAGATCATATCTGTAGAGACCAAAGCCAATAATGTTAAATGAATAAATAAGACATTATGAGATAAATATTCATGCATTTGCATAGTTATAACATTGTGAAATAACCCTATGTAATTCTAATTAGGGATGCACAATGAATCAAAATGGAAACATGGTAAATATGGGCTAGTACAATATTGAAATCTCAAGAGGCGCAATATGTGGTCTTTGTTAAAGGTAAAACATGTGAAAATATATTTCTGAATGAAGGATAGTGGAGATGCAGAGAAGTTCTCCAAATCGTATTCTGCAAACTTTGACCCAACCTAAAATATCTTTCTTTGTTCCAGATAAAAAAATCACTCCATGGCCATTTTTTATCTTTCTTCAATGATAATAAGAAAATGTGTGCAAACATGATCAATTCCTCCAGAGATTGCAAATCATATTGCAATTGAATTTCAGTCAAAATAATTATAATTATAAAATATTATCTCATCCCTTTTTTACACTATCAGAAATTCATTGGGCCATTTCCACCATTTTAAAGCTAAACTAAAACAATGGATCAGACATTTCTAGTCAAACAAGTGATTGTACTAAATACAGTAAACGTAACGTGTTAGTTGAGGTATTTTATTACGTGGAAATTGAAATGGACTGCAAACAGGGATATAAAGCTTTGTCTTGTTCACAAAGACCTGCACTACTAACACTGATACTGCTGCAGGGAGAGGATTACGTCATTATTTATCAAGGTTATGAATCTGAATAATATTGGTTAAGAAGCTATGCTCAAATATAATTGGGCTTCACCACTGTTTCCTTCCAGTGTGGCTAAAGTGAGTGAAGTGTTTGTGTGGAGATGTTATAGACTCATTAAGCCTGTGATGGGCATATGGCAGTACACAGAGCGGGTTGCCATGGAAAGTTCCAATATTTTTGTAAAAAGGGAGGATTTTAGTCCTGATAAATGTAAAGTCTAAAAAGAAGGGGTGCTTACATTTTGGGTTCGTACCTCGGTCAAGGCACTGTGTCATTGGCTTAAAATGCTGGGTATGCTTACAAGGGTTCCAGGCCTCAAAAGCATCACCTGACAATGGAACCACTGAACTCCTTTACAAAAGTAAAGTAGAATTCAATAGATATATTTCATATATTAGATAACAGACTCTACGACCTTTTGTATATTGTTGTTGTCACAAGCATTGATCATAGAGCCTGTCAAACCTTTGCACTCTTCATTTACCATAGTTATAATCAAGCAATAACAGTTTATGATTGCAAAAATGTCAAATAACTTATTATATATGTATCTGCTGTCATGACATGAATCCCCTCCTAAAACCAATCCCTCTCAACTCCCTCTCTCCCAGCTGTGAGCCGAGTGATTGCCAGGACCTAAAGACATGGGGAAGCAGAACAGCAAGCTCCGCCCTGAGGTGATGCAGGATCTCCTGGAGAGCACCGACTTCACGGAGCACGAGATCCAGGAGTGGTACAAGGGCTTCCTGAGGGACTGCCCCAGCGGCAACCTCTCCATGGAGGAGTTCAAAAAGATTTACGGTAACTTTTTCCCCTACGGTGACGCTTCAAAGTTCGCCGAGCATGTCTTCCGCACATTCGATGCCAATGGTGATGGGACAATAGACTTTCGGGAGTTTATCATCGCATTAAGTGTGACGTCACGTGGAAAGCTGGAGCAGAAGTTGAAATGGGCGTTCAGTATGTACGACCTGGACGGCAACGGGTACATCAGCAAATCTGAGATGCTGGAGATTGTTCAGGTGAGTGTGCATGGAGGCTGCAAGAGCTGGAAAAAATAACTAGTTGCTTTTTTTTTTAACTGATGTTGCAATTGTGATATTATTCACAATATAAGATAAATTTATCATTTTTAAATCATAATTATCATTATGATTAAAAAATATATTAAATGATCATTGCCCAATTTATTTTCTTTTTGAAAAGATTGATTACAAAGACACATGTAGATTACAATTCTTAGCCTTTTTAAAAAATGGTGCTTTTCGCAGCTCAATTACTGCATGTGGTGATTTAAGTACAAATGGTGCAGCCCTTTTGAACAGACTATGGCTGACAAAAGAGCCCAGTGTCTAAAATACAGAAGAACAGGACAGATACTGTATTACATTAACAGAACATCTGTTTCTATCACATGTTGGCAGTCTCTTCTGAATGCATGAGAACGCAGAGACACATACACACTCACAGAAACACAGCAATGGTTACATTAGCCAAGGCAGAGTTTGTTATATTTGTATTGTAGGTAATGCCACTGTATCCATAACACGCTCATTATGAGAGCAGGGAAAACATTTTAAGAACAGGAGGACAAACGGCTGTGCTCCATGAAGGGAGGGTCTTACAGTCTACAGTCATGAAGGTGGTGAGTTTACCAGTCCTGCTATTTAAATGATACGCTTAGATCAAAAAGAATTGGTGCATGGCTTTCCCAATGCAATCATTAGCAAATGT
The DNA here is from genome assembly GCA_902827135.1 of Harpagifer antarcticus. Classification (NCBI taxonomy): domain Eukaryota; kingdom Metazoa; phylum Chordata; class Actinopteri; order Perciformes; family Harpagiferidae; genus Harpagifer; species Harpagifer antarcticus. The sequence goes on along the minus strand of CADEHL010001252.1, from coordinate 1,592,896 downwards.
TGTAACGCCTACTTGTTTTTTCATATCTGCTAAAAGCAGCCTTTTGCAGGAAAGAGGAGGGAAGGACGTTCATATTAACAGTGTTAGCCCTGAATGTTAAACTCTTGTTGATGAAGGTACATGGGGTCTAAATGCCCTTTAGGCTGTGTGGGCTTCAAGAGATTCTTTAAAGTCACATAATCAATGTGATTGTTGTAATGATTGTTAAGAGATTATAGATCGCATTAACATCACATTTGAGTTCTGTTCATAGAAGCATTGCAGGCATTTTAATCGAAATACATTCAACAATATGTTTAACCAGATTGTAAAATGAGAGTTAAAGGTTACTTTCACATTTGAATAGGATAACACCTTTCTGTCTGTGTTAATGTTTAACTGTTGTACTTTACGTTTACAGTCAAATATTTGGAAGTTTTCTTGGTGGTGCAGCAGGGGGGCACTTCTTACCTTTTCATAAAGAAAACAACAAAAGTGAAGCAAGTATTTCCTTCACAGGAGCTTCTCATATAAACATACTTTTAAATGTGCGCATATCCTGAGCAAGTGAAGATGACCACTGACAGCACTTTTGTCCAATGGTAGTTTGGCTAGTCGCTAACTTTATATATGGTATTTGGAAGATTTATTTTGTTCATTTGAATCCACATTAGCATTAGGAGCAGCTACTCTTGCTTGGGGTGTAGACAGTGCAGTGTACAGTGGATTTTCCTCTGAAAACTGCTTGCTGCAATAAAACCAAAACACTAAGCTGAAAGACACACTTGAAAAGAAGTGCAGTCTGGTGATTTGTCGCTTTGTCCCTATGAGTGACCCCATTCACATTACATAATGTATAGTCATATATAATCATCCGTTGTTATTCTAAAAAAGATTGATTATAGCCAGCTTTTTCTGTTTGAATATTATATGTGTCTCTCCTATAATACCTTCACAGCCCTAACGTTTGTATTTTAATGTTTTGAATATTAGTTGCTCTACTGATTCAGATATCTGATGGATTTCAGGCTAGTCATGGCCAATCCCAGCCAATATGAATCTATAATGCCTCCCTACCTCACGACGGCAGTGATTCAGCCTGAAGCTTTCCACCACTGTCCACTTCCCATTAATGCTGGTGTTCCCAGGATTGAAAGAATAGACAGCAGTGAGTGCAGGGCTCATCAGTGGATGTGAAGAAGAGGAGAAGTCTGTTGAAGAGTTGATAGTTGCCTTAATTAGTGAATGGTTGTGAGTGTACTTGTCATTCTTCAGATATGTGTGTGTGTAGTTGTTGTTAATTAGCTGCAGTTTGTTAAGGGCTTCAAAATGTGTCCTCTTCCACCATGCATGCAAAAAGCAGAAACGTAGTTCCAAGTCTATTTTGATTGTGGCTTTTGAAATCTAGTAGGTGGTACTCTGTGTTTTACTCATTCAATTAGGATGTTACTTTCGTTGTTGTGGTGCACTTTTAGAGACCAGGGTCATGTAGTTTCTCTCGGTGCCTCGGGCCCACTCAGAAGCATTTATATAGAAACACATTCAGTATTCATCTATCTTCATGTCTTCATTTGGCTGGTTCAAAGCCAGCCACCTCTGCATAAAGAAGGCAATCACAAGAGAATCATTTTCAGGTGGAGTTGAAGTTGAAATCTGGCCTGTGCTCTGAGTTAAGCCTGCAGCTCAGCTTTCAGCCGCTGGATCTCATAAAGCTGAACCCTTCTATTTCCTGTTGCATATCTGGTTACAGGGAGTGAGAAAAGGAAAATAATTCTTTTTTACCAAAATATAGAATGCAAAAAATGTTCCACAAGTTTCAGTATTAGTAATGCAGCACTAGTTCAGTTTAGGTTTAGAGAAATGAGAAACAAGTGATGACCATTATGCTACTGTTATCATATGAGCGTGGCTCTAGGGATGGATACTGTATTTGGAATTCAGTCTCCAGACGATGAATCATACTGACTTCTGGTAATCGGTAAGTGATCATAAATAGATCACTTAACAAAAGTTAACATCGCATTAACCTATTACATTTGAGTTCTTTCATAGAAGCATTGCAGGGATTTTAATCGAAGTACATTCAACAATATGTTTAACCAGACACTCAGTATGTCCATAGGGACAGTCCAGAGATGAAAGAAGACAGGTCAGGGGGAATCTTCATTTGTTTGCCACGGTACCTCACTATAAATGCACTTCTGGAGATATGGAACATGTGCCCCACTTATTCCAGTAACAAAGCTTCTGTTCCCATGTTGCTGAGTGTATCTCTGTAAGTTGCTAATCATGCTCCAGTAAAAAAGAAGATGAAAAGAGACAAAAACACAACAAATAAAACACAAATGTATTGAAGATAATGGGAACTTTTAGCATCTTCATGCGCCACCTAGCTAATAACAAAAACTAAAAGAGCCCCTGCTGTAGTAGTGCAGACATTAGCAATGCATCTGCTTTAGAGAACCCAGATTGTATGACTACATGCATGCAACAGCACATCACGCACCTTATTTCGCTGGATGGGATATTATCCATCACATCAGTGTTATTGTGAACACCACTGGCAAATGCTTCACCCAAGCCCCTTTCAATCCCCCCACCGTGACCTCAATATTTTATATTCACAAACCTCCATTTGCAACACGTTCTCACTCCCAACCCGTCACATGTTGACGGTCGGTCAGGGCCCCTCCCCGTCACTCTATTACGCACAGGGTACCCCTTGAGAGTCACTTTTCAACGGGCAGGGCGTCCCATAGACGTTGATAATAGACGCCATGAGGACCCCCCCCCCCGACGGTCGGTTGTTATTGTCAATATTAATATAATAATTATTTATTTTTTAATAGTCACACTCGATGTGAAGGGATGTGTGTAATGTGGTGATTGACATTATTCACCCACGGATCTATGGGTTGGGGTATTGTTCCGCACGGACATTTTAGTTAACCGGACTTCCTGTTGATGTGAAATCCGAAAACATTTTTTAAAAATAAAATAATACTTTATTCCGAGTGTGCTTGCTTTTCTCTTTGGAGGTCATCACATAACGGCATTGTAATACACGGTTCGGCTGCATTAAATATTACATATCTGCCATAGTTCTTTATTTATAGAGCCCTGATGAGAAGACTTCTGGACAAACAGGAGAACTGCCGCCAAAACTGAATATGTGACGTGGATCATAAATACATCAGCAATTAAACAACATCTTCAATTTCTCTTCACACAATACGTCTCCTTGCAGTATCAACACTAATTCGGCTGACTTTTATATTTGATCCAATTGGTATATTTACACCATAACGGTGCACAGCTGATAGAAAGGGACACCTGGTGGTTAAAGCACGTTATTGAAATGTATTATTTTTATTATTAGATATTAATAGGAGACACAGACAGACATACTAATAAGGCTTTATTTAAACATTAAAGAATACTTTAGGTTAAGGTCTTATTTTGAATAAGAAAAAAGCTTTGGGGGTATAAATATTAAGCCTGACAAAGTACTAATATATTGCTTTCCTGCAATGTTAGCTACTGTATGTTGAAGCACTTATTTTAACTGATATTATACATATGTATTATACTCTTATAAGATGTATGTAGATAGAATAAGAAATGTGCAGAATAGGACAGTTTAATGGTGGAGGTATACACACATATTGATAGATGTCTTGTAATGTCTTGAACAATCAATAAATAAAGAACACAGAATTATTAAATATAAAGCAGAATTTGTGTGATTATACTAAATGATTTACAAATAAACACCACTGCATATTTACAACTGTTACACATGCTGATGTAACGCAAATGTTTCCAACTTGGGATCAATAAAGTATATCTTATCTTAAGATCATCGATGGCTACTGCCATATCTGCACAATGTGCCTCTGAACCTTGACAAGTGCATGTTTCAGGCTTATCAATGATTTTATCAATTAACACAGGAGGGGTCACAGACATAAGACCAGCTGTTAAATAACGCTCTTCTGACCTTAGCTGTCATGTGGTATATATATTAATGCTGCCCATTATGGGCACAAGCAATTTTCACCCATTTATTAATTATATGTTTTAAATTGGAGTGTTTTCCTATCCCCTAAACCTCCAGGGTTGGACACTACACAGTTTAATACTGGCAACTTCTTATTATGGGAAATACGAAAACGTCTTTTAAAACTACAACTCCCAGTAGAGACGTGCCATAGATAGAGAACATGTTGCGAAACACAATAGCCAGCATGGGTAGTTCGGGGGACGGGGTGGGGGGGGGGGGGGATGCGGTGGACAAGTTCAAATCCAGTTTTGGACAGTCTGCTGTGGTTCCATCCCATTTCAAGTGCTGTTCGACGCAAATATACTCTATACATTTAACATTAAAGTACCATGATCGCATGCAAATGGTAGTGTTCTGTCTGTCTCTCCTCCTCTCATGCAGTGTTAACGCTGCAGCCACTAGTGTCTCTCATGCAGTGTTAACGCTGCAGAGTGAGAGGAAGTGTAAGGGATGCCCCTAGTGTCTCTCATTGCCGTGTTTCAACGCTGTTGCATGCCACTAAGTGTCCTCTCATGCAGTGTTAACGCTGTTAGCCACTAGTGTCTCTCATGCAGAGTGTTAACGGCTGTAGGCACTAGTGTCTGCTCATGCAGTGTTAAGCGCTGCAGCCACTAGTGTCTCTCATGCAGTGTTAACGCTGCAGCCTGCAGCACTAGTGTGTCTCTCATGCAGTGTTAACGCTGCACGCACTAGTGTCTCTCATGCAGTGTTAACGCTGCAGCCACTAGTGTCTCTCATGCAGTGTTAACGCTGCAGCCACTGGTGTTGCCAGTTTTTGCGGAAGGAATAAGCAACCAGGTCTATGAAAAACAAGCGCAAAAGAACATGAGCACTTTAAACTATATATGTCGGGTCTACAAGCTCACAACCGCAACAACCATTATTACTTACTACCAAGCAACTTTACAGAAAGATAAGCCCAATGTGGCTTATAATAAGTATACCTGGCAACACTCACTGACTGCAGCACGTGAGGGCAGGAGCCGGCAGTATGTTTACAGAAGCGTTGGCATTAGCACTGATTAGCAAAGAGTGACGAGAGCGACTAGTAGTACAAGAAAAACAGAAATGAGTGACACAGAAATGAGTGACGAGGAGGTCGAGGACAATGACAACAACACCGAAGTAGTTGGCTGTCAAAATTCATTTTAGTTACTCTATGTTTTTGCTACAAGAAACTGAGACTTGGATTTAAGTCAAGCACTTTGATGTTGATGGTGTCTGTTTAAAGCCACAATAGTTGGCTCCAGGTGCCACATTTTTAATGTTCAGTATTCAGTAACTACAGACTAAAGACAAAGTTGTGTTTTTGTTACAAGAGAGACAAATGTTGTCTGTTTAAATTCATTGTACTCACGTGACGTCTAAGAGTAAGAGTGCAATAAATATTTTCATTGAAACGATGAGAATCGTGTGAGAATCGTGATCTCAATTCTTATGGAGGAAAATCGTGATTCACATTTGAGCAAGAATCGTGCAGCACTAGCGGAGAGAATACTTACTTCCGGGTGTAAAATTCTCTAAAGCAACTACTATGAGCTGCTCCGACCCTCGGTCCTGACGGACTCCAACTTGTGTTTATTAATCAAACAAATAAATAAACACAAGGATAATGATGTGTTATTGTTGAGTAAATAACAGTGTGTGGTTTAGAAAAGAATACAACATTAGAAGGAAAAAACGATGAAACTATACAGATGTCAGTTTTCTGAGCCCCTACTCTCCCCTTAACTGACGGCAACAAAAGTCCTACATTATTCAATTAAAATAAAGAAGTAAAAACAATAAGTGTGGCTTGATATTGAGTTAGAAAAAGGTTGATAAACTCTGTGAGAATGGATCTGCGGAGAGCATTTCTCCGCGATCCCAACGTGTCTATTACCAACGTTCAGGGAGCTCTATGCAAGTCAATGGGACGCCCTGCCCGTTGAAAAGTGACGCGCAAGGGGTAAGTACCCTGTACGTAATAAAGTGACGGGGAGGGGCCCTGACCGACCGTCAACATGTGACGGGTTGGAAGTGAGAACGTGTTGCCATTTGCCACATGAGTAAGAGCTGCTAGCTAATGGTCTCTCCTGTGTGTAAATGCTGCTGATGCTCATAATTAGCCTTGCCATTGAATGAGATGGATGGCAGACAGTACGGCTCTTCTTTTTCAGATAGTGACAAAATCTCAAGTCCGGGAGTAAATAAGTGGTCTCAACCACTCACTGACCTCCGTCTAACTCTCATCTGAGCAGACGGCACAGAGGGAAGCTCCCTGACTCCATTGAAGAGTGCATTCATACCATCGATTAGAAAGACTGAACAGAATAGCAGGTTAGATAAGTCGCCATGGGAAACACATTCATCTTTTGTGTGAGGAGAAACTTTGCATTCTGTGTGTGTGCTGTACTGCAGGACCACTCAAATGGTGCTCGGTGGGTGCACATAAGTCAACAACTTTGTGATCCATATTTAGTTTCTTGACTTTCTTTCTTTAATTTTCTCTTACTATATTAAATGTTGGAAAACAAACACAAGGCAAACTATCCTTGTGAAATCTTTCTTGGATTTTGACTAGTGGACGACCTCCATCACTTTTTTTCTTAGTCTTAAACTGCATTTTCCTCACCTGACTCTCTGTATCATTTGATGTGGTTAAAGTGTAGAGGGGAGATCATAAGAGTTATGTGCTGATGCTTCTCTTATCCCTCTTATTCAAAAGGCCACATAATAGTCCTAGCTTTCTAGCTGTTTTTTGCTATCCTTCATGCGGCTCAGAATATTTCCGGTTTCATTCGAGACACTAAAAGCTCTCTGCTGGAGGAGTGTGTAAGAACTATCTTTTTTCTCCTTGTGGTAATCAGGTTATACAATACATGCTGCTTAGACCTCTGAAGCTTGATGACATCTGTCTAAAATGTCAAATATGTGTAAAACAGATAACGGATGTAGGCTCTATTGTTATATTTGTGAGAGAAATGCAGAGAACTCATAGTAGGAGGTGAGAGGGGATGTGGAGCCTACACCAGCTGGTCGGGTGTCATGGGTGAAGAAAGAAAAGATAGAAAAATCAATCCAATAAAGAGGATGGCTGCAGGCTGTGGATCAGGGGAATAGAGGATCAAACCTTCATACAGCAGCTCCTCTCAGGGAGTGATGGGGCTGGGATCTGATCTCAGATCTGTGAACACTGATGCTGTTGCTGCTATTCTATATTCTTCTAACTGTTTTATCTCAATACATCGTGACTTTTTTATCCTCTGCGGAATTCACATCCAAACCAATGAGTTCCTAGATGATATCTGACATATATTATATCATATTGCCCGAGGCGTGGGCCGAGGAGGTGGAGTTGCAGCAATCTTTGACTCAAGTTTACTTATCAATACTAAACCAAAATTAAATTATACCTCCTTTGAAAATCTCGTTTTTAGTCTTACGCATCCGACCTAGAAAACTTTGCAGCCAATCTTATTTGTTACAGTGTACAGTGCACCAGGTCCTTATTCAGAATTCTTATCAGAATTCTCTGAGTTTTTATCAACTTTGGTTCTTAAAACAGATAAAGTAATTATCGTAGGTGACTTTAATATGCATGTTGACGATGATAAAAATAGCCTTACTGTTGCATTTAACTCTATATTAGATTCTGTTTGTTGGTTTTTGTCAGAGTGTAAATAAACCAACCCACTGCTATAATCACACTCTCGACCTTGTTCTGACTTATGGTATTGAAATTGAGCAACTATTAGTCGAACCGCATAATCCTGCTTTATCCGACCATTTCTTAGTAACTTTTGAAGTACTGTTACTAGACTACAAAGCATTAGTCAAAAGCTCCGGCAGCAGAAACCTATCTGTTAGTGCTATAGCCAAATTGAAGGAAGAGATTCCACCAATACATAACTCGATAGCATGTCTGCATGTAGGGGAGGAAACTTATACAAAATGTCCACGACCCCAAATTGATCATGTTGTTGATAGTGCTACAGATGCGCTGCGAATAAAATTAGACTCTGTTGCTCCTTTGAAAAAGAAGAAAATAAAACAACATAGATTAGCTCCATGGCATAATGCCGAAATCTGCAAAATAAAGCAAAAGTCGAGACAACTTGAAAGGATATGGCGTTCCACTACACTTGAAGAATTTAATTTGGCATATTACTCTCAATGAATATAAGAAAGCACTGCGTAAAGCGAAGAGCAGCCTACTACTCTTCATTAATAGATGAGAATAAGAATAATGCAAGATTTCTTTTCAGCACTGTAGCCAGGCTGACAGAGAGCCATAGCTCGATTGAGCCTTCTATTCCCATAGCACTGAGTAGTAATGATTTGATGTGCTTTTTTAACGATAAAATTGTTACTCTTAGAAACAAAATTAATGACCTCTTGCCTTTGACCAGTATAGTGTTATCAACAGCTCCCAGAAACGTAAGTTCTAATATTACACTAGATAGTTAACTAGAATGCTTTTCATCCATAAACCTTGAACAATTAAATTCAATGATTCTCTCTTCTAAACCATCAACGTGTATATTAGACCCAATTCCAACTAAGCTGTTGAAGGAAGTTTTTCCATTAATTAGCACTTCTTTATTAAATATTATGAATATGTCTTTATTATCAGGCTATGTTCCACAATCATTCAAAGTAGCAGTGATAAAACCGCTTCTTAAAAAAGCACAACCTCGATCCAGAGGTTTTAGCCAATTATAGACCTATTTCTAATCTTCCGTTCCTCTCAACAATTCTTGAGAAAGCAGTCGCAAAACAGCTGTGTGATTACTTAAAAAACAATGATTTATTTGAAGATTTTCAGTCTGGCTTTAGAACACATCATAGCACAGAGACAGCTCTGGTTAAAGTCACAAATGACATTCTAATAGCCTCTGACAAGGGACTTGTCTCTATTCTTGTTTTGCTCGATCTCAGTGCTGCATTTGATACTATCGATCATGATATCTTATTGCAAAGACTAGAGCACTTAGTTGGCATACAGGGAACTGCTTTAGGCTGGTTTAGGTCCTATCTATCTGAACGCTCTCAGTTTGTACGTGATGAATCTTCCACGCAAACCGAGTGCCACAGGGCTCAGTGCTCGGACCTATTTTGTTCACATTATATATGCTTCCGGCAATATTATAAGGAATCATTCTGTACATTTTCATTGTTATGCAGATGATACTCAACTATATTTATCAATCAAGCCTGATGAAATTAATCATCTTAATAAAATTCAAGTCTGCCTCAAGGACTTAAAAACGTGGATGACCTTAAACTTTTTGATGTTAAACACGACCAAAACTGAAGTTATTGTACTTGGCCCGAAGAATCTACGAAACAAATTATCTAAAGATATACTAACTGTGGATGGCACATTAATTTGGCCTCCAGTGAGAGTGTAAGGAATCTTGGTGTTATATTTGATCAGGATTTATCCTTTAACGGCCACATAAAATCAATTTCAAGGACCGCCTACTTCCATCTACGTAACATTGCAAAAATCAGGCATATCTTGCCTCAAAACGATGCAGAGAAACTAGTCCATGCATTTGTTACTTCAAGGCTGGATTATTGTAACTCCTTATTATCAGGGTGTACCAAGAAGTCAGTCAAGTCGCTTCAGCTAGATTCAAAATGCTGCAGCTCGTATACTAACCAGAGTTAGGAAAAGGGACCACATTACTCCTGTTCTGGCTGCCTTACACTGGCTCCCTAGAACACAGGATAGAATTTACAATTCTTCTTCTCGCCTACAAAGCCCTTAATGGGCAGGTGCCATCTTACCTTAAAGAACTCATTATACCCTACTGTCCTACTAGGGCATTGCGTTCCAAGAATGCAGGGTTGTTGGTTGTTCCTAGAGTCTCTAAAAGTACAATGGGAGCCAGAGCCAGTTCTTATCAAGCTCCACATTTGTGGAATCAGCTTCCAGTTTGTGTTCGGGCGGCAGACACCCTATCCATTTTTAAGAGTGCGCTTAAGACCTTCCTTTTTGATAAAGCTTATAGTTAGGGCTGATTAGATACAGCCCCTAGTTTTGCTGATATAGGCTTAGTTTGTCGGGGGACATTTTACTTCTTCCTTCTCTCTGTCTATATCTGTGTACTCTCATGTTCCGATTAACCCAGCTTCCCCACATGTCTTTCTTTTTGGTGTTTATATACGCTGGGATCCGGAGTCATGGATGATCCTGCGGTCCTGTGTCCTGCATAGCGAGCCCTGGATCTTGAGTCGTGGCTGTGGTCCTGGATCATAGGTCCCGGATGGATATCCTCGTGGATTCATCTTCCTATTATACACACATGCATTTCCAAACATTTGGACTACCTATGTTGCAAATGTATTATCTTTTCAATTTACACACGGCATCTATTGCACGTCTGTCCGTCCTGGGAGAGGGATCCCTCCTCTGTTGCTCTCCCTGAGGTTTTCTCCCATTTCCTTTTCCCTTTAAAACTGTGAAGTCCACTGAGACAAATGTAACATTTGTGATATTGGGCTCTATAAATAAACATTGATTGATTGATTGATTGATTGATTGATTGATTGATTGATTGATTGATATGTATGTGTTGTTAAGTTACAGTAGGCAAAGGTTATTAGGAAGAAATGGGTTTGTTCGAGATTCCCAGTCTTATCAACAATGACCTCCTGAGTAAAGATTGTCTTTTTCTGTTTGGTATTACTCTTCATTAGGCAAGAAATAAATCATATTACTTTACCAAAAACTAACTATTTACAATTAGTTTTACAAGTGACACAGTGTAAACCTTTTGTATACTGATTATTTTCTTATTGAATACAGGTCTTTAGTGCAATCATAGAGGAAAATAAATATTTCCATATATACACACTTTCTAAATTGCATAGTAGGTATGTGCTTGATATCTGTTAAGATGTTGTAATTGTGTACTACAATTTCTTGATATAATCCTAAAGTTTTCCTCATCAGGTCATCCGAGCAACCCTCCTGGTTGTCATGGTTTTTCATTGGATTTACGATGTCTTCCACCAGGTTCCTCCCTATAATGTTGTTAATTAGTCTTCACAGGCTGTTGTGAAGCCCTGGTGAAAACATGAATATAGCCTCTGAGTAGACCACTGCTCGCTCACCTGGACGGTGTTCGTCTGATCTGAAAGTGTGTGTGTTCATGGTCAATAAGGACCATGTATAATCAATGGAGCTCCATGACTCCGTTAAGCACTGTGTGAACTCCAGATCCTTTCACTTTGTATTGGCTGCTTGTAATTTGGGGATTTAGAAATGTAATCTTTTCCCCAGCGTTTCCCTGGATTAGACCAACAGTGAAACCCCTCAACATGTAATATTGGCTAAATGTATCAAACAGTCATAGCGAGGTTCCTCAGCTCCACGGTGACCCAGGAACAGAGCCGCCCCGCCACTGTGCATAAACAGCACCTCTTTACAGCCCCCGCTGCACTGCAATCACAATCAGCCTCCTCTGTTCACACGTCAGCGCCCCCTCCCCTCAATCCACCTCCTTATTACAGACACAGTGGGCTGTGATTTCACTGTTTACTGCCAAACCCCCTGCAAAGCAACAGAGAGCAGAGGAGACACAACACTGATAAATAGTCTGTTCCCATGTTTTGTCTTCACCCCCCCCCCCCCCCCCCCCCCTACCTGAACCTGAAAGTGGATCTCACAAACAGTGAAGCAGTGTCTGCAGTCTGGATGCACAGACCGGAATCATGAATCACTTAGTTAGAAAAAGTTGGTTTCATAAAAACACTACTGCATTAAACTCCCAATACATACTGTACATATATACATACAGATATATACTTACAATACTTTCTTTGACAACTAATCAGTACTATGCTACGCTGCTGCATAGCGGGACAATTACCAACAAAATTGGCCACTTTCAAAAGTGTTGGAGACATGTCCCCAGCGTCCCCATTATAAATTCAATGTACTTCTTATCATAAATGACGGCAGTATGAAAAACGTAATTGATCCATATGTTTTACTGGCTTGACTCGACTCCCTTTTGGTACCAGTTCCTATCCTTTTATTGGAAACCAATTACTGCAGGTCTCCCTTGAAAAAGAGATCATTGATCTCAATGGGATTTTACCTGGATAAATAAAGGTTTTGAATTGAAAGAACGTATTTACTTTGTCAATTGTACGGTGTAGTTTACAGTGTAATTTCCCGGGCTGGCACGACAATAAAATAGTAATGTCCGGTTTGTGCACAATAAAATATTCTCTTCCACCATCAGTGCTCGGCAGTGTTTAACTCCTACTTGTTCTATTCACAACTTTTGCTAATGAAAAACCAAAACAGAGCAAGCCATGCTGAGTGGAGCAGTGAGGCCTGATCCAGACATAGTCTGCACGTAATGAGAAGCGGTACACATCTGACATCACGTTGTATTCACCTAAATCAAATAAAACAGCCTACAGTTGTTACTTAGGAATCCCATTTCTGAGTAAGATTTATATTGAGATAAAAAGTTCGAGAAATGAACCCATTTGAATGTAAATGAACTGTTGAAAAGAGTGGAAGTATTAACAGAGGCAAATAAAACGTTTTAAAATAATGGCTTCAAAGATGAATGGGTACATGTGAGGGCATCCGTTACCGTACATTAAAGCAATCAATTCCATATCCATCGTTCAAAGAAAAGACCTGAGCATGCAGCAGCCCCCCCTCTGCAGCCAGAGAGCCAGCTTCAATACCTTTAGTTCAAATAACAAAGCGTTTAGAGATGAATTATATGACCTCCTTCATGTCTCTTTGTAGGCAATCTACAAGATGGTGTCCTCTGTCATGAAGATGCCTGAGGACGAGTCGACACCTGAGAAGAGGACGGAGAAGATCTTCAAGCAGATGGACACCAACAGAGACGGTAACTTTAAATACAAAGACTTTAAAATTCCCTTCAGTATTTCTACGACACGCACAAAAATCATTTGAATAACCTGATGGAATTTGTTTATTGATGGGTTTTAGTCAAATGGAACATCACAGACTTTAAACTTGCAAATGCATCGGACAGCTTGGTTAGCTGGCCAGCAGCTGTTATGTGAACAAAGTGTGTCTCTCAGAAGTGTTTGTTATATATACAGTCTATAGTGGTAACGCTCAGTCTGCATGTGTTGAGAATGTGAGGTCGCTCAATGACTTCCTGCCTTGTGTTCTTCAGGTAAGCTGTCTCTGGAGGAGTTCATCAAAGGAGCGAAGAGCGACCCCTCCATCGTGCGCCTGCTGCAGTGTGACCCCAGCAGCGCCGGCCAGTTCTAACTGAGGCTCCACTCCACCAGTGAGGCTCACACATCCTCCGTGTATCAGATTCAGCCGTGTTGCCTTCAATTCTTATTCAAAAAAATCCTCACATGCCAAACAGGCACTTTGTGAAAATATCCAAACTGGTGTTATCCCAAACATATGCACTGTTTTTAAAAGATCGTACTATTTCACACACTAGTTCATATCAGTGTTTGAAAATGTTTTTCTTTAAAAATAGATTATTTGAGTATTTGATATATATATAATAAGGGTTATGTAAAGTTTGAATTTCACTGGAATCTTTGAAAAGGCGATGTGGAGCTAGTTGAAGGTGGTGAGAGTTACTGCTGCTGTTCAGGTTTCAGAAAGGGCATCAGTAGGAAGGCTGAGTGGAGTGGAGAGGAACAGGAACAGTACAGGGAAGATGCAGGATTTGTGAAATAACGTCTACTCTTAAAATGTGAACCGTCGTTTTATAGATTGAACTCTTTGACACTTCCAGAGTTAACTGTCAACATGCATTTCAGAATAATATATAATATGAATAAGCTGGTGAAGGTGCAGCTAGTCTGAATGGCTTTGTAGACTGCAGGGTAGCTGGTGGATTTACCCCAGGTGGAACTAAAGTCTGATTCAACACTTGATTAGATTTCACATCATTCATCCACATCTGTGAAGTAAAGGTATTAAATACAAGGAGGCGGAGGAAAAGTACACCATTTACCTCTGAACTGTAGTGGAGTAGAAGTACAAGGTGGCTAAACATTTCAATACTCAAGTAAAGTACAAGTACCTCAAAAGTGTACTTAAGCATACAGTACTTGAGTAAATGTACTTAGTTAGTTGGTGATATTGGGGGTGAGATGCCTCGCAGCGCTCTGACTGACCCCCCCCTCTCCCAGCAGAGCTTCTTTGGGGAATCCAAATGCCCTTAACTCTCCTCTGCGAAGCAGACTGATGATGAAGAATGACAAGCTGATGACAACGATGAAGAAGACGAGCCTTCACTGCACTGAGGACATCAAGCATGAGCTGTTTATCCAAACCCTCCAGACCCCCACCCGGACAGAAACTGATGACCCCCCCCCATCAAGTTATCACACCCCACTGATTGTAGTTACCCAGGTTCCCTCAGTCCTCCTAATAGGCACGTCCGAGTATAACGAAGGTCCACAGTAGGTTGTACATATACAGTATAAACTGGAGTGTCTGTATCAGTGTCTTTACTCTCTGTGCCCCAGCCTCTGTCACTCTGTGTGTGTGTGTGTGTGAGAGAGAGAGAGAGAGAGAGAGAGAGAGAGAGAGAGAGAGAGAGAGAGAGAGAGAGAGAGAGAGAGAGAGAGAGAGAGAGAGAGAGAGAGAGAGAGAGAGAGAGAGAGAGAGAGAGAGAGAGAGAGAGCAGAGAGAGAGAGAGAGAGAGAGAGAGAGAGAGAGGAGAGAGAGAGAGAGAGAGAGAGAGAGAACAGCAGGACATACTGTAGGTGAGATTATTAAGTCTGCAGAGAGGACTTGTGAAGTGTTTCCTTCACTCAGAACGAATACCGCTTTTAGTTTCCTCTTTCTACTGTGAGAATGTGTACACGTGTACACGTGTACATGTGTTTGTGTATTTTGCAAACTTGATACTTGTTTCATATTTCCCACTGGGACAGGTTAACATGAACAGGTCATATTATGCTACGATGCAGATGTGCGCCTAATCAGAAGTCTCACTGATGTCATTGAATGAAACACATCTCACCTGTTCCAGTTTTTCATATCTGTAAGAATCTGACAGGTTATTACTGCGCTCAAGCCTAAGGAAAAAAGAAAACTAGTCTTTTAAAGTATTTGAATACAGTGTAGATATATGAAATGCTACATTTGAAAGAGATGTTGTGAAATAATTCAAAAAGGTTATTCTATGAAGCTTTTGCTGGATGTTGAGCATGCATACCAGTGTCTTTCTTTCTTCGACATGTAAAGAACTGAAACCCCGTTCCTTATGTTCACTTTTTGATGTTTTTAAATACCGCATGTTAAACAGTTGGCTGCAGGGATGCATAGACCCAATACCACGTATGCATGTGACCTATGCGCATGTGTGTTTGACGTATGTTTACGGACATCAGTGGCTAAAGGGCCAGCTGTGAGCTCGCTTCTGTATGGTGTGCACAGTGCTACCAGCAGGCAGTGTTAGTGACAGCATATGGACGGCCACAGCTGACACATGGAATGGATCTCATGGATACCTTCCTGCAGGGAACGTGTACGTCAAGATGCACGGTTCAATGGGGGTGCTGGGAAATCAGAGCAGAGAGCCTTTTTCTTTTTAAGCTGAGCTCAAAAATGAATTCATCAAACAAACTCACAGAGGACAGAATTATTTAACGACTGTCCCAATTGTCGAGCACAAACTGTATTATGTCAAATAAAGAAATGCTATTGGTCACGCATCAGTACAAATAAATAATAAGTATCATTTAGCAGCCTTCCAGAAAGACAAGCTCTCCTTGATGTTTGTAAGGAAGTTGACCCGGCATCAGTGTAACCCTGCCCTGAATGTACCACACACACACACACACACACACACACACACACAGCTAAGCCGTTTCAGTTACTGCATTATATTCCGATTAGAAAAGCTTTGAATGTTTTAAATAACAACTGCTGTTTTTTTGTGAAGAAAAAAATATGTAGACAAACCGAAAATCACAACTTCTGCAAAGTCACGTTGCTTTTGTGTTTTCAGAGGTTCTGAATTTTTTTAATTTTTTTTTTTAAGCTAAGTCAGGTGTAACAAATCTGTTAAAACAAAATAGCATCTTGTGGTCAAGTGCCAAATAAAAACAAAACAGTAGTGTATACATTTATACTGTACAATTGTTATCTGTTGAACAAATTGTTTGTAATTGTTGCATTTTGTAGGTTTTGTATGGTGTCCTGTATTTAGTGACTGCCGTTTTGGAACAGGATTGTTTTTGGTCAACTTTGAAAAGCAAGAATTAAATTGACATTTTATTGTGTGCAAGCAATAATGTGGTGTCTGCTTATTTGCAAACAGCGGTTAAAGTGCAGCATGAAGGATGTCGTTCAGCCCAAAAGCCATTGAAGGCATATTGTGTTATATCTCATTTTACAAACTTTTATATTTTGTAATAAATGTAAAAAGTATGTCCACCCACACTTCAGGTAGTTAATCATCATTATTGCCATGTACACATACAAGGAATTTGCTTTGGTGTATGTTGGTGCAAACATAAACGACATTTGAAAAAACGTGGGAAGAAAAGGTCAAAAATAGTATTTAACATTTAAAAAGAATAAGGACAAGTATTTACACCCAATTTAAATATACAAAATAAACACAAAAACGTAACAATGAATATGTGACAATATATTATGACAAACTGCAGTGTATTATAATACTAGCTGTGGCGTAGTGGGTTGAGTGTTGGTGTTGGGATCAGGGGTCACAGGTTCAAACCCCACTGCAGTCAGCATGTCGTTGTGTCCCTGAGACCCTTCACCCCAAATGGCTCCTGTGGGGATTGCCCACAGTGTGTAAGTCGCTAACATGTCATGTATTATACTTAAAGTGGAGGGCTGTGCAGAAAGGTGCAACATATAATCAGAGAGAATTGAAAAGAGATTTCTCTTTTAGGTTATGTTATAAATATGCTATTACTCCTTAAACCTAAATGAGAATTGATTTTAAATGACACTCCGTGGGGGTTCTATAAAAAGTTTGTATTGACAATGTGTAACAGGTAACCTTTCTCCCAAACGGAACACACAGAATTTGAAATGATATATATACAGTGGCATGCAAAAGTATTTAACCCGACATAAAATGAACAGATTTGTTCATTCTTTATTTCAAAAGACTGACCCTAAAATGAGTTGTTTTAAAGCAAAATATGTTAATGTTAGAAAATGTGTAAGACAAATGAAAAACTGAAACATGGTGCTTGGATAAGTATTCAACCCCAAAATAATATCTAAGTGTTTGGAATTCCCTGTATACCGTTAGTTTAATAGTGAGGAAGCTGAAGCTGCATCACACAACAGGCATTACCCAGACCACCTGCTGAGGGAAGACCCCCATCACTGAGGGGCTGCAGAGCCCAGCGGCTGGAAGCAGTGAAGGTGCACGACAAAAGAAGCCTTAACTGAAGAACAGTTTGTCACAAATGATGAAAGTGACCCGGCTTGGTTGTTGGACAAAGTTTACACCGATCAGCAATAACATTATGACCACCTGGTGAAGTGAAGATCATGGATCTCGTTTCAATGGCACCTGTCATATGTTAGGCAGCAAGTGAACACTTTGTCCTCAAAGCTGATGAGTTGGAAGCAGGAAAAATGGGCAAGCATAAGGATGTGAGGGACCTTGACAAGGGCCACATTGTGATGGCTAGACAACGGGGTCAGATCATCTCCAAAACGGCAGCTCTTGTGGGGTGTTCCCGGTCTGCAGTGGTCAGTACCAACCAAAATGCTCTGGGCAATATTCTGCTGGGAAACCTTGGGTCCACTTTTCATACAACACATGCAGCTCAAAGTGCTTTACAAAATGACACATCACAACTTAAAAACAAACAATAAATTCCCTTCAGATTATTTGTTAAGAACTTTACAGGTACATGCAGCAAAACGCAACATCTCATCAGGTTACAGACACAAGGAGGCAAAATGTATGATAATGAAAATAAAATAAATAATGCTTTCTCTCTGACAGATAAGACACAAGACAACTGAATCGGTGTAACAATATAAAATCCCATAAAACAAAGTGAACATATAGGTACAACAGAAATTAAAATAACAGCAATACAAATGCCATAATTCTAATAAAGGTTAAACGATTAAGAAATATAAAAGACCAACGTAAAAAGATTAGATTAAAAAGACAAGATAAAATCCTTTAAGGCAAGGCAAGTTTATTTTAAGGCAACTCAAGTGCTTTACAAAATAAAAAGACATTGAGAGCATTAAGAAACATATTATAAAATGGCATTTAATAACACTAATTTAAAAGCAAAGATAATAAAACATGAATAACAAAAAGGTACAAGAATAAAAGTTACAGTGCAGTGTGAGAAACACGTGTAACAGCCTAGTGAGGCCTGTTAACATCAAATGTATATTAAAAGATTCGGATTCGCGGCCACACCAATACAGTGAGCACAATAGGTGTAAAATGGTTTATTTATACAAAGTTACTTTAAAAACACTCCTTTGATAAATACTTAAAATAACGTAAGGTTAAAATAATGTTCAATAAAAATAAACCAGTTACTTAAAGGTGGGGTAGGTAAGTTTGAGAAACCGGCTCGAGATACACTTTTAGTTATATTCCATGGAATGCTCTTAACATCCTGATAGCAATGAATATCTGAAGTGCTTTGACAAAACATCCATAAAAAAATGTCATCTGTGGAAGCTGTGGTACTGTAAAAAGCACGACCAATCATCTGAGCCGGCCCGGCTAAAGTAACTGGATGGCCTACCTGCCTGTCAGCCTTCCATCTGTGCATCAACTTATCTCGTGCCCTCATTGGTCATGTGCGCGTTCATGTCTGTTGGAGGAGGGGCTCTATAAGGAAGTCGCAGATTTTCTCCGGTTGTGTATTTTCAAATTCTAGCGATCTCGAGCCGGTTTCTCAAACTTACCTACCCCACCTTTAAGAATTACAGTTCTAGCAGGGGTTGATAAAATCCTGAAAGTCCTGTCCGCTTGGAACCGAACTCCACTCCGGTTTTTTGCCAAACAGAAGTGCAAGGTTCAAGTCCCTTCCAGGAAATCCAGTGCCAGGATTTCCACGTTGCCGGCCCGCAGCACTCTGTCGGCTATGGGATTAGTTTTGTATCATAAAGATAAAGCAACACTTTTTCAGAATAAAGCAAAACTATGAGTTTAAAAGAAAAAAAATCTGAGTCAAGCAGAATAAAATAAATTTCAAAAATAAAACTATAAGTTGCAAACAAATAATTTGTGTAATCATGTAAACTATAAGTCTTTTTTCTTTGTTTTAACATAGGTTTTTGTTTGCAGTTCTTGTTTCTTCTTTCTCAATGATCAGACTTTTGCTCTCGCTGCAGCTCTTCTCTTTTGCGCTCCCTCATTTTTTGTTTGAGATTCTGACACAAACCTCCCAGGTGGGCGGGACTTTCAGGGGTGCGTCCCCATTGGCTACTCAGTTTTTGAATGACAGCCCAGTCCTCCAGCGACTAGCGTGGACAGAAGACCCCCAGAAGAACCAGCATTTCAATTATTATAATACAAGTCAAAATATATGTAAGTATTGATCATTTGTGTTGTTTGTGCTATACGGTCTGTTTCTTTATTGTGTTAAGTGAGAAGTAAAGCTGTGCTATGAAAGTTAGCTTGTGCTACCTTTAGATCCATAACAATGCAAGCTAAGTAGCCTAACAGTTAGCTACATAGCTAGCAGTGAGTGAGCGTTCAGACACCGGTGCACACAAGGCAAGGCAAGTTTATTTATATAGCATTTTTCAACACAAGGCAATTCAAAGTGCTTTACAAAAAATGAAAGACATTAAGAAAATGGCATTTAAAATCATTAAAAAGAAAAGCGAATAAAATAACATTAAAAGAAGAAATACATGGATAAACATTAAAAGAAAAAATACATGGATAAAAGTTACAGTGCAGTCTAAGATATGAATAGTTCAATTAAAAGCAGCGACAAAAAGAAAAGTCTTCAGCCTGGATTTAAAAGTAGTCAGAGTTGCAGCGGACCTGCAGGTTTCTGGGAGTTTGTTCCAGATATTTGGAGCATAATAACTGAACGCTGCTTTACCATGTTTAGTTCTGACTCTGGGGACAGAAAGCTGACCAGTCCCTGAAGACCTGAGAGATCTGGATGGTTCATCATTTAGCAGTAGATCAGAAATGTATTTTGGGCCTAAACCATTCAGTGCTTTATAAACCAGCAGCAGTATTTTGAAATCTATTCTTTGACACACAGGAAGCCAGTGTAAAGACTTCCTGAATCAGCTGCAGCTTTCTAATAGATTTTTTAGTGAGACCTGTGAAGACACCATTGCAGTAGTCCAGTCTACTGAAGATAAAAGCATGGACAAGTTTTTCCAAATCCTGCTGTGACATTAGTCTTTTAATCCTAGATATATTCTTTAGGTGATAGTAGGCTGATTTAGTAACTGTTTTAATGTGACTGTTGAAACTCAGGTCAGAGTCCATGACTACACCTAGATTTCTGGCTTTATCTGTTGTTTTGAACATTGCAGACTGAAGCTCAGCGCTAACTTTTATACGTTCTGCATTGGCTCCAAAAACCATCACCTCAGTTTTATCTTTGTTTAATTGGAGAAAGTTCTGACACATCCAGTCATTGATTTGTTCAATGCACTTACTCAGTGTTTGAATTGGAGCATAGTCTCCTGGTGAAATTGTTACGTAAATGTGTGTGTCATCCGCATAGCTATGGTAACTTATTTTGTTGTTCTTCATTATCTGAGCCAGTGGTAGCATATAGACGTTAAAGAGAAGAGGCTCCAAGATGGAGCCTTGAGGTACCCCACATGTCATATTTGTCAACTCAGATGTGTATTTACCTTTAGAAACAAAGTTGTTTCTGTCCTTTAAGTAGGATTCAAACCAATTTAGAACTGTTTCCGAAAGTCCCACCCAGTTTTCCAGTCAGTCTAGTAATATGCTGTGGTCAACAGTGTCAAACGCAGCACTGAGATCTAATAATACTAACACTGAAGTTCTGCCACTGTCTGTGTTTAAGTGGATGTCATTGAAAGACCTTTACAAGAGCAGTCTCAGTGCTGTGGTTTGGACGAAAGCCTGACTGGAACACATCGAAACAGTTATTTAAATACAAGAAGTTACTCAACTGTTGAAAAACAACTTTTTCAATGATTTTACCTAGAAATGGCAGGTTTGATATGGGCCTGTAATTGTTCATTACTGAAGCATCTAGATTATTCTTTTTTAAGAGCGATTTAATGACTGCAGTTTTCAGGGCCTGTGGAAAAATACCTGAGTGAAGAGATTTGTTTACTATATGAAGTAGATCTGAGGCCATGCAAGGCAAAACATCTTTGAAAAATCCTGTTGGAATAATATCAAGGCAGCAGGAGGAGGATTTCAGAAGTTGAATAATGTCCTCTAGGTTTTTATCATTAATCTGATGGAATTGTGTCATGGTGTTTGAATTGATGTTAAGTGGACACAGAGACAACACATTTGCTGTTCCTGATGCAGAGGCACTGACTGCTTGTCTGATTTTCTGAATGTTGTCAGTGAAAAAGAAGGCAAAATCATTGCACGCCCTGGTGGATAGAAATTCAGAGGCTACTGACACTGGGGGGTTAGTTAGTCTGTCGACGGTAGCAAACAAGGCACGTGCATTGTTTTTGTTTTTGGTAATGATGTCAGAGAAGAACGATTGTCGTGCGTTTTTCAATTCCAAATTATAAAGGCCAAGTCTCTCTTTATAGATTTCAAAGTGAACCTGGAGATTTGTTTTTCGCCACCTACGTTCAGCTTTTCGACACTCTCTTTTTTCTGCTCTCACGGTCATGGCCTTTCTCCAGGGAGATATTTTCTTCCCAGTCACTTCCTTTACCTTAGTTGGAGCAATGGCATCTATCACATTTTTAATTTTTGAATTAAAATGATCTACTAGCTCATTTACTGAGATGTTAGCAGGGGCAAGTGTGGAAGAA
Organism: Harpagifer antarcticus; assembly: GCA_902827135.1. NCBI lineage: Eukaryota > Metazoa > Chordata > Actinopteri > Perciformes > Harpagiferidae > Harpagifer > Harpagifer antarcticus. The sequence continues at coordinate 1,570,901 of CADEHL010001252.1, read as the reverse complement.
AAAAAGAGTAAACATTTCCCTAGTATTTTCAGTTAAATATCGCTTTGTGGTTACCTCTTTCTCAACATTTTTGTGAACAGAAATAGAGCTCTCAAAGAAAACACAGGAATGGTCAGAGAGTGCAACATCAGTCACCACAACCTTAGAGATATTCAGACCCTTTGAGATAACTAAGTCCAGAGTGTGCCGCTTATTGTGCGTGGGCTCCGTCACATGCTGAGTCAGTCCATAGTTACCAAGAACACAAAACAGTTCTTTAGCCCCTCTGTCCTGGGGGTTGTCAACATGGATGTTAAAATCAAAGTCAATACACACTATAGACAGCAGTTCGGTAAAATCATCAAAAAAGCTTGCACAGTATTTGGGTGGTCTATAGATATTTAGGAACAGAGCTCGAGAGGAGCATTTCGGCTGAAGGGCCACATATTCAAAAGAATCAAAGTTCCCATAAGATGTCTTCCTGCATTGAAGGGAATCATTGAACAGAATAGCAACTCCACCCCCTTTCTTATGCATTCTTTCCTGACTCATAAAACTAAAGTTGGGAGGGGTTGATTCAATAAGAACAGCTGCACTGTTATTTTGTTCAATTCAAGTTTCTGTTAAAAACATAAATTATAAAAAATCGAGATTGTGCTCGGTGATAAAATTAAATTCAAAATGTTTTTCCTGCCAAAGACCTGACATTTAATAAAGCTAGTTTAAGTTCGTTAAACACACTATCAGTCAGGTTTTTTGTAACAAGCTGTGGCTGACATGGAATCACTGCTAAATTAGATAAACTCACACAAACGTTTGAGCGCTTCCTGTTTCTAAGCTGATTCACCGCTCTTAATCTATTACCTATCAACACAGATATCGGCAAAGCTACAGGCAGGCAGGGCCCCGGCATGTCCTGGAAAGAGTTGAGAGTGCCATACGCCCCCTTGAGCCTGGGCCCAGCAGATATCAGTTTGCAGCATTTTGTACACACACATCCTTATCAGGCTTTGAAGGGGAGGGAGGACCCACCACCCTGCTCCTCTCATCATAGGACGGCAGCGTGAGGGCTACACTGTAAGCCGGGGGAGATGGTGCACACTCAAACGGACTCGTGTGCCTGACTCTACCAACAGGTTTTCATGATTCTGTTTAAATATGCAAGTATAAGCCATGATAGCTTATTTTATTAACATGCTAATTTGATATGAAAATCAATGGAGGCTGAGTTAACTTTGTAGGAAAACCTACCTTCCATGAGCTGTGTTTTATTTGTTAACTTCATATTTTTCATTTCCTAAAACATTTATTTTCCTCTCATATTAACAGTGTGGATCATTGAGACCGCGTGGCGTCCAGAGTCTTATCCCGTTTTCCCACTTCCTCTGAGGGGACAGCACGGAGGGGGGGCATGAAGAAAGACCTGCACCAGCTTCATCCACGCTGGCTCAGTGTCATTTCATTTGACCAAATGTCTTTACATATACATTTAATAGATTTATTATTATCCACCTTTTTGTTTTATGTCCTTTTATTTAAAACATTCTTTGAGACTTCTTCTGGTTCAAATTTCAATAAATGTAATTTGTATAATCACTCTTTTGTCTTTATTCTACATGAAAATGTCAGAGATTCCATTCAAATCTGTTGATTATTCATATCTTCCTCGGGCTAGGAAAAGTATGTCGAGTTTTTAATGCTAAATGTTTATCATTTTCTCACAGGATATAGAATGAGACAACACCGGTTTTATCCATTGTGTATGAATGCTTCAGCTCTTCAGACCAACATAGTGAGCTGTGAGCATGTTCCTAATTGTGTTGGTATGCAGCCTAGGTCTGCTCTGTTTCATAAAGCAAATCTGCCACTTTTATATTGCAGAATGTGTTCAATTAAAGCAGTCTTTAATTGTTTGTCCTAAACATAGCAATATATGCTTTTGAAATGTAACATGTCTTTGAAAAATAATAGTATACAGTTTATATTGTGTATCACCTTTAGCTTAAAAATACATAGATGTGTTTTTTTAATCTATAAAATAAATAGACAGACACTTTATCAATCCCAAATTGGGAAATTAATTAACAGCAGCAGTGTGTTCAGGTATTACAATATTTAAAGTTGGAATAAAGTATGAACTACACAACACAAGTATAATGCACAGCAATAAGATGAGTCCGATATGTTCATGAAACTCCTCAGGAGACACCGACACTAACGTGGCCGAGTGGACTCCGGAGTTTGCTGCATGGTATGATCTGTGGTGTAGTGGGCTGTCACTCAAAAGCTGAGTAGCCAATGGGGACACACCCCTGAAAGTCCCGCCCACCTGGGATGTTTGTGTCAAAATCTCAAACAAAAAATGAGGGAGCGCAAACGAGAAGAGCTGCAGCGAGAGCAAAAGTCTGATCATTGAGAAAGAAGAGACAAGAACTGCAAACAAAAACCTATGTTAAAACAAAGAAAAAAGACTTATAGTTTACATGATTACACAAATTATTTGTTTGCAACTTATAGTTTTATTTTTGAAATTTATTTTATTTTGCTTGACTCAGTGTTTTTTGCTTTTAAACTCATAGTTTTGCTTTATTCTGAGAAAGTGTTGCTTTATCTTTATGATAAAAAACTAATCCCATAGCCTGTCAGCCTCCAAGCCCCCAGGAAGTGCGCGAGTCTGATGAGAATATTCGTGCTGGTCAAACGGTGGTACTACACTTCCTTTAGGTTGCTGGGCCCGGAAACACTTTTTCCCATTGACTTACATTGGGAAAGAGTGGTCTGTAACTCGTTGGATCATTTTTTTTAAACTAAATAAACTACCCAGTATGAACGTTTGAATAGCCCTTATTACAAACAGTTGGTCCTCAAGTTGTAAAATGTGCTAATAACGTTATTCTGAGAGTTATTTCCCTCGGCATTATGAACGCGCATCTAACCCATGGGGCCGCGCCGCCCGGCACGTTCATGTTACGTGTTCAGCACTACATGCGTTTTACCTTTACCGATGGATGCACAATAACAACGGACCATATCACCTTACTGCCAGTGAGCCCACGGAGCAGTAATAATGGATATATTGCACATGTTTGCTGTAGGATTTAGCAGCCTGGTATATTACACAGTTTTAGCTGCGTATATATACAGTGGGGCAAAAAAGTATTTAGTCAGCCACCAATTGTGCAAGTTCTCTCACTTAAAAAGATGAGAGAGGCCTGTAATTTTCATCCTAGGTACACTTCAACTATGAGAGACAGAATGGGGGGAAAGAATCCAGGAAATCACATTGTAGGATTTTTAATGAATTAATTGGTAAATTCCTCGGTAAAATAAGTATTTGGTCACCTACAAACAAACAAGATTTCTGGCTCTCACAGACCTGTAACTTCTTCTTTAAGAGCCTCCTCTGTCCTCCACTCGTTAACTGTATTAATGGCACCTGTTTGAACTCGTTATCAGTATAAAAGACACCTGTCCACAACCTCAAACAGTCGCACTCCAAACTCCACTATGGCCAAGACCAAAGAGCTGTCAAAGGACACCAGAAACAAAATTGTAGACCTGCACAAGGCTGGGAAGACTGAATCTGCAATAGGTAAGCAGCTTGGTGTGAAGAAATCAACTGTGGGAGCAATTATTAGAAAATGGAAGACATACAAGACCACTGATAATCTCCCTCAATCTGGGGCTCCACACAAGATCTCAACACGTGGGGTCAAAATGATCACAAGAACGGTGAGCAAAAATCCCAGAACCATACGGGGGGACCTAGTCAATGACCTGCAGGGAGCTGGGACCAAAGTAACAAAGGCTACCATCAGTAACGCACTACGCCGCCAGGGACTCAAATCCTGCAGTGCCAGACGTGTCCCCCTGCTTAAGCCAGTACATGTCCAGGCCCGTCTGAAGTTTGCTAGAGAGCATTTAGATGATCCAGAAGAGGATTGGGAGAATGTCATATGGTCAGATGAAACCAAAATAGAACTTTTTGCTGGTCTAGCTCCATTAACATTTGCTGGAGCACTTCGAACGTGCACTTCAGTTTAGGGGTGTAGTTCAGGTTCATTGCATACATTCGTCCAAACAGCATGGTAGCAGCTAATGCAATGTTGTCCACATCAGTTAGTACCTGTTGGCCTTCCAGGACAATCTGTCCTCTGGTCTCATGGTGGAATTGTGTTTGACAACATAAAGTCCCACTGTAATCCCCTGAATGGACCGCAGAATGACGTCTTCATCTTCTGCCTGCGGAGTGCACAGTCACAAAGGGAACAGAGTGAGATCTAACAAATCAATACACATACAGTGGGGCAAAAAAGTATTTAGTCAGCCACCAATTGTACAAGTTCTCCCACTTAAAAATATGAGAGGCCTGTAATTTTCATCCTAGGTATACCTCAACTATGAGAGACAAAATGAGAAAAAAAAAAAAAAAATCCAGAAAATCACATTGTCTGATTTTTAAAGAATTTATTTGCAAATGATGGTGGAAAATTAGTATTTGGTCAATAACAAAAGTTACATTGCATTTAGCTGACGCTTTTGTCCAAAGCGACTTACAATAAGTACATACGACCGGAAGACACAGCCCAGAAGAAAACAGAATCATATAAGTACAGTTCATCTCAATACTTTGTTATATACCCTTTGTTGGCAATGACAGAGGTCAAACGTTTTCTGTAAGTCTTCACAAGGTTTTCACACACTGTTGCTGGTATTTTGGCCCATTCCTCCATGCAGATCTCCTCTAGAGCAGTGATGTTTTGGGGCTGTCGCTGGGCAACACAGACTTTCAACTCCCTCCAAAGATTTCCTATGGGCTTGAGATCTGGAGACTGGCTAGGCCACTCCAGGACCTTGAAATGCTTCTTACGAAGCCACTCCTTCGTTGCCCGGGCGGTGTGTTTGTGGTCATTGTCATGCTGAAAGGCCCTGCCACGTTTCATCTTCAATGCCCTTGCTGATGGAAGGAGGTTGTCACTCAAAATCTCACGATACATGGCCCCATTCATTCTTTCCTTTACACGGATCAGTCGTCCTAGTCCCTTTGCAGACAAACAGCCCCAAAGCATGATGTTTCCACCCCCATGTTTCACAGTAGGTATGGTGTTCTTTGGATGCAACTCAGCATTCTTTCTCCTCCAAACACGTCTAGTTGAGTTTTTATCAAAAAGTTCTATTTTGGTTTCATCTGACCATATGACATTCTCCCAATCCTCTTCAGGATCATCTAAATGCTCTCTAGCAAACTTCAGACGGGCCTGGACATGTACTGGCTTAAGCAGGGGGACACGTCTGGCACTGCAGGATTTGAGGCCCTGGCGGCGTAGTGTATTACTGATGGTAGCCTTTGTTACTTTGGTCCCAGCTCTCTGCAGGTCATTGACTAGGTCCCCCCGTGTGGTTCTGGGATTTTTGCTCACCGTTCTTGTGATCATTTTGACCCCACGTGGTGAGATCTTGCGTGGAGCTCCAGATCGAGGGAGATTATCAGTGGTCTTGTATGTCTTCCATTTTCTAATAATTGCTCCCACAGTTGATTTCTTCACACCAAGCTGCTTACCTATTGTACATTCAGTCTTCCCAGCCTGGTGCAGGTCTACAATTTTGTTTCTGGTGTCCTTTGACAGCTCTTTGGTCTTGGCCATAGTGGAGTTAAGAGTGTGACTGTTTGAGGTTGTGGACAGGTGTCTTTTATACTGATAACGAGTTCAAACAGGTGCCATTAATACAGTTGATGAGTGGAGGACAGAGGAGGCTCTTAAAGAAGAAGTTACAGGTCTGTGAGAGCCAGAAATCTTGTTTGTTTGTAGGTGACCAAATACTTATTTTACAGAGGAATTTACCAATTAATTCATTACAAATCCTACAATGTGATTTCCTGGATTCTTTCCCCCCATTCTGTCTCTCATAGTTGAAGTGTACCTAGGATGAAAATTACAGGCCTCTCTCATCTTTTTAAGTGAGAGAACTTGCACAATTGGTGGCTGACTAAATACTTTTTTGCCCCACTGTATATATATATACACATGGTTGGTATTTAACAAAAAGGGGTGTTTTAGTCTGTGTTGTAGTGTGTGATATTGGTATTTATGGAAACATTTTACACCTTTCCTTCAAGTATTATATGTTTTTGTTACTTGTGGGACAGTGGGGTACTTAACATCGTCACAGTTACTATCATTTTACTCCATCACATTTCAAAGAGAAATAGGCTATTGTTATTTTTACTCCACCACAGTAATCCATCATCAGCTTTACTTCTTAGATAGGATTTAACTCACAATTGATCATAACCGGCTTCAAAATACATACATTTTTATATATTACCAAGTGGTTTCATGTACAACCCACACAAGTATCATGCTAAATTAAGCTCTGTTGCTTGGATATCACTAGATCCTGTTATCAGCGTAATATATAAGTACATAACCATTGATGTGTAACTTAGCATAATTACTAGCTAGCCGCTAACTGCCGCGGCCTCCACGTTAATATCAAATCCATCATATAACAATCCAGTACCATGCTGTCATGAACGCACGGTGCTGTTACGTGTGCGCAAATTGACGTGCTTAATGTGAACGAGCCTTTTGGGGGTCGTGGTTAAAGTTGTGCATGCTCTATGAGCGCACATACGGGTACTTCTCAGGCATGACGGGTAATCTGTGACGTTTCGCTCTCTCAAAAGTTGGCCCATTTTATCTTCATGCGCCAATGAGCATCTCTCATAGGAACCACACCATTTTACTACATATTTTAGTTGTCACGGTTGTCATGTCAGGTCACGGGTCTATGTCTAGGTTTGGGTGTTTTCACTGTTCTCTATGCCATGTTTTCCTCCTGGGTTATTGTCTGGTCCTTTTCCCTGTGTTTTTCCTCCTGTCGTTAGTTTCCTCACCTGTGTCTCGTAAGCTGATTGTGTTCACCTGTGGCCCTTGTGTTTCTCCTCCCCTGCCCGGCTGTTTCTTGTCTTGTAATTATCCCTCCCTGTATTTAGTCTTGTCTCGTGCTGTGTTCAGTGTTGGTGCTTCTTTTGTTTGTGACCTGGTTCACCGTAGAGTGTTTTGTTTGTTGAAAGTTTATATATTAGATAAGAGCCCTTGCAATAAAGGTATTATCAAGTGTTATCTGCGTTTGGGTCCTACCTGCTTCACTCTGCGCTATCAGAAAGCACCAACCAAGAAATGGGCCCAGCAGATCCGTTCGAGCTGGAATTATTGAATTTTTCCTTTTTTTTGGCTAACTGCTCGGATCGATGGAAGAGAGCACCCGGAGTTCAGCAGCGAGAGGCTGTGTTGTCGGAGGCGCGCCAAATGGCTAGAGAGAAACCAGGTTTGGTGAAGTTCTTACCTGGCTGGATTTCAAAGATCCTCCCGGTGTGTGATTCCCGGCCTGCTAGCCCCAGGCATGCTAGCTCCCTGCCTCCCGATTCCCAACCTGGCACCATACGCCTTGGTGGGTTCCGTCTGGAGTCAGCCCCTGCTTCTTCCCCATTTCCTGCTCCTGTCCAGGATCCGTTCTCGGGTACTCGTCTGGCTTATGGAGGTCCACGGAGTATTCAGGCGGCTGCTAAAAGGAGTCGCAAGGCCAAGCTAGCAGCCCGAGCCCCAAGAGCCATGGCTCCAGCCCCAGTTCCGGCCCCAGCAGCCATGGTTCTGGCTCCAGTACCGGCTCCAGTACCCCTGGTCCCGACTCCAGTTTCGGCTCCAGGACTGGCTTACCGGCCAACGCCAGCTCCTCGTGTCCTGTCGGCATACCGGCCGACGCCAGCTCCCCGTGTCCTGTCGGCGTACCGGCCGACTCCACCACCTCGTCTCTTGTTGGCTCCCCAGTCAACACCAGCTCCCCGTGTCCTGTCGGCGTACCGGCCGACTCCAGCACCTCGTCTGCTGCTGGCTCTCCAGCCGACGCCAGCTCCTCGTGTCCTGTCAGCATACCGGCCGACTCCAGCACCCCGTGTTCTGTTGGCGAACCAACTCTCTCAAGTTTCCCCTCAGGTCTCCTCTCGAGTTCCCTCTCAGGTCCCCTCTCGAGTTCCCTCTCAAGTCCCCTCTCGAGTTCCCTCTCAAGTCCCCTCTCAGGTCCCCTCTCGAGTCTTTTCTCGAGTCCCCTCTCAAGTCAACTCTCCAGTGTCCTCTCGAGTCACCTCTCAAGTTTCCTCTCAGGTCCCCTCTCGAGTTCCCTCTCAAGTCCCCTCTCAGGTCCCCTCTCGAGTTACCTCTCGAGTCACCTCTCGAGTTCCTTCTCGAGTCCCCTCTCCAGTCCCTTCTCAAGTCCCCTCTCAAGTCAACTCTCCAGTTTCCTCTCGAGTTCCCTCTCAAGCCCTCTCTCGAGTCCCTTCTCAAGTCCCCTCTCGAGTCACCTCTCAAGTTCCTACCCGAGTCCCCTCTCAAGTTTCCCCTCAGGTCACCTCTCGAGTTCCTTCTCGAGTCCCCTCTCCAGTCCCTTCTCAAGTCCCCTCTCAAGTCAACTCTCCAGTGTCCTCTCGAGTCACCTCTCAAGTCAACTCTCCAGTGTCCTCTCGAGTCACCTCCCAAGTCAACTCTCCAGTGTCCTCTCGAGTCCCTTCTCAAGTTTCCCCTCAGGTCTCCTCTCGAGTTCCCTCTCAAGTCCCCTCTCGAGTTACCTCTCGAGTCACCTCTCGAGTTCCTTCTCGAGTCACCTCTCAAGTCAACTCTCCAGTGTCCTCTCGAGTCACCTCACAAGTTTCCCCTCAGGTCTCCTCTCGAGTTCCCTCTCAAGTCCCCTCTCAGGTCTCCTCTCGAGTTCCCTCTCAAGTCCCCTCTCAGGTCCCCTCTCGAGTTACCTCTCGAGTCTCCTCTCGAGTTCCCTCTCAAGTCCCTTCTCAGGTCCCCTCTCGAGTTACCTCTCGAGTCACCTCTCGAGTTCCTTCTCGAGTCACCTCTCAAGTCAACTCTCCAGTGTCCTCTCGAGTCACCTCCCAAGTCAACTCTCCAGTGTCCTCTCGAGTCACCTCTCAAGTTTCCCCTCAGGTCTCCTCTCGAGTTTCCTCTCAAGTCCCCTCTCAGGTCCCCTCTCGAGTTACCTCTCGAGTCACCTCTCGAGTTCCTTCTCGAGTCCACTCTCCAGTTTCCTCTCGAGTTCCCTCTCAAGCCCTCTCTCGAGTCCCCACTCAAGCCCCTATTCATGTGCCGTTGGAGGTCCCGCAGACTACTCTCCTGCCGGGGGTCCTGCCAACCCCATGTCCTGTCCAGTTGGAGGTCCCGCAGACTAGTCTTCTGCCGGGGGTCCTGCCAACCCCATGTCTTGTCCAGTTGGAGGTCCCGCAGACTAGTCTTCTGCCGGGGGTCCTGCCAACCCCATGTCCTGTACCGTTGGAGGTTCCGCTGGGGGTCCTGCCAACCTCATGTCCTGTCCAGTTGGAGGTCCCGCAGACTAGTCTTCTGCCGGGGGTCCTGCCAACCCCATGTCTTGTCCAGTTGGAGGTCCCGCAGACTAGTCTTCTGCCGGGGGTCCTGCCAACCCCATGTCCTGTACCGTTGGAGGTTCTGCCGGGGGTCCTGCCAACCCCATGTCCTGTACCGTTGGAGGTTCCGCTGGGGGTCCTGCCAACCCCATGTCCTGTCTCGTTGGAGGCCCCGCCGACTACTCTCCTGCCGGGGGTCCTGCCAACCCTTTGTCCTGTCTCGTTGGAGGCCCCGCCGACTACTCTCCTGCCGGGGGTCCTGCCAACCCCATGTCCTGTCCCGTTGGAGGCCCCGCCGACTACTCTCCTGCCGGGGGTCCTGCCAACCCCATGTCCTGTCCCGTTGGAGGTCCCGCCGACTACGCTCCTGCCGGGGGTCCTGCCAACCCTATGTCCTGTGCCGTTGGAGGTCCCGCCGTCTACTCTCCTGCCGGGGGTCCTGCCAATCCTATGTCCTGTGCTGTTGGAGGCCCCGCCGACTACTCTCCTGCCGGGGGCCCTGCCAACCCTGTGTCCTGTCCCGTTGGAGGCCCCGCCGACTACTCTCCTGCCGGGGGTCCTGCCAACCCTTTGTCCTGTCTCGTTGGAGGTCCCGTCGTCTACTCTCCTGCCGGGGGTCCTGCCAACCCTTTGTCCTGTCTCGTTGGAGGTCCCGTCGTCCACCCTCCTGCTGGGGGTCCTGCCAACTCCTGGTCCTCTTCCGTGGGGGATCCTGCCGAAGCCTGTCCCGCCGGCTCCGGTTCCTGTCCGGCCGACACCGGGTCCTGCCCGGCCTCCGGAGCTGTCTGGTCTTCGCCCTCATGCTCGGCCCCCTGAGTTCGCCCGCTGTGGCCTTCGCCCCACCATGGACTCTGCCTTGCCCCCGGGCCGTCCGCCCGAGACCCCCACCTTGGACTCTGCCTTGCCCCCGGGTCGTCCGCCCGAGTTCCCCACCATGGACTCTGCCTTGCCCCCGGGCCGTCCGCCCGAGACCCCCACCTTGGACTCTGCCTTGCCCCCGGGCCGTCCGCCCGAGACCCCCACCTTGGACTCTGCCTTGCCCCCGGGCCGTCCGCCCGAGTTCCCCACCTTAGACTCTGCCTTGCCCCCGGGCCGTCCGCCCGAGTCCCCCTTCTCGGCTTCTGCCGTGCCCCCGGGCCGTCCGCCCGAGATCCCTTCCTGTTCCCCTACTGGGCTCCTGGGCGGTCAGCTTAGTCCCGTCCTCCGGACCCCCTCCACCCACCCTGGTGGCCTAGGGAAAGACACAACACATCGCTCGGGAAACCTTGAAAATATATCACTGCACCCGCCTGAGGAATGTCTTGATTATGGGAGACAAATGGAGGAGTCTCCACCGCCCTTCACCCCCCCTTATCACCTCTGAGGATACTCCTCCTTCACCCCACAGCTCTCTCAACTCTCCGTTCACCCTTTCACCCTCGCCCACCCTCCTGGAGATCGCTGAACACACAAAGGAGATACAGAGGGTTGGCACCGATTCCTTCCTGGAGTTCAATGATCAAACTAAGGAGATACGCAGGGTTGGCAGCATGTTCTTTACCCCCGCTCCTCAACGACGCCCACCAAAATCACTGCAGAGACGTGCACCATCTCCCCCGTCTTCATCACCATACCTACGTCAACCACCTCCCCCCCCTGGCAGCATGTCCTCTACCCCCGCACCATCTCCCCGGTCTCCATCACCGTGCCTACGTCAACCACCTCCCCTCCCTTCAAGAAAGTATCTGCAGTCTCCGAAGCCTGATAAGGATGTGTGTGTACAAAACGCAACAAACTCTTACTGATATGTGCTGAGTCCAGGCTCAAGGGGGCGTATGGCACTCTCAATTCTTTCCAGGACATGCCGGGGCCCTGCCTGCCAGTAGCTTTGCCGATATCTGTGTTGATAGGTAATAGATTAAGAGCGGTGAATCATCTTAGATACAGGAAGCGCTCAAACGTTTGTGTGAGTTTATCTAATTTAGCAGTGATTCCATGTCAGCCACAGCTTGTTACAAAAAACCTGACTGATAGTGTGTTTAACGAACTTAAACTAGCTTTATTAAATGTCAGGTCTTTGGCAGGAAAAACATTTTTAATCAATGATTTTATCACTGAGCAAAATCTTGATTTTATGTTTTTAACGGAAACTTGGATTGAACAAAATAACAGTGCAGCTGTTCTTATCGAATCAACCCCTCCCAACTTTAGTTTTATGAGTCAGGAAAGAATGCATAAGAGAGGAGGTGGAGTTGCTATTTTGTTCAATGATTCCATTCAATGCAGGAAGACATCTTATGGGAACTTTGCTTCTTTTGAATATGTGGCCCTTCAGCTGAAATGCTCCTCTCGAGCTCTGTTCCTAAATATCTATAGACCACCCAAATACTGTGCAAGCTTTATTGATGATTTTACTGAACTGCTGTCTATAGTGTGTATTGACTTTGATCGTCTAGTCATTGTTGGTGATTTTAACATCCATGTTGACAACCCCCAGGACAAAGGGGCAAAATAACTGTTTTGTGTTCTTGATAACTATGGACTGACTCAGCATGTGACGGAGCCCACGCACAATAAGGGAAAAACTTGTCCATGCTTTTATCTTCAGTAGACTGGACTACTGCAATGGTGTCTTCACAGGTCTCACTAAAAAATCTATTAGAAAGCTGCAGCTGATTCAGAACGCCGCTGCTCGAGTCCTCACTAACACTAAGAAAGTGGATCACATCACTCCTATTCTGAAGTCTTTACACTGGCTTCCTGTGTGTCAAAAAATAGATTTCAAAATACTGCTGCTGGTTTATAAAGCTTTGAATGGTTTAGGCCCAAAATACATTTCTGACCTCCTGCTAAATTATTAACCATCCAGATCTCTCAGGTCTTCAGGGACTGGTCAGCTTTCTGTCCCCAGAGTCAGAACTAAACATGGTAAAGCAGCGTTCAGTTATTATGCTCCAAATATCTGGAACAAACTCCCAGAAACCTGCAACTCTGACTACTTTTAAATCCAGACTAAAGACTTTTCTTTTTGCCGCTGCTTTTAATTGAACTATTCACATCTTAAACTGCACTGTAACTTTTATCCATGTATTTTATTTATTTTTATTTTAATGTTTCTTTTATTATATTTTCTTTTTAATGACTGATTTTAAATGCCATTGTCTTAATGTCTTTCGTTTTTTTGTAAAGCACTTTGAATTGCCTTGTGTTGAAAGGTGCGATATAAATAAACTTGCCTTGCCTTGCCTTATCCATTGTATCTTTGTCTTGTGATTTTTTACTAAAAGGGCAAAAGGCTAGACCTACTTTGGTTGAACTATGTGGCTGCGTCCCTGCTTTTGACAAATAGGTGTGCAATTTGACATGCCAGATTGACTGAAAATTCTAAATATTGGTCATGTTGGTATGATTGGGTAGGCGTGGTGTTACTTGTTGGTACGTGGGTTGGGGTGGGGGGCCATAAGTGCTCAGTGCCCAGGGGCCCCTGGAGGTACTAATCCGGCCTTGAGGACCAGTACATATGAATGAGAGAGGCTTCATTCATTTGGCATTTATCACAGTAGGGACTAACATCAGGATACATTTTGGATAGTTTGACTTTTGAAATATGAGCTCTATGTACCACTTTGAACTGAATTAAGCAGTGAAGTTGAATTAACCAGTTTAAGTATAAAAGTCCATTTGTCTACTGGAAGGCGAAGGCCCATATCCGTCTGCCATGCTGCCCTGAGCTTATCTGTGGAGATACACCTTAGATCTGACATCTTGTTATAGAGGGCTGAAATAAGTCTCTTCTGGAATGGGTTTAAGGAGAGGACAGTATCAACAATGGTTGCATCGGTAGATATAGAAAGGCTGGGTGATTGAGAGAGCATATAATGCCTTGCCTGTAAATATCTATTTGGGAAGATTACATTTCCTGCTCAACTGCTCGAATGATGCCAGAGTGTTATACACTGAACAAAAATATAAACGCAACACTTTTGTTTTTGCTCCCATTTTTTATGAGATGTGGCCTGTGTTTGTCGTCCATTACATACGCCTGCCCATACCATAACCCCACCACCACTATGGGCCACTCGATTCACAACATTACCCTAACCCTAACCCTACCCCTAACCCTACTCCTACCCCTACCCCTCACACCAGATACTGCCTGGTTTTCGTACCCCCCCCCAGATCCCCCCAATAAAGCAAAAAGGCACGTTTCAGAGTGGCCTTTTATTGTGGCCAGCCTAAGGCACACCTGTTCAATAATCATGCTGTCTAATCAGCATCTTGATATGCCACACCTGTGAGGTGGGATGGATTATCTCGGCAAAGGAGAAGTGCTCACTATCACAGATTTTTTCAGATTTGTGAACAATATTTGAGATAAATGGTTATTTTGTGTATATAAAAAATGTTTTAGATCTTTGAGTTCATCTCATGAAAAATGGGAGCAAAAACAAAAGTGTCGCGTTTATATTTTTGTTCAGTGTATATGAAAAGATCTTTGTTAGGAACCTTGACTCAATGCTATGAGGACTCAAATGCACAACCCAGAGACATTTTGAAGGGGTAGATCCTTGCAGGAGAGCCAGGCTTTCTGGCCCGGCCTGTAGAGGGGAGCCGCACGCCGGTGACGATCATCCGGGCCGAGGTCCGGAGTAGCGCCTGCCGAGCACCGGCCCAAATCCGCCGACAGCGTCGGACCATGGCGTGCGCGGATGGAACCTTGATTTCCTCCTCATTAGCAGGGAAGAGAGGAGGCTGGTACCCGTTAGCACACTGGAAAGGGGAAAGACCCGTGGCCACCGAGGGGAGAGTGTTGTGGGCGTACTCTACCCAGGTAAGGTGATCACTCCAAGTGGTCTGCTTTTGGGACACGAGGCACCTGAGGCAGGTTTCGAAGTCTTTGTTTAGGCGCTCTGTCTGACCGTTGGACTGCGGGTAATAGCCAGAAGATAAGCTGACGGTGGCACCGAGGAGCTGGCAGAACTCCTTCCAGAAGTTGGAAATTAACTGTGGTCCTCTGTCGGAAACTATGTCACTGGAGATACCATGGATTCTGAACATGTGAGTTAACATGACCTTTGCCGTCTTCTTGGCAGAGAAGTGTAAGCAGAGGAATGAAATGTGCCATTTTTGAGAAACGGTCTACGACCGTCAGGACGGCAGTGTTACCTTTGGAAGGCGGTAGTCCAGTCACAAAGTCCATGGAGATGTGCGACCATGGTCGCTGAGGCACTGGGAAGAGCTGGAGCAGACCCACCTGGGCCTGGGACGGGATCTTATTTCGGGCACACACTGGACAGGCCGCCACATACTCCAAGACCTCTTTTTTCATGGCGGGCCACCAGAACCGCTGCTTTATGGCAAACATCGTTCGCCGTACGCCTGGATGGCATGTGAGCAGGGCTGCCCCTGGCCAATTTGGGGCCCCAAGCGACATTGTGAGATGAGGCAAATTGACATAAAAATGAACCACCTGCCCGACATGCCCTGGCGTGGGCTGATCCGCACCGCCTGTGCTTCCAGTGCCTGGGGCCGGACAACGCCGAAGACGGCCTAGGCCAGTCGCCGGTCTGTAACGCCTGCCAGATGATCCCTCGGCTGAGCCGCCGATCGATCGGAGCATCCCTAGTCCTGGGGGTTGTCAACATGGATATTAAAATCACCAACAATGACTAGACGGTCAAAGTCAATACACACTATAGACAGCAGTTCAGTAAAGTCATCAAAAAAGCTTGCACAGTATTTGGGTGGTCTATAGATATTTAGGAACAGAGCTCCGGAGGAGCATTTCAGCTGAAGGGCCACATATTCAAAAGAAGCAAAGTTCCCATAAGATGTCTTCCTGCATTGAAGGGAATCATTGAACAAAATAGCAACTCCACCTCCTTTCTTATACATTATTTCCTGACTCATAAAATTAAAGTTGGGAGGTGTTGATTCGATAAGAACAGCTGCACTGTCATTTTGTTCAATCCAAGTTTCAGTTAAAAACATTTTTCCTGCCAAAGACCTGACATTCAATAAAGCTAGTTTAAATGTGTTAAATACACTATCAGTCAGATTTTTTGTGACAAGCTGTGGCTGACGTGGAATCACTGCTAAATTTGATAAATTCATACAAACGTTTGTGCAATTTCTGTTTCTAGGCAGATTAACCGTTCTTAATCTATTACCTATCAACACCATATCTGCAAAGCTACTGGCAGGCAGGGCCCCGGCATGTCCTGGAAAGAGTTGAGAGTGCCATACGCCCTTGAGCCTGGACCCAGCACATATCAGTTAGAGTTTGCTGCGTTCTGTACACACACATCCTTATCAGACTTCGGAGACAACCGGTGCTGTCTTGAAGGGGGACGAGGTGGTGTTGATTGTGGTAGGCATGGTGATGAAGATGGGGAAGATGATGCACGTGTCTGCTTCGTTGATGTAGGTGTGCGCCAGGGGCAGACTGGCCATCTGGAGAATCTGGAGAACCACCGTTGACGGCCGGCCGGCCCTTTAAAACAAAAACATTTAAGTTGCGCTGACGGCCGACAGAGGGCGACAGCGGCCGCTAATGCAGTTGTGTGGTTCTTATCCGTCAAATAATAACATACGAAGAAGAAAAAAGACCGGCCACGCGAAGAGAAGGGATTAGACGCTGCGGCAGACAGGGAGAATGAAAAAACATGGATACAAATCAAAGAAAACGAAAAGAAAAAGGTGGGGCCGAGAAGGCAAGAGAAAAAAAGGTGACGTGAAGCATATAAATGTCGCAAATTGACAGACTTTTTTGGCAGCAGCGCTGCTACAAGCACTATCAGCAGCAGCTTAGAACAAATGCAAGATGATGAAGAGAATGATGAGGGCGCGAGTTCAGATATACAGCCAGCCTCCTGCGTTCATGATGAGGGACAGAGTTGAGCTGGTGGAAGAACCAGCTCAACTGGTACATACAAGTGCAGGGCAAGAGCAAGAGGTGGGTGAGAATTATCCCTTGAACTTAGTGGCGTTTTCTCCTGGAGGCCAAGGGAAGCCAGGCTTCCCCTGAATTTTGGATTGTAATTATAATTTTAATAAATAAAGTGCAATTATGGAGGGTAGAGATTTGGAGTATTTCATCAAAAATAATTGTACTAAATTTCCGCTACAGCAGCAACTAAAAATTAAATCTGATGACAGGCCAATACCCAAACTGGAGCTGTGTACAGAGAGGAAAAAAGGAGCGAATCGGACATAAAACTTTAAATAATAAACAGCTGATTTCTAACATTTGACATTTCATGTGGCCGGACTGGGTCAGTTTCCAGGGCTGAATTTTAGTCCCAGTCCGCCCCAGGGGTGAGGCACTTGGTGCCAAGCCTGTATATCTCCCTCATATGGTCATTGAATTCCAGGAAGGGGTACGAGGGTGAAAGGGTGAGCGGAGAGTAGAGAGAGCTGGTGGGGTGAAGGAAGAGTATCCTCTCTTGAAGGGTGGTGGAGACTCCTCCTTTTGTCTCATAGGTCTCCCATAATCACGACTCTCCTCAGGTGGGTGCAGTGATACTTCTTCAAGGTTTTCTATGCGCGGTGTTCCTCTTGTCGCTTGTCCTTGGCAGAGGGAACAGATTGATGATGCAGGCAGTTCAGAATATGTTAGAGATAAACAATTTTACTCCTGACTTGTTCAGGCAAAGTCCATCTGCCTTTAAAAGATGTCTGTGGTCCCATAAAAAGTTGAAATGGTCAATAAAATGTATAGAATGGTCAGTACAGACAGTTGAAAGCCAGGTGTTCAGTGCAAACAGTCTGCTGAATCTCTCCACTCCTCTTCTGACTGGCGGTTCAAGGTTCAAGGCTTTTATTTGACATACGTACTTAGCTACAATGTAGTTATGTCGATGAAAATCTTAGGTCACTGTCTCCATCAACAGTGCAACACAATAAAACAGAAAAAATCGTGCAAGTACAAAGAAAAATAAAGAAAATAGTGAAATAAGAGTCTATATACAAGTGATTAATAATTAATAATAATAATTCCTTACATTTATTATAGCGCTTTTCCAGATGCTCAAAGCGCTTTACAAATACACATACATGCAATGGTCACCACTGTGGACAATACCCACAGGAGCAAGTTCAGGTGAAGTGTCTTGCCCAAGGACACAACGGCCTGACGCAGTGGCGGCAGGAGCGGGTTTCGAACTGGAGTTCCCCAGCACCCCCCTTGATCTGATGATCAGATGCACAGACCACTGCGCCACCCGTCCCTTAGATTGAATATGATATAGATAAGTAATGTGTAAGTTGCAGCCGGATGTTGTTTCAAAAGTTCAGGTGTGTAATAGTCTTATAGCCTGTGGGATGAAACTGTCCCTGAGTCTGGTGGTTTTAGTCCTGATGCTGCATACCGCCTGCCAGACGGCAGCAGACAGAATAGTTTGAGGCTGGGGTGATGGAGGTCTTTGATAATTCTGAGGGCGGTAGAGGGCCACTGATGAACACTTCAGCATTTAGAGAGCTAACAGTTTCTAACAGACATTTAAAGTCTTTTTTCACAACATAATTTGTTTCAATGTGCAATACTACATTTTTCACAGTCGGATGTTCAGCCCCAATATACAGGATCTTCTCAGACAAGTCAGAGACCATATCCTTGGGGAAACAGAGTACTTTGGTGTTGTTCTTACTACACAGACTTTTTACATCTCTTACAGCAGAGTCACCCACAATCAGAGTTTCAGGCCCAGTCGTTAGCTTTCCCTCTAGCCTTTTACTTTCTGAGTAACTACTGGTCCTTACCCTGCTGTGTGAAGAAGACAGGTTATCCAGGTCATTAGAAAGAGATCTCCGGTTCTGTGTCAGCGGAGCATATCTGTTCTGGATTGGCACACTTGGTGGTTTAGGAGGATTGTTTGTAGTTCTCCCTTTAGCAGCTGTCCACGGCTGTTTCCTAGTAGGAACAGGGGTTGAAGAGGCGCTCTTCCTGGGTGATAACAATGCAGGTCAGCCGGTGGCATCACAGATTTCAGAGCGCTGTGCTCTGCCTGTTATTCGTCCTCCCAAATCCCATGGAAATGATTTACTCTTAGGCTTTGCACCCAGAGAGTTCCAAGGAGGACTACCACTTGTAGATGTATTACCCGGTACACAGCCCTCCTGTTCCTTGGAATCCTTGTAGCTGCTAACTAGCTGTGAGTTAGCATGCCTTTGTCCATTCTTTTGCCAAACTGGTAAAGTGGTGTCATTCCCACATAGTCCATTTAAGACCAATACAATAAATAAAACCATATAAAGGTAGGTAGGTAGGTATAAAGGTAGGTAGGTATAAAGGTAGGTATAAAGTTAGGTAGGTAGGTATAAAGGTAGGTATAAAGGTAGGTAGGTAGGTAGGTAGGTAGGTAGGTAGGTAGGTAGGTAGGTAGGTAGGTAGGTAGGTAGGTAGGTAGGTAGGTAGGTAGGTAGGTAGGTAGGTAGGTAATATGTGTCTTTTTAGATTAGACCACCGTCGATGGCTGCTCCATCCACCCTTCCCCTGAGGTTTGCAGCCTGGGTGTCACTCTGGACTCTAGCCTGTCAAAACTGCTTTCTTTCACCTACGAAACATCTCCAGACTCCAGCCCGTTGCAGAAACATTGATTCATGCCTTCATCTCCTCTTGCCTGGGCTACTGCAATGGAATTCTGTTCGGGGTCACCAGCAAAGCCCTGGACAGGCTCCAGTACGTCAACCTGTGTGTCTGAGTGATTATTATTTAGTGGGAATGCTGATACAGCATTCCAACTACTTGTACTGACCATCTGTGAGTTCTGGAGAATCACAGAATGAGCGGTCGTCAGCGGGCCGTTGGCGGCCGGCTCGGTACGCTGACGGCCGGCACCACCCTTAATTCTTTTCAACGGCATCATGTAAGTTGCCCTGGCATCATCTAAGTTGCGTTGACAGGCGACAGAGGTCCACTGTTGCCCCGCAGCGAGGCTCCCCCCGCCCTCCCGTAGACAGTTCACGAGCTCAGTCACTTCATAACACCAAAGATGGATCGTGGTAAACGCTCTAAAGTGAGGCTCCACTACATTAAAAAAGAAAAAGACAATGCACAGTGTAATGCCTGTTACAGTTTTTCTCGATTGCTAACACACTAAAATTATACATAAAGCACAATTATTTTAACTGACACTCAAAGAGCAAAACATCGGCTCAAATCTCCAAAACTCTAAACACGTTTTCAGCTCTTCAGACAATTTGCAAATCAACATGGCACTTTTTGCAAACCACTGCACACATTTCTCCACGTAAGACACAGGAATCTGACATAAAGTCACGCGTTAGCAGGTTTAAAACACTGATATTCAAAATGCCTCACACATGGACCAATGATCAAGAAACACGTTCCACCTGACCAAACACCTGGTAGCATAATTGTTGGCTCATCAATCAGGATGTTAACACTATAAAAAGACCACAGGTGAGAACTTTCTTACAGCAACAATGGAGACCAACATGGAAGCATGAGCAAGAGCTGGGCTGAGAGTGAGAGGAGGAGGAAGAGTACTCTCTAATGAAATGAAATGTTATCAACCATGGTTTGACAATGAGAGAGGCTGGACGGAGGGTTCAGCCTAATCTAAGCCGATGTACTGTCGCCTCTGTAATCCGGACACTTATATATCAGTGCTTATATCTGTTGTGTGAAATGTATTTACTTCATTACTGTAATTGAATTGTTGGCATGTTGGATACTATAACTGTACAGAAATCCTGCACAATGTACTGTGTTGGAGTCTTGTGGTTTTAAGGCCCACCTCGGCTCCGCATGTTCATTTGGTGAGCATCTTGTATAATCACAAAGGAAGGAATTCAAAGCACCAGATACAGGGTTAAACAATAATCTGTTTTAATGATAAACGGCAAGAATACATTACACTTCTCAAAGGGGTAGGCCCACCCCTGCTCTGGTCCAAATGCCGGGAGAACCTCTTCGTCTTGACGGCAGGAGGAAAAGAGAGCGAGCAAAAGACAGAACAGGCTTATATGCACAAACAAAACAGGAGGAGCTGCGGTCAGATGCTTCTCCTTTTAGGTTATCTCATTGGGAGATGCAAAAAGATGGCCTGTCGTAGCGCATCAGCGCGAGCCAGCCGAGGAAGAGTCTTTTACCATTTAAGGTAAAACAGACACATTGGGAGTCCGTCACGAACCTGCTCTGAATAACAAGCTCGTCATCTTGTGGAAACCTCCACACACCCACACATTTTGCAGAGACTTCCCTCTCTGTGGCCCCTCTCCTCTTAGTTCAATGTACACACAGTTTCACATACTTTTGTTATAGTTGACTAATACAAACAATATATGTACTACTTCCTCTCTGAAGAACCAGCACCTTACCGTGGTAGAGAGGTTTGTGTGCCCTGATGAACCTGGGGGATGTGTTGTCTGGAACCTTGTGTTCCTGGTAGGGTCTCCCATGGCAAATTGGTCTCAGGCAAGGGGACAGACTAAGATTGGTTCAAAAGACCTCATGAAAAAAACAAGAGGAAGTGAGGATACCCGGCCCGGAGGAAGCCCGGGGTCCCTTTCTGGAGCCAGGCCCAGAAGGAGGACTCGTCGGCGAGCGTCTGGTGGCCGGGCTTGCCGCAGAGCCCGGCCGGGCCCAGCCCGAAAAGGCAACGTGGGCAACACCTCCGCTTCTCCGTCCCGCGGGCCCACCACCTACGGGAAACAGCGATGGGGTCGGGTGCGCTGCCAGAAGGGTGGCAGTGAAAGCGGAGGGTCTCGACGGACCAGACCCGGGCGACAGAAGCTGGCTTTGGGGACGTGGAACGTCACCTCCCTGGGGGGGAAGGAGCAAGAGCTTGTGCGGGAGGTGGAGCGTTACCAGTTGGATCTGGTTGGGCTCACCTCTACGCACAGCGTCGGCTCTGGAACCTTACTTCTGGATAGGGGTTGGACTCTATTCTTCTCCGGAGTTGCTCAAGGTGTGAGGCGTCGGTCGGGTGTGGGGATACTCACAAGTCCCCGGTTGGGTGCTTCGTTGTTGGAGTTTACCCCAGTGGACGAGAGGGTCGCCGCCCTACGCCTGCGGGTTATGGGGAGGAAAACTCTGACTGTTGTGTGTGCTTATGCACCCAACAAAAGTTCAGAGTATACGGCCTTCTTGGAGACCCTGGAAAGAGTCCTGTATGGGGCTCCTGAAGGGGACTCTTTAGTCTTGCTGGGAGACTTCAACGCACATGTGGGCAATGATGGAGACACTTGGAGGGGCGTGAGTGGGAGGAACGGCCCCCCTGATCTGAACCGGAGTGGTGGTTTGTTACTGGACTTCTGTGCTAGTCATGGATTGGCCATAACAAACACCATGTTCGAACATAAGGATGCTCATAAGTGTACGTGGTACCAGAGCACCCTAGGCAGAAGGTCCATGATCGATTTCGTTATCGTATCATCGGACCTGAGGCCGTATGTTTTGGACAATCGGGTAAAGAGAGGGGCGGAGTTGTCAACTGATCACCATCTGGTGGTGAGTTGGGTCGAGTGGCGGGGGAAGCCTCTGGATAGACCTGGTAAGCCCAAACATGTAGTTCGGGTGAACTGGGAACGTCTGGAGGAGGCCCAAGTTCAGGAGGCCTTCAACTCACACCTCCGGCGGAGCTTTTCAGGCATTCCTGTGGAGGTTGGGGACATTAAACCAGAGTGGTCGGTGTTCAAAGCCTCTATTGCCGAAGCCGCGGCGGGGAGCTGTGGTCTCAAGGTCCTAGGTGCCTCAAGGGGCGGTAACCCTCAAACCTCCTGGTGGACACCGGTGGTCAGGGAAGCCGTCCGACTGAAGAAGGATGCCTTCAGGGATTTGTTATCCCGGGGGACTCCCGAGGCAGTTGCAAGGTACCGACAGGCCCGAAGGACAGCAGCCTCATCCGTGGCCGAGGCAAAGCAGCGGGTGTGAGAGAAGTTCGGAGAAGACATGGAGAAGGACTTTCGGGCGGCACCAAAGTTGTTCTGGAAAACTGTCCGACACCTCAGGAGGGGGAAGCAGGGAACCATCTAAGCTGTGTACAGTAAGGATGGGACGTTGTTGACCTCAACTGATGGAGTGTTAGGGCGTTGGAAGGAACACTTTGAGGAACTCCTGAACCCGACAACTCCGCCCTCTATGTTAGAGGCAGAGCTGGAGTATGGCGGGGGATCAACACCAATCTCCCGGGGGGAGGTCACTGAGGTTGTTAAACAACTCCACAGTGGCAAAGCCCCGGGGGTGGATGAGATCCGTCCAGAAATGCTGAAGGCTCTGGGTGTTGAGGGACTGTCATGGTTGACACGTCTCATCAACATTGCGTGGAAGTCGGAAACAGTACCGAAGGAGTGGCAGACCGGGGTGGTGGTTCCCCTTTTTAAAAAGGGGGATCAGAGGGTGTGTGCCAATTACAGAGGCATCACACTACTCAGCCTCCCCGGGAAAGTTTACTCTAAGGTACTCGAAAGGAGGGTCAGGCCGATTGTCGAACCTCAGATTGAGGAGGAACAATGCGGATTCCGTCCTGGTCGTGGAACGACGGATCAGCTTTTTACTCTTGCAAGGATCCTGGAGGGGGCCTGGGAGTACGCTTATCCGGTCTACATGTGTTTTGTGGACTTGGAGGTCATACTTCGTATGACCGGGTTCCCAGGGAGTTACTGTGGGAGGTGCTGCGGGAGTATGGGGTGAGGGGGTCTCTACTCAGGGCCATCCAATCTCTGTACTCCCAAAGCGAGAGCTGTGTCCGGGTCCTCGGCAGTAAGTCGGACCCATTTCCGGTGAGGGTTGGCCTCCGCTAGGGCTGCGCTTTGTCACCAATCCTGTTTGTAATATACATGGATCGGATTTCGAGGCGTAGTCATGGGGGAGGGGGTCTGCAGTTTGGTGGACTAAGGATTGCACCACTGCTTTTTGCAGATGATGTGGTTCTGATGGCTTCATCGGTCTGCGACCTTCAGCACTCACTGGATCGGTTCACAACCGAGTGTGAAGCAGCTGGGATGAGGATCAGCACCTCCAAATATGAGGCCATGGTTCTCAGCAGGAAACCGATGGACTGTCCACTCCAAGTAGGGAATGAGTCCTTACCCCAAAGTGAAGGAGTTCAAGTATCTCGGGGTTTTGTTCTCGAGTGAGGGAACAATGGAACGTGAGATGGGCCGGAGAATCGGAGCAGCGGGAGCGGTACTGCAGTCGCTTTACCGCACCGTTGTGACGAAAAGGGAGCTGAGCCAGAAGGCAAAGCTCTCTGTCTACCGGGCCATTTTCGTTCCTACCCTCACCTATGGTCATGAAGGATGGGTCATGACCGAAAGAACGAGATCGCGGATACAAGCGGCCGAGATGGGTTTTCTCCGCAGGGTGGCTGGTGTCTCCCTTAGGGATAAGGTGAGAAGTTCGGTCATCCGGGAGGGACTCGGAGTTGAGCCGCTCCTCCTTCGCGTCGAAAGGAGCCAGTTGAGGTGGTTCGGGCACCTAGTTAGGATGCCACCTGGGCGCCTCCCTAGGGAGGTGTTCCAGGCACGTCCAGCTGGGAAGAGACCAAGGGGTAGACCTAGGACCAGGTGGAGGGATTATATCTCTTTGCTGGCCTGGGAGCGCCTTGGGATCCCCCAGTCAGAGCTGGTTGATGTCGCCAGGGAAAAGGAAGTTTGGGGCTCTCTGCTGGAACTGCTACCCCCGCGACCCGACCACGGATAAGCGGAAGAAGATGGATGGATGGATGGATATGTACTACTTTAATATCAATAATAACGAGGAAAACATTACCTCTGCTCTCAAGCAGTAACATAGTAGAATATTAGCCTATATAGAGAACGCACACTCATTTTCCTTAGGTTGTGTCACGCACCCACATTTTCCTTGTTTTACCATTTAAGGTAAAACAGACACATTGGGTGTCCAACACGAACCCTACATAACATATACAGAGAACGCACACTCATTTCAGAGATCTGAGCTATCTTCAAATAAGGGCATTCCCCTGCTCACATCTCCACTTCTAACGCACACTCATTTTCACTTATCATATTTCCAGCTTCTCTTTAACAGACTGCTATTATTGATACAAAGTCATTAAACA
This sequence comes from Harpagifer antarcticus, assembly GCA_902827135.1. NCBI lineage: Eukaryota > Metazoa > Chordata > Actinopteri > Perciformes > Harpagiferidae > Harpagifer > Harpagifer antarcticus. The sequence continues at coordinate 1,546,466 of CADEHL010001252.1, read as the reverse complement.
TACACATATATTTTAGACATGTATGTTCTAGCTACTTGGCATTCTGTGTTTAGATAAGAATGTATCCTCTCCCCACATCTTTAGACTCCTGTGGAGCAAACCTGCTCCTTATTTCACATAAGTAATTTAAACACAGTTAAGCCAACTACTGCACAAAGTTGTGGCAATTTAGTACTCACAACATGAAAGAATGAAACAGAAAGAAATCAATAAAAACACAAGCACCAGTATAATTGAGCAGTTATTATTATAGTTATTATACTGCAACGCACACACATTCTACTCTCTGCGGTCTATAGCATGTCTATATAAGGGTATTTCCTCTCTGTCCCTTGCTCTCCTCACCTCTCCAGCTTTTTGTTCATATAAACTGCTACTATTAAATACAAAGTAATTAAGTACACACATGAATATATAAAAACACACTTATTATATATCAGGGGACATTACATTACATTGCATTTAGCTGACGCTTTTATCCAAAGCGACTTACAATAAGTACATACGACCAGGAAGACACAACCCTGAAGAAAACAGAATCATATAAGTACATCAGGTATCATAGAGCCAAACATTTCAAGTGCTACTCAACTAGCTATAGATAAGCCAGTCCTTTATTAGTATATAAGTGCCTTGTTAGTAATTCTATCGCTCGAAGTGGAGTCGAAAGAGATGAGTTTTCAGTCTGCGCCGGAAGATGTGCAGGCTTTCTGCTGTCCTGATGTCATTGGGGAGCTCATTCCACCATTTTGGAGCCAGGATAGCAAACCCACGTGTTTCTGCTGATGGGAACTTGGGTCCCCCTGGCAGCGAGGGTGCAGCGAGTCGTTTGGCTGATGCAGAGCGGAGTGCACGCGCTGGGGTGTACAGTTTAACCATTTCCTGGATGTAGGAAGGGCCAGATCCATTCGCAGCATGGTATGCAAGTACCAGTGTCTTGAAGTGGATTCTAGCAGTTACCGGGAGCCAGTGAAGGGAGCGGAGGAGCGGAGTGGTGTGGGAACATTTTGGAAGGTTGAAGACCAGACAAGCCGCTGCGTTCTGGATGAGCTGCAGAGGTCGGATGGCACATGCAGGTAGACCAGCCAGGAGGGAGTTGCAGTAGTCTAGGCGTGAGGTGACGAGAGCCTGGACCAGAACCTGGGTGGCTTTCTGGGTCAGCTGGGGACGAATCTTCCTGATGTTGTACAGCGTATATCTGCAGCAACGGGTTGTAGCAGCGATGTTTGCAGTGAAGGACAGGTTGTTATCTAGGATTACTCCCAGATTCCTTGCAGTCTGAGTCGAGGAAACAACAGAGGTGCCGATGTTGATTGTCAGGTTAAGAGTGGGACAATCTTTTCCCGGAAGAAAAGCAGTTCAGTCTTGTCAAGGTTCAGCTTGAGGTGATGAGCAGACATCCACTGAGAAATGTCAGCTAGACAAGCAGAGATGCGTGCGACGACCTGGGTCTCTGAGCCGGGAAAGGACAGAATTAATTGGGTGTCGTCAGCATAGCAGTGGTATGAAAAACCATGCGGGCTAATGACTGATCCGAGCGAGTTTGTGTACAGGGAGAAGAGGAGGGGACCCCTGTAGTTAATTGACAAGGGTCGGACTCGGACCCTCTCCAAGTTACCCTGTAGGTACGGTCTTTGAGGTATGAGGTGAGGAGGGAAAGTGCAGAGCCTGAAACTCCAAGTTCTTGGAGAGTGCGAAGGAGGATCTGATGGTTCACCGTGTCGAATGCAGCTGACAGGTCCAACATGATGATGACAGAGGAGAGGGATGCTGCTTTGGCAGTGTGCAGTTCCTCAGTGATAGCAAGGAGGGCAGTTTCTGTGGAGTGACCTGCCTTGAAACCAGACTGGTGCGGATCCAGAAGGTTGTTCTGATGGAGATAACAGGAGAGTTGTTTAAAGACAGCGCGTTCAAGTGTTTTAGACAGGAACGGGAGGAGAGAGACAGGCCTGTCGTTTATAACATCAGACGGGTTGAGAGTGGGTTTCTTTAGGAGAGGGTTTACTCTTGCCTCCTTGAGACTGTTTGGAAAGTGACCAGAAGTTAGAGAAGTGTTGATGAAATGGGTGAGAAACGGTAGAATATCAGGAGCGATAGTCTGAAGGAGGTTTGAAGGGATAGGGTCCAGAGGACAGGTGGTAGGGTCGGGCAGAAGTACTGAGGGTAAGAACCTCACTTGGAGAGAGAGGGGAAAAGGAGGTTAGTGTGTGGGTGGAAGGAAGATCTGGTGACCCAGCGGTGAGTAAAGGTGAGTCAGAAAAAGAAGAGCGAATATCATCAACCTTTTTTTCAAAATGGTTAACAAAGTCGCTTGACAGAAGTGAGGAGGGGGGAGGGGCTTTGGGAGGGTCCAAGAGAGTGGAGAAGATGGAAAATAGTTTTTTGGGATTGGAATAGAAAGATAGGATCTTATCTTGAAAGAAAGTGCTCTTTGCCTGAGAGATTGAAAGAGAGAAAGAGGAAAGGAGAGCCTGATAGGTTAGGAGGTCGTCACGGTGTTTGGATTTCCACCGTTTCCGCTCTGCTGCCCGAAGGACGGTTCTATTAGCACGCAGTGCGTCATTTAGCCAGGGAGCAGGAGGGGACTGACGAGCCTGCCGAGATGTGAGAGGATAGAGAGAGTCCAGAGAGGATGAGAGAGTAGAGAGGAGAGTTTCTGCAGCAGAGTTTGGAGGCAGGAGTTGGAACGAGTCAGAGGAAGGGAGGGCTGAGAGCACCGATGAGGCAAAGGTAGAGGGGGAGAGGGAACGAAGGTTACGGCGGACAAGTGCAGGATGAGAAGAGATTAGTTTGTTATGTTTGGAAAGGGGTAGAGAGAATGAAAGGAAGAAGTGATCGGATGTGTGGAGCGGGTTTACAGAGAGGTTAGAAGTAGTGCAGTTCCTTGAGAATATGAGATCAAGGACATTGCCAGCTTTATGAGTTTGTGGTGATGGAAACAGTGAAAAAGCAAAGGCGGTTAACAGAGATGTTAGTTCGTCTATCTTCCCCGTCTGGAGGTTGAAGTCTCCGAGAAGTACAGCCGGAGGGCCAGTTTCAGGGATGTGTGAGAGGAGATGATCTAATTCCTCCAAGAAGTCCCCCAAGGCGCCTGGCGGACGGTAGAGAACAACAATGGTTAATTGTATAGGATGGGTTACTGTGACGGCATGGAATTCAAAGGTGGAAGGAGTAAAGCTCCATTTGGGAGAGAGCAGGAGACCAGTGCCACCTCCTCTGCCGGTGGGTCTGGGTGTATGGGAGAAGGAATATGCCGTGGAGAGAGCTGCTGGGGTGGATGTGTTGGATGGAGTAATCCACGTCTCAGTGAGAGCAAGGAAATCCAGAGACTGCAGGGAAGCGTAGCCAGAGATGAAGTCAGCCTTAGGAACAGCTGACTGGCAGTTCCACAGGCCACCTGAAACTAGATGTTGGATGTCAGTGGAGCATGTGGGATAGACGAGAGCAGGCCGGTTATATCGATTACGAGATACACGGGGCCAGTGATAATTGCGAGAGGACACATGAACAGGAATGGAGAAAATACACATGATTATAGCATGAGGGGCTAAACAACCAAATGAAATAAAACACCAGCGATACTTAGCTCAATCAAAGTAGGATTTGCCTCCTCTTTGCCACCCTCGTGACTCCCGCAGGACTCCAATGTCATTAAAATGAATATACCAAAAATTACACTGTATTAAACTTCCTGCTATAATGTGTTAATTTAATTCTCTTCAACTGTGGTAAACTTACTTTGATGCAACACAGACACTGACCAACCACTATATCTTTGTTGTTTATCTGAAGGACGAAGAAACAAAGAGGTGGAAGGCTAAGGGTTTTCAATGAGGCACAGGAAGCAGCAGTTACAAACTAAGTTTTGGCAAACAATGCATCACACAGAGATCCGAAGCATAATAACTATGTGCTGAGATGCATGTTGCACAATGTTATTTTTGAATAAAATGTGATTTTTTTTCAACAACTCATTTGTATTTCTTCATTTACTGTATTTCTGTAAACTCAAGCAACTTTCTCTGCAGAAACCTCTATGTACAGAGCACAGCCCATAACAGATGGAAGTGCTTTAGATCATGCTCAGTGTCAAAGAATATTTCTGTCTTTACTTCTAGATATTAAATCTTTCTGCCTGTTGACGTTTACGACCAACTCTGAGTCTGTTATCTCCCGTAAGGATTGTGCTAATGCAGTCATATGCACTCATTCTCAGTTTTATGACCGGTCAACTCTCGGTCACAGAGCCTAAAAGTCAGGCAAGTGATTGAATATTTCCAGATGTTGGAGAATATCTCCAGTGTTCCCAGTGTTTACGCACCATCCCCCAATATGTGGATTAACTCTCTGTAAACTAGTTAAAAGGTCTATTTGAGAGAGACACTGGTCAGATTTGACATGGCAACCCACCAGGGCAGTCAGAATCTCTGGCTGTGTTACTTGTGATGTGAATTTCTCCGGCCGATACTTGTAAATAAACATCAGTGTTAGACATCAAAGCTCCAACTCTCCTCGTGTCTCTCTGAGTCCTGACTCTCCATTGCTGCAGAAGTTTCCCTTACACTCAGCAGTGTATAGTTGGGTGGTCAAACAATCTAGTATTATGAATGAAGTGTGTTATATTTGGTGCCAAAGTTTGCATTTGGTAAGTGTTTATGTAGTTTTGAGTGCAGTTCTTCATTTAGCAGGAGAAATTAAGTGTTTTGCACTTTGGGTGTGTGGTTTTGTGATTTGTGTTTAGTGTTCTGAGAAACTGAGCAATTTAAAAGGAAATGTGTGTTAGCAATCGAGAAAAACTGTAATAGCTTGCCACAGGCATAGCTCAGTTAAAATAAAGCACAGCTATTGAGCAATACATTTGTATTGCATGTACAATTTTTATTTGTAAAAATGTTAGTTAAAGCTTAAAAGAATAAAGATATTTTTGTTATCTAAACGTTTGACCTCTTTCTTTTACAATTTTGGAATCGAAACGGGGAATAGATAAGAACCGGAATCTATAAGCAGAACCGGAATCGGAATCGATACATTTCAAACGATACCCATCCCTATTCGTGTAACACAACTTTTAAATCTGATTCATACTTTTAGAGATATTAAACATTGTTCAGACCTTAGACTGTATATATAAATGGACGTAGTGTCCGTGACGTCACCCATAGGAATCTGCAGAGTTGCCGAGAAGCCCTTAGTAGGCGGAGTAGGCCACTAACGGCTCGACAGTGACGTCAGAGTCTAACTCCCGCCTGCTCCAGCCTGATCCAAATAAGGGCAAAGAGGCGGAGCCGAGGCGGGACCTGCTGCCTCCGAGCTGGAAGTAACAGAGCTAGCTCAGGCTAAGAAGCTAAGCTAACATGAAATACATGCATTCCAAGTTACTGCGTGGCACAATTCCCAAACCCTACATTCCTGAGACATAATTTGTTATGACAAACGTAGGAAAACATCTTGTAGCTTGAAAAATAAAAATAAATTAAGCAAAATAATTAAACAAAATGCCTCTTGAGGGCATGAAGTGACAAAAACGTTCAACATGTCTCCATTAAACCCCATTGTAAGTTCAGCCTCATCTTTCCCCACCACAGCAGCCGCACACCTTTAGTTAATCTGCCAAAAAGGCCACATTATTAACCCAAAACTACACTTCAGATGCTCAAGTTCCTTGACATGCTTCACGCTTTGAAATGTCACGGATATCTGTTACGGTTCTTCAACAAAACGTTCCCATGTAAGAGGTTTATCTCTCATTCAGAACAATGAAAATGTTCTCCTCTCACTGATTACTGCACATCACCATGGAAACCTCTGATCTCTGGACACGTAGTTAGCTCAAATATAAACACCTGTGTCATGGAACACGATGATGTCATAACTCCAACTGACATGCTGAGAGCAGCAGATTTCAGATAATGGTTAACACAGCTCTACATCAAATCTGATGTTACGTAATGTGGTGTTACTATGGCAACACATCCCTCGCCATAAAACAGCAGCAGACTTCAGATAATGGTTAATGGTCTTGCCCTCAATAGCTCTAAGTCAATTATGGGGTGTGTTCATATGCCGTTTCCATGGAATCCCTCGCCATAACACTTTTTTTAATATTTACTTGCACTATATATATATATATATTATTATTTGTTTCTGTTTTTCTGTATTATTGTGTTGCACTGTTGGAGTATTATTGTGTTGCACTGTTGGAGAAGTTGTGACCTAAGATTTTCATCGACATAACTACTCGTAGCTATGTATGACAAATAAAGAACCTTGAACCTTGAAAACACGATGTCGCTGTAACTCCAATAGATACGGTCCAATCGTCCCCCAAACTTCGCTTGTATATCACCGTTCTATGCCTCAACAGCTTTGCGCCAAATCTGAGATCTCACCATAGGCTGTTGCAATGGAAACGCATCCCTCGCCATAAAACACGATGTCGCTGTAGCTCCAATGGACACGGTCCGGTCGTCCAACAATCTTCACCTGTATATGATGTCGCTATAACTCCTATGAAAATGTTCAAAAAGTGCTCAAACTTCACATGTGTGCTAACAGTCCAGCCGTGAAGACATCTACGGGACAGTTTTGAGATTCAATTGCTGTTTCCATGGTAACTAGGGATGTAACGATATACCGAATATCGCGGTATCGCGGTAAATAAACGTCCCAATACCGTCATGAGACTGACAAAATCTACAGCGATTTTTAAAAAAAATTAATTTTTTAAAAAAATATAATTTTTTTTAAACACTTTTTTTGTTTTAAACCTTTATTTAACCAGGTGGTCCCATTGAGATCATCGATCTATTTTAAGAGAAACCTGTCCAACATGGCAGCAAGTAGGTTACAACATGAACATAAAACAACAGAACACAAAAGGACATTGTATTTACAGGGCTACATGTACACACCTAGAGACATTGACAAGTACCAACAGTATATTTATATCTCGCCCTGTCAATAAGCCTCACCTTCTTGGCAAAAACTGTATTGTTTTTGAAGTGGTGGAGAGACAATGCACAGTTTGGTGTTATGCCGTGGGTGCATGCACCTCGCGGGAGCGCGCACAGCGTAAAGCAAAACCTCCCAGACATGTATTGATCTGTATGGCAAAGTACGGTTTGGAAACTATATAATTTCCTTTTGGAGGGCATGCATAACACGGCATAACACCAGAGCCTCGCTGCGGGGAAACGTTGGCGCTGTTCCGAGTTTGTTCTAATCTGTCAAAATGACAGACTGCTTTCAGATTTTTCCGTCATTGTTAAATAAAATATTCGGTTAACGCGACCACTGCTGTCCCAGCAACATCAGTACCAAGCGAGAGAGTTTTTTCCAGAGCAGGGAATATTGCAAATGCCCAAACATCCCAGCTTATAAATACCTGGAAATGTGGACATTCTCATATTCCTAAAAACCTGTCTGATGATGCTGAGTGAGTGACTAGTGAGTTTGAGTTGAGTTACTTGAAAAACTAAAGTGAAACTTGATTTATTTTATTGCAGGGTCTGATTATTAAATGTCCTTGTTTATTTGTGAGATGCAGTGGCACAAAGAAAATGCCTACTTTGTTTGGTAGAACTAGTAGGTACAAAAACATTGGTTTTCTTGTTCCAGTCTGTTACTGTCACTTGTTTTTGACACTTTAAAATACTGCTATCCTACTAAAATGCTGTACAAATCAGATTTATTATTTAATAAAGAAACATTTTTCACGTAAAAAACATTTCTTTTTCCTTTATTATTCAATATCGCAATAAATACCGTACCGTGGACTTGTTATCGCGATATTATCGTACCGTGAGTTTTTGGTATCGTTACATCCCTAATGGTAACACAAGGCTCGCCTTGAAACACGGTTTTCTCATAACTTCAATAAAAATGCTCCAAACGGCCCAAAAATTCACAGGTTTGGTAACGATGCAGCCATCAACGCACCTAACCGTATTATGGGATGTCATCAAATGCCGTTGGCATGGCGACAGATCATTCGCCACCAGGTTTGTTCAAAAGTTTGCAGTTCAAATATTCTGCTGCTTTTCCAAGCCTGTTTACTTTCTTTTCTTCTCTCATCACACATTCAAGCCCCCAGTGTTCATGTATCATTTCAATCTAAATTCTTCACTTTCTTCTTACACATTACATTTCAATCTAAATTATTCACTTTCTTCTTACACATTTCATTTTAATCTAAATGATTCATTTTCTTCTTACACATTACATTTCAGCATAGCAGTTTAGCGTCAGCTTTTCAGCATAAAGCATTCCCACTAGCAATTTCTTCAGGAATTGCATTCTTTAGTTATTAGCTGGTGTTTAAAAATGTCCACTGAGTTGGCCTCTCTGCTATTTCCTGGGTTTTCCACAGTTTGGGAGCGTAGTGGATAAAAGCGGCCTCACCCATTTTATTTTAAAAAGCTGAAGAGGACCTCAGGACTCGTCCAGGGACTCTGTGGAGTGTCTCTGTGAGATAAAGGGGTTCCAAACCATTAAGAGCTTTAAACACCAATACATTAATTTTTTAATTAATTCTAAAAGACACAGGCAGCCAATGTACTTCAGATAAAACAGCAGTAATGTGCTCTCTTTTTCTGGTTTTGTTAAAAGCCTGGCGGCGGAGTTCTGGATAAGTCGAAGCTTTTCTATTGATTTTTTTAAAGACCAGCAAAGAGTGCATTATAGTAGTCCAACCTACTTGATATGAAAGCATATATGCGCTTTTCAGCGTCTTGTTGGTTTAAAAATGAGCCTACTTTGGTAATATTTCTTAGGTGGAAGAAAGCTGTCTTTGTCACCTTGCTTATATGTGGTATCAAATGTAAGTCTGAATCTAAAATGACTTCCAGACTTGTGACTTGAGTTTTAGTCCGACGACTTAGGTTACCTAACCTGGTAGAAAGCTTGTCTTCGTTTAGTTTACAAAAGTTATTGCTCATTCACTGAGTGATGGTAGATAGGCAGGAGGTCAGGGAGTACAGTGCGTTGGTGTCATTAGGCTCGACGGAAATGTACAATTGTGTGAGTCGTCGGCATAGCTGTGAACATTGATATTATGTTCACTCATGATGTTACAGTGGTAGCATGTATAATGAGAAGAGCAAAGGACCAAGGCAACTTCCTTGTGCAACACCTGAAGATAATTAATGTACATTTGACTCATGTTCTCCAAGACGTACACTACCTAAAAGTTTTTAATTTTTTTAATTTGTTTCTACTTTGTAGATTAATACTGAAGATATCACAACTATGAAAGAACACATATGGAATTATCTAGATTATGATTTTTATTTTAGATTCTTCAAAGGAGCCCCGTTTTGCCTTGATGACAGCTATGCACACTCTTGGCTTCTCTCAGTCAACTTTATGAGGTCATCACCTGGAATGGTTTTCAATTAACACGTGTGCCATTTGTGGAATTACTTACAAAAGTACTGTGAGCATTCTGGCTCACACAGGGTTAAAAACTGACAAAGAAGAAGGTGGTTTGGGGAAAAATAGAACAGTTTATTTCCACAGAGGGGGAAGTTCACAAAACACAATTATCGTTAGCCCCGCTAGGTCCTGAGGCTGCTCGGGGTCCGTGGATCCTTGGCTCAGGATCCAGCCTACTGCAGGCGAGAGAGCAGAACCAGGTTACCAGCATTTATACTGAGAGCTTAATTACATCATTCTGCTCAGCTGTCTGGTCTCCGGCCGAGCCACTCCCATCCCTCCAGCAGGCGGCGCCCTAACCAGACCCTGCTGCCACAACTATTTGAAGAATCTTACTGATGAAGGGTAAATTCTATATCGGCCTGTCGTTGTTTAGTGCTGTATTGTCTAGATTAGTTTTTTTCAAGATGGGCTTTACAACAGCTGTTTTAAGTGCACTGGGAAATATGCCCGTCTCCAGTGATGTGTTTATTATTTTCAAAACATCTGTGGACACACTGTTAAAAACCTTTTTCAGTAGCTGCGTGGGGACAGGGTCAAGGTTGCAGGTAGAGGCCTTACTTTGTCTCACAATTGTACACAGTTCAGTTTCAGAGATTGTGCTGAAGCGGCTCAGGACTGCCGGCTTATTAATTGGATGCTCATCGGGGTTGAAGGCGTTCACAGTGATATTATTTATTATATTTGCTATTTTGTTGTTAAAAAAGTCAGCAAATTCCTCGCATTTAGCGTGTGAGGCAATGCTGTGATTGTCCAGTGTGGGATTAAGCAGAGAGTCAATAGTCTAAAATAGTACTCTGGAGTTGCCGCAGTTCTCGGATATAAAGTGTTTCCTTCTTTCCATGCGGAAGGCATTGTTTTATACACAGATATGTTCCTTCAGTATACTTTGGTGAATCACAATCTTAGCTTTCCTCCATCTCCGTTCAGCTGTTGTTCTACACTACAGAGTCTCTTTAATTTTCGCACAGTCTGATTTATCCATTGGGAAATGATGTAACATTTTGCGTTTTTTGTTTTAACAGGGGCAGCCCCATCGTCTTTTAGCCAAGTTTCCACAAGAAACATGAAGTGTAATTTATTCTCAGAAATAAAATCATTAATTAAAAAACTCTTATTCTTGATTGATCGAACGTTTAGCAGTGCCATGTTGATGAGCTTGTCTGACTTATTTTGAGTAGTTGGTGCTACTGTACGGTGGCCCTGAAGTGCAAGACACCGCAGCATTTCACAAAACACTACAGCATTTCACAAAACACTACAGCATTTTTAAAAACACAAGAGCATTTCACAAAACGCCACAGCATTTCAGAAAAAATTAAAACTGCGGTCACAGCCGTGCACGCAGTTGTGGGCGGGCCTTCGCGTCCGTGCGCCTGTCGGGGAGGGTCGTTCGTCGTCTCGGCGTCAAGCAGACGCGCGCGAGTCCTCCGAAATGAGCCGTTCATAATTTGTCAAATGTTCATGTCCCGGACTCCTCGGTCCTCCGGCAGCGACCCGGAACCGTATGTGGGCACGCCGCCTGGAAGGAAAACAAATGTCTCTAAAGGCTTATCGAGGATCGTTTATCGCGGAGGCTGTCTGGAGGAGCAGTAACCGTGGCGTGCGGTGCAGTGGGTTGTGCAGACTTCCTGCCCTTTACCGTTTGTTTACTCAATAAACGCATCTCCTCTGGGTATTAGGCTATGTATGTTTTTAATACAACTGCTTTAATTGTGAGCCGATGTTTACAGTGAGAAGAGCTGCTGAGGTCAGTGCAGAAAGCAGAACAGTGTGTATAATATATCTCTCTCAATAATATAAGTAACAGGCCTACATTACACACTTTATTTGTATGCTTTAGTAGATATCTACAAATAAACAGTTGATCTTTTTCATGAAACCAAATAGTGCTTCACATCAAAACATACACAGTTTTTCTCGATTGCTAACACACATTTTTCTTGTAATTGCTCAGTTTCTCAGAACACTGAACACAATTCACAAAACCACACACCCAAAGTGAAAAACACCTAATTGCTCCTGCTAAATGAAGAACTGCCCTCAAAACAACATAAACACTTAACAAATACCAGATATAACACACTTCATTCATAATACTAGATGGTTTGACCACCCAGCTACACACTGCTGAGCATACTCTAAAGCACTTTCATCTGCTATGGGCTGTGCTCTGTGCAGAGAGGGTTCTGCAGAGAAAGATTGCTTGAGTTTACAGAAATACAGTAAATGAAGAAATGCAAATGAGTTGTTGAAAAAAATCACATTTTATTCAAAGATAACTTTGTGCAACCTGCATCTCAGCACATAGCCACTCTGCTTAGGATCTCTCTAAGTGTGATGCACTGTTTGCCCAAACCCAGTGTGTAGCTGCTGCTTCCTGGGTCTCATTGGAAACCCTTAGCCTTCCACCTCTTTGTTTCTCCGTCCTTCAGATAAACAACAAAGATCTAGTGGTTCGGTCAGAGTCTGTGTTGCATCAAAGTAAGTCTACCACAGTACATGATGCAGGATGTTTGTATAGTTATAGTAAGCAACCTGCCAACAATTCAATTACAGTGATGAAGTAAATAAGTTTCACACAACAGATATAAGCACTGATATGTCATGAGTTATGCAGAGCTACTGGTGACTAACCTGTTTTCAAGTCTAAGTGTCCGGATTACAGAGGCGACAGTACATCGGCTTAGATTAGGCTGAACGTCCAGCCTCTCTCATTGTAAAACCATGGTTGATAACATTTCATTTAATTAGAGAGTACTCTTCCTCCTCCCCTCACTCTCAGCCCAGCTCTTCCTCTTCCTCTCCTCTTCCTCTTGCTCTTGCTTCTATGTTGGCTTCCATTGTTGCTGTAAGAAAGTTCTCACCTGTGGTAACATCCTGATTGATGTGCCAACAAGTATGCTATCAGGTGTTTGGTCAGGTGGAACGTGCTTCTTGATCATTGGTCCATGTGTGAGGCATTTTGAATATCAGTGTTTGAAACCTGCTAACACGTGACTTCATGTCAGACTCCTGTGTCTCACGTGGAGAAACGTGTGCAGTGGTTTGCAAAAAGTGCCATGTTGATTTGCAAATTGTGTGAAAAGCTGAAAACGTGTTTAGAGTTTTGGAGATTTGAGCTGATGTTTTGCTCTTTGAGTGTCAGTTAAAATAATTGTGCTTTATGTACAATTTTAGTGTGTTAGCAATCGAGAAAAACTGTAAGAGCTTTATGTGTGTGTTGTAATTGCATGTGCCGCCAGCAGAGGGAGTTTCTGGACTAACACTCAACATCGTGTGTGTGTGTGAGTGTGTGTGTGTGTGTGTGTGTGTGTGTGTGTGTGTGTGTGTTAGAGAGAGAGATGATGTGGAAGGCAGAGTAGCTTATCTGAAATCTAAATGGTGAAAAATGGTACATTCTGGCCTGTGAGCTCCCCGTTCCAGCGACTGACTATTCCTTCCCAATGTAGCATCGCATTGGATATGGGCTGAACTTGTCCTGGAATGAAATTTTTCCGGCCATTTCCACAGGAGTTTGCAAAAATGTGCAGAAAATGCATGAGGACTGCACATTTTTTCAAAATGGCCGACTTTCTGTGGGGCGGGGTAAATGGAAGGCAATTTGAAAGATGTCCGCAATCATAAGAGCAATGTGTATACAACATTTAGTGCATATTGGAACAACCATATGCGAGTAGTTTGGAGGAATTTGTGACATGTAAACCGTCAAAAATTGTATATTCGCTGTTAGCTTACGACCTCCCCGAATGAGCTAGCAACTATTTTATTCCTAATTTAGCATGGCATTGGATATGTTATTGAAAAAAAGTTACATACAATATAAAACAGCTCTGGGTCAAATTGATCCCGTTGGCGGTTCTAGTGTTAAAATGCATGAGAAACGCACATTTTTCAAAATGGCCGACTTTCTCGGGGCGGGGCTAATGGAAGCTAATTAGAAATATGTCCGCAATTCCATGAGGAATGTCTCTGCCAAGATTCGTGAGGTTCTGAGACACTATATGTAACTTCCACACAATAGGGGGCACTACTGAGCCGTTTTAACTATGTTTTTTTTAACATTCTTGAAAAGGTCGTGGGCTGTGACGTGTGTCCCAAGTTTTGCGTCAGAAGCACATTTCAGTGAATTTTGAACAAAACACGTAACAACAAACAACTAAACAAAACATAACAGCTGGACATTACATACACAATAAATTACACAAGAAATGCCATATTGACAGGGTCAGATAGGAGAGCTGCAGACAGTGAACCGCAATCCTCCTGTCTCCCCTCAAAATCCCCCAGCAGAGAAGCTGCACGCTCCATATTCAGTAGGTCCAGATACTCCCTCAGCCATGAGTCCCTAGTAAAGCAGGCTGGTTGCGTTCCTTCCAGTTTAGTAGTCTTTTTGTGGCTAAACAGCCCAATGTCCAGAGCCGATCGGCAGTCCTTGCAACATTGCCGTCTGGCTTGAGACCCAGTAAGCATGCAATGGGACATATAAGGAAATTCACTTTTACTTTTTTACTTTTAACTACCTACCGGAGAGGCACTTTTGTACGCCCACGATAATGGATACTTTGCATTGAAGGACAGATAATACTGGAATACATCCGGGACTCCCAAACCTCCCATTGATCTTGGAATGATCAATTTATGTGCGATTCTGGGTTTGTTATTATTCCAAAGGAACTGAGTGAAGAGGGATTTGATATCTTTAAACCATTTTAGTGGGAATTCAAGAGGGATAGAGGAGATAATATGAGAAAGCCTTGGGAGAACATTCATTTTCAAGGTTTCTGCTCTGCCCCATAGAGAAAGTGGTATGGCCATCCATCTGTTGATGTCCTCCTTAATGGACTGGAAAATAGCAGGGCCGTTAAGGCTAAAGATTTTTAGAGATAGGAGAGACGATGTTAATTCCCAAATACCTCATTCCATTTGTTTTCCAAATAAAGGGGGTGTTCATTAGGTTATGCTTATATATGAGTTAAGTGGGATTGCTTCAGTCTTGTTCCAATTTATCTTATATCTTATATAGAGAGTGCTGGCTTGCTCAAAGTAAGAAGTATATCGTCAGCGTACATATTTAATTTGAAATCGTGTCCATGAATGTTCACACCATATATGTCACCATAAGAGCGAATTGCACAGGCTAATGGTTCTAGAGCCATAATAAAAAGTAGGGGACTAACTGGACACCCTTGCCTCACGCCACGGTGTAAGGGGAAAGGTTTTGAGATGAATCCATTAGTTCTAACAGAAGAGAAGGGAGCGCTATACAAAGCCTTTACCCAGCTCATCAACTTGGGCCCAAAGCCAAATGTTTTGAGCGTGTAAAATAGATATGCCCATTCTATTTGGTCAAAAGCTTTCTCAGCATCTGGTGATGCTGCAATCATTGGCAAATTGCTGGAGCTTGCTTCTAGGATAATCTGAAAAACCCTCCTCATGTTATTTGAGGACTGGCGGCCTGGAATGAAACCTACTTGGTCTAGATGCACTTCTCCAAACGGAGTGCCTAGTCAGTTTAAAAGGCTTAAAGGGCGGTGGTTACCCATCAGAGAAGGATCTTTGCCCGGTTTAGGCAACAATGAAATAATGGCCCTGCTCGTGGAGGGAGGCATGGCTTCAGATTCTAATATTTCATTGAATAACAACAGTAAATACGGTGAAAGCTGTTCTTTAAAATGCGGGCCAGTGGCATTTTAACCTTAATGTCTACCCCTGAACATTTACTGACTTTTTTAGGATAGCTTAAAGTAATGTTGTAAAATTACAACCGGGGGCCTTACAGGGTTAAGGGCTATTGTTTATTGTTATTTACTTTAAGATGTTTATTCTTAACCTCTCATTTAATTTAAAAACTCTTATTTAAATGATGTGTGTGTGTCTCTGTATTCCTGATGATACACTGAGAGAATGAGCCCATAGTGCTGCTGATCACCATAAGCTAAACAGTCTGTATATTGCATTACATTTGTATAATGTAAGCTTCGTTGATACTTTGCCTGCGGGAATACGAAAGAAATGGTTAGATATACTGAATATTATTTGATCTATTCCACCACTTGATCCTAAATAATGTAGAGGTGTGTTGTAGGTGCCTTAAATAACCCCTTATTTTATAGTGAGATGTATTTTTATGTTCATATAATAGTGATTTCAATGCCACCCCAAAATGATCACTGGTTCCATCCTGGCCACCCCACTGAAAATGTCCTGGCTCCGCCACTGTCTTCATCACGTTATCACTCGACTCTGTCGTGCTTAATTTCTCTGTGTCTTCAAAACTCCTTAGCTTTGTCCTGAACTCTGGAAACGTTATATTGTCATCATTATGTGCCACGTGTATTGCAAATGGCCTAAACATCTCAGGCAAGGCAAGGCAAGGCAAAGCAAGTTTATTTATATAGCACCTTTCAACACAAGGCAATTCAAAGTGCTTTACAAAAAACGAAAGACATTAAGACAATGGCATTTAAAATCAGTCATTAAAAAGAAAAGATAATAAAATAAACATTAAAAGAAAAAAAAATACATGGATAAAAGTTACAGTGCAGTTTAAGATGTGAATAGTTCAATTAAAAGCAGCGGCAAAAAGAAAAGTCTTCTTGCTGGATTTAAAGGTAGTCAGAGTTGCAGCGGACCTGCAGGTTTCTGGGAGTTTGTTCCAAATATTTGGAGCATAATAACTGAACGCTGCTTTACCATGTTTAGTTCTGACTCTGGGGACAGAAAGCTGACTGGTCCCTGAAGATCTGAGAGATCTGGATGGTTCATAATTTAGCAGTAGGTCAGAGATGTATTTTGAGCCTAAACCATTCAAAGCTTTATAAACCAGCAGCAGTATTTTGAAATCTATTCTTTGACACACAGGAAGCCAGTGTAAAGACTTCAGAACAGGAGTGATGTGATCCACTTTCTTAGTGTTAGTGAGGACTCGAGCAGCAGCGTTCTGAATTAGCTGCAGCTTTCTAATAGATTTTTTAGTGAGACCTGTGAAGACACCATTGCAGTAGTCGAGTCTACTGAAGATAAAAGCATGGACAAGTTTTTCCAAATCCTGCTGTGACATTAGTCTTTTAATCCTAGATATATTCTTTAGGTGATCGTAGGCTGATTTAGTAACTGTTTTAATGTGACTGTTGAAACTCAGGTCAGAGTCCATGACTACACCTAGATTTCTGGCTTTATCTGTTGTTTTGAACATTGCAGACTGAAGCTCAGCGCTAACTTTTATACGTTCTGCCTTGGCTCCAAAAACCATTACCTCAGTTTTATCTTTGTTTAGTTGGAGAATGTTCTGACACATCCAGTCATTGATTTGTTCAATGCACTTACTCAGTGTTTGTATTGGAGCATAGTCTCCTGGTGAAATTGTTACGTAAATTTGTGTGTCATCCGCATAGCTATGGTAACTTATGTTGTTGTTTTTCATTATCTGAGCCAGTGGTAGCATGTAGATGTTAAAGAGAAGAGGCCCCAAGATGGAGCCTTGAGGTACCCCACATGTCATATTTGTCAACTCAGATGTGTATTTACCTATAGAAACAAAGTTTTTTCTGTCCTTTAAGTAGGATTCAAACCAATTTAGAACTGTTTTCGAAAGTCCCAGGCAGTCATTTTAAGACCATGGCTATCAGTAGGCCGCCGCCTAATGTTTCACCTGCCTTCCGTAGCGCAGTGATGGTGATTTCTGCCCGTATGATATAGTCCGTGACACTTTCACTATTCGTCTTCTGAAGCGATGTCAACATGGTATACAAGTTTATTATCCGGGGTTTTCCCCTCCCGGCATAATATCCTCTTAATATCTTTAGGCTTCTCTTGCATTGTCGGGCGCATCCCTCAAAATTAGCGAGAGGCTTTTTGTCGTCTAAAAATTGTATTAGCTCAGCATACGCGTCTGCATTTTTCTTGCCGTCATCTCGGCTTTACTATTTGGTTCTCTTAGAATCGTGTTCTTTAACCCTAATAGGTGAAGGTGTCCTAACACTTTTGTCTCCCACAGTTCATACTTAGTTTCATCTCTGTCGAGGCAACCTGCTTGTCCCTCGATTATCCATGTTAGCTTATCTTGCTATCCCGTTAGCACGCTGTTCGCCGTGACTTTCAGACGGTGATAAATCTTCAAACTTCTCCCCGAATGACTCCTGGGCCCATAACCTGTTAAAGTTTATGATGGCAGCTTCTTCATACGTTACACTCGGAGAGAAATAGTGGAGACGGAGATGATGAACTGTTTAGCCCTTGAGCATGATTTATTTTCCTCTGCTTCTCAGGTGTTCCCTTTCGCTCAGCCGAGCTCACTTAGAATGAACACACATAGACAGTGTACACGTGCATCAGGTGAACACACCCTCATTTACATGACGCAAGCCTTACGCAGCACGTAACATACAGTGCCTCACAGTGGTACAATTTACTTCCCTACAGTACAGAATAGACATAATCTCTCTAGAGCAGGGGTGGCCAACCCGCGGCTCTCGAGCCGCATGCGGCTCTTTGCCTAGTTTCATGCGGCTCTTCAGTTCATATCGAATTGTATAGCCGATGTGTGAGTTTGGGGGAGAGACACTGACTCCTGACTAGTGTTGCACGGTGTACCGATACTTGAAAGGTACCGCGATACCCTGCCGTTAAAAACGTTACGATTCCTCCGTTTCATTAGTATCGGTACTTTAAGAATGACGGGGGGAAAGTACTCCGGTGAGAAAGCGCCGTTTTAATAAGAGCCGTGTGCGTTCAGCGCTCTGCTTCCTCTCCCTGCACTACAGCCGTGCCTGCAGTCCCTCCCCAAGCACGCTCTACGTCGATCCCCTCTCTCGTGCACGCGCTAGCTGCCAGAGCATGTGAGAAAACGAGAAGCATGGCTGCAAGTGGGAGTGCAACTGCCGCTGCGCCTCGGCTTGTTGACAGAAAAGACGCCAGAAGCTAAATCTGGATGTATTTTAGCTATATCTCTGACAGTGAGGGCAAGCCTACGGACACCACGAGGCCTGTCTGTCAGACATGTATTAATTTGATTTAATACGAATTCTTGTCATTTATTTTATTTATTGTTCTCATTGTTTAAAAGTTTGTGTTATGGTTCTGGTGTGAAATAAAGCACAATAATTACATTTAAGACGGTTTCCCTTTTTTTAAGAAAAGTATCGAAAAAGAATCGGAGTCGCAATTCTTGACTTGGTATCGTGACAACACTAGCTACTCCTGACAGTTAAACCTGTTATTTAGTAGGTCTGTTAAGTATTGAATGCTGATAATTCTGACGTAATTTGGCCGGTCAAAGTTGTTTGGGCTCCGATAAAATAGCTCCGTTAATAATCTTTCACATTGAACATGTGCTCTTTTATTAAATAAACGCTTTAATTTTAAGTTGTGAGTTTAGTGTTTTTGACCCTAAGAAACACTGATGCATTAATCAATAACAATAATCCACAGCTCCTCTCTCTGCTCCAGAGGATTTAAAAAACATATATCCCAATGTCACAAAAATGAATGAAAGTTGAAATCTTGTCTCCAGAAAACAAAAAACTGTTTGATGTGGCTCTTTGCAGTAACATAGAAAAAATGTGGCTCTTAACCTCTGACTGGTTGGCCACCCCTGCTAGAGTCTATACATATAATAACTGAGGTCATATGTAAACATTTCCCTTAACACCATGTGTTGAGCAAACCTAACATTTTCATACGCCTCAAGAAAAACTGTCCCTACAGTGAAGTATGGTGGGGGCTGCATGACGTAGGTTGTATCCATCATGTTGTACCGAGTGCTAGTCCTACCATTACAAAACCTAATCACCACTTCTGACTCTGAAATCATCCAGCAGTTTAAATCCAACTCTGACACAGAATGATTCAATTTGCTTCGATTAGCATTAAGAGCAAGTGCAATAAATAAACATTGCCATGGAGTTTTAATATCGTTACTCACTTTTTTATTTAAGCAGCTTTATTCATACCAGCCCAGATACAACCCAATAATTAGCACGTGTTTAAAAAGCTGCCTGAAGACCACAGAGGATGCCGACCACAATTTAGAACATTTACAAGCAAAAAAATGTATTTTTTAAACAGGTATTATTCATCACAACCTGGCAACTATTGTGTTCCTATTATTGACTTAATAAAAGGGTGCCATATTAAATAGTAAAAAAATAAATTAAAAAAAGCAAGACAAGTGGCTGCATATAAAATAATATGTATTGACTTATTCAAAATACTCTACATTATGTTGCATGAAGCAAATTAAGGATGCTAATAGGATACAATTAATCAGGTGTAAACAGGCTTGAAACTTTTCACTGTTAGGCTCTGATATTCGCCGGGGCCTCAGAAAAAGATTGTGTAAATTGATGGAGCAGTTAAGTCTCCGACTAATGTCATAAACACTAATGAGTACAGTCTCTTCAGAAGGAGGAAAAACAAACACATGCACAGGGGAAGCAAAACAGTTCAACAGCATACTGGAGACTCACTGTCCTGTTCCAGCATCTCCAGAACCAGGCCTCATGCAATTATAGATGCTGAGACACCTGCATGTCACCACTATGGGAGACTGGGATTTCCCATGTACTTATGGGCACCAGTTACAATATGACCAATCAATAAAAGATGGGCAACCAAAAAAAAAAGAGAAATTCAGTTTAAAAACTTGACAAAAGCACTTTATAGGGAATTGAAAAAATAACAATATTCATACAAAACATTAGTCCATTAACTTAAACTGTTAAGTGCCAGAAAACGATGCCTTTCATACACCTGATCAAGATATTGAAAAGCTTTCACCACCAGAGGTGACGTTGAGAATAACTGGAGGACAGAGGAAGCAGATGCTGCTGTTCATCCGGCGGACACAGCAGGAGGCCGGGCGCTCTGTGGGGACCGGAACAATTACCTACTGTCTATCTGCATACGGACTTAAGTTCACAGGTAGTAAGAAAAAAAAAAACAGAAAATATTTCCTCCCTAAGCCAAAAGTCTGGGCACTTCGGTAGGCGTGTGTTCCTGAAGATAAACACCTGATGCAGAGGGGAGGAGGAGTTTAGCCAAGGATCCGTGTAACCAACAAACCAAGACTATCATGTGGCCTTCCCCAATGAACACATGTTGTTGCTAATCTAATACTGCTAGCCCCCCCCCCCCCCCTCATTCACAGTGAATTTGGTGCTGTGCCTAACAACCCTCAGATTTCTGACAGAGTGACGCGAAAGGATTCCGCAGAGCTCTCAACAGCTAGGATGAAGGTGTCCTCGTTGGAGTAGTGCTGGATCATGTTGTCGTCCATGTTTACCAGGACCCTGAGGGACAGGAAACACATCTCAGACCAGAGGCCCCGTTACTTTGAGGCAAAGTCTACAGTGAACAGCCCTTCTGAGGTCATCTGCATATCTATTTCATTTCATCCCATGAATGGTAATGTTGGTCTGTAGGTCCGATACCGTGATGTACTGGTCCCTCCATTAAGGAGGCTGTTGTTGAATTGCAAGTTGTTTTTAACATTATTCAGACTCAGCTCGCTGAGCTTAAGCTTCTTTTAAATGTTGATAAAACCAAGGTAATGCTCTTTTCTAAAGCTAAGACACCAGAGCCTGTTGTAGATATTGTGTGGAATAAAACTTGAAGTGGTTACCTGTTACAAATACCTTGGTAACTGGCTTGATGATTGTCTCACTTTTAAACGTCATGTCAATAACCTGCTTAAAAAGCTGAGGGTTAGGCTAGGTTTCTTCTACAGGAATAAGTCCTGTTTCTCGCTTGAGGCCAGGAAAAGGCTAGTCACTGTGACCTTTTTACCTGTGCTCGACTATGGTGATTTGATTTATATGAATGCACCTGGTCAAGTTAGATGCTGCACAGTGCACTGATATTTGTGATAAACTGTAAAGCATTAACCCATCACTGTACCATGTATGCAAGGGCTGGTTTGCCTTCGCTAACTGTATGGAGGCTGAGTCACTGGTACATGTGGAACCTATTGCAGCAGGGCACCCTTGAAAAAGAGATCAATGATCTCAATGGGATTCACCTGCATAAATAAAGGTTTGAAATTAAATGAAATGAGGCCGTTACATGAATTTGGTTAAGACTGAAATATGTCAATCACTTGGGGAAGATGGGACAGTATGAGAGTACAGCAATGAAATACTGTACGTAAATACAGGTTTGAGGTACATGACCTGGGACTACATATACAGCTACTCAATACTTTTACAGTTCAGAAGCAAATATTGTTCTTTTTACTACATTTATTTCACAACTCTTTTTTTAACTTGTGTAAATGTAACAGGTTACCAGGCAGTATATAGTTAAACAAAAAAGTAATTAATGCATCGGAACTCATATATGGACCATTGTGTATAATGAGTACATTTTACATTTTAAAGCTAAAACTTTTATACTTTAATTTAGGTCCAATTGAATATGTAAATGCAGTATTTTTACTTGTAACGGAGTATATTTACACTGTTGTACTACTTATTTTACTTATCCTGTCTTTTAAGTATAATATCCACCTATGCATTATAACCTCAAGACTCACGACATCCCATCATCCTCCGCTACCTTGGAATTTAGTGCTACTCAGCAAATGTTAGCTAACAAAGAAAGCAAATATGGAGAACACGTTAAACCGTATCACTGCCAAATGCTCGTGTTAGCATTTAGCTCACTCACCCTTTTTTGCTTTTCTGGTAAACTCTGGCCTTCTTGTCAATAGGTAGTACATATTTCTCTGAGATCTGAGAGACATTAAAAAACACTATGAGGCCCTACATGTTTATTACCATCTTAAAAAGAATTGTATTGATGATCTGGGGCAAAATGGATGTAGCTATGTTCCATTATTCAGACCAAAGCAGCAGAACAATATTTTGCTAATACTCACGGCCTCCGTCAGTGCGTTAAGGGTTGGGGAGCGCAGCATTAAGGCATCAAACACTTCATCACACTCCTTCCTCACGTACAGCAGGACTGGTGATGAGTAATGAATGGAGAAAGCATAATAACTCTTTCATTAAGACAAAAAGAATAAGGTATGAGACCAAAATCCTGTAATGAGAAAAAAGCGACATTTACACACCTCTCCTTTGCAGATCCACTTTGGGTTTCTTAGGCTGAGGCACACAGACTTCCTCCTCAGCAACACATGCCATTCTCTTCATGGGAGTACTAAACACACACACGGGCACGCACACGTTATTTTAGGCCTCATATGGACAATCGTAAACAATCCCAAATTCATGCAGAAGTGTGAAAATAACAGTAGATATGATTCTTACCGATCTCTGTTCGCCTCTTCACTGTTAAAAGCGAACACCTGCAAATGGAGTTAAAGAGGAAATGTTCTGCTGATGTTCAGGTGTATATCAGTATGTAGTGTCTCTCCTTTAAAGAGTCCTCTGCTGCTGCTTGTGATTGTTATTGAAGAAAAGGGTGGCTGGATTGGTAAATAATTATTTATTTTTTAATCTCAGAAATGTTTATTTGTACATTTTGAGTTGTTTGTTTATTATGCTTGTTAGGCAAGGCAAGGCAAGTTTATTTATATAGCACTTTTCAACACAAGGCAATTCAAAGTGCTTTACAAAAAATGAAAGACATTAAGAAAATGGCATTTAAAATCAGTCATTAAAAAGAAAAGCTAATAAAATAAACATTAAAAGAAGAAATACATGGAAGCGTGGACAAGTTTTTCCAAATCCTGCTGTGACAATAGTCTTTTAATCCTAGATATGTTCATTAGGTGATAGTAGGCTGATTTAGTAACTGTTTTAATGTGACTGTTGAAACTCAGGTCAGAGTCCATGACTACACCTAGATTTCTGGCTTTATCTGTTGTTTTGAACATTGCAGACTGAAGCTCAGCGCTAACTTTTATACGTTCTGCCTTGGCTCCAAAAACCATTACCTCAGTTTTATCTTTGTTTAATTGGAGAAAGTTCTGACACATCCAGTCATTGATTTGTTCAATGCACTTACTCAGTGTTTGAATTGGAGCATAGTCTCCTGGTGAAACTGTTACGTACATTTTTGTGTCATCTGCTTAGCTATGGTAACTTATTTTGTTGTTTTTCATTATCTGAGCCAGTGGTAGCATGTAGATGTTAAAGAGAAGAGGCCCCAAGATGGAGCCTTGAGGAACCCCACATGTCATATTTGTCAACTCAGATGTGTATTTACCTATAGAAACAAAGTTGTTTCTGTCCTTTAAGTAGGATTCAAACCAATTTAGGACTGTTTCCGAAAGTCCCACCCAGTTTTCCAGTTGGTCTAGTAATATGCTGTGGTCAACAGTGTCAAACGCAGCACTGAGATCTAATAATACTAACACTGAAGTTCTGCCACTGTCTGTGTTTAAGTGGATGTCATTAAAGACCTTTACAAGAGCAGTCTCAGTGCTGTGGTTTGGACGAAAGCCTGACTGGAACACATCGAAACAGTTATTTAAGTGAAAAAAATTACTCAACTGTTGAAAAACAACTTTTTCAATGATTATACCTAGAAATGGGAGGTTTGATATGGGCCTATAATTGTTCATTACTGAAGCATCTAGATCAGTGGTTCTCAACTGGTCAGGCCTCGGGACCCACTTTTTACTTGGTCAGTAAATCGCGACCCAACATTTTGAAGCACTCAAATCTATCTAACAAAAAATCGTGCTGTAATATACGCTTTTCAGCATACAATATTAATTAAAGTGAAATACAGTGCATATATCCCTTATATCCCTTCACAGGACTAAAGTATGCTTTTAAAAAAGTTTAATGAGTTGATGGAATCAAAGCTGAACTGTATAAAAAGGCACGCATGCTGAAAACCCAACCCCAGATGGGGGGTCTGGGGGGATTCTCCCCCAGGAGATTTTTAGAAATACTAACATAAACTACGCATTCTGGTACTCTGAGAAGAAAATAAATAAATCTATCACTACCCGACATATTAATAATATGTTATGCCATTGTTTGTTTTCCCCTTTGTTCTGAAGCTGAACAGCTGAACTTGCTGCTCCTCACAGAGAGAAGAGCAAAGAGGAGATAGTCTGTGTGACTTACTTTAAATTGTGGGTTAGGGTCGATAGCTCCCATTGTTCTGTGACCTGTCAAGCATCAAACCGAGGGTCATATTTCATTACGCGTTCATTTGTGTCTGAAGTTGTACCCATGGATGTATAAAGAAGAGTTCTACCGCAAAGTTATTCTCCGTGGGGACTTCCGACAACAATCTTGATTCTGATTGGCCAGAAGACTCGAAAAAACATCAGCAAAGATGTTTTATTGAGAAAATTATCACTACGTGACAAGACGTTTTCAAAGCCGTTTATGGTCTCTGGTACTTCCTGTCCAACGCCTACTGCATGCACAGCGTTAGAAAATCGGGCCTTCAAAATAAAAGTTTGACTTTTAAAAAAAAAAAAAAAAAAAATCCAATTTTTTTCTTCACTTTTTCCGCGACCCACTCGGAACGGGTCCGCGACCCACTTTTGGGTCGCGACCCACCAGTTGAGAACCACTGATCTAGATTATTCTTTTTTAAGAGCGGTTTAATGACTGCAGTTTTCAGGGCCTGTGGAAAAATACCTGAGTGAAGAGATTTGTTTACTATATGAAGTAGATCTGAGGCCATGCAAGGCAAAACATCTTTGAAAAATCCCGTTGGAATAATATCAAGGCAGCAGGAGGAGGATTTCAGAAGTTGTATAATGTCCTCTAGGTTTTTATCATTAATCTGATGGAATTGTGTCATGGTGTTTGAATTGATGTTAAGTGGACACAGAGACAACACATTTGCTGTTCCTGATGCAGAGGCACTGACTGCTTGTCTGATTTGTGTCAGTTAAAAAGGAGGCAAATTCATTGCACGCCCTGGTGGATAGAAATTCAGAGGCTACTGACACTGGGGGGTTAGTTAGTCTGTCGACGGTAGCAAAAATGGTTAGAGAATATTTCTTCTCTCTTTCTAAGTGTCAAATAATAATTGTTCTTTACTCCTAAGATATTTAACCTTAATTGCCTGCTGACGTTTTACGACCAAACCCTGGCTCTGTTATCTCAGCTATCTTGATAAACCAGTTCAACTCTCGGTCACAAAATGGTTTATGGCTGTGGGAATGCTGGCTTCTAAACACCACTGACAAGTGATTGAGTATTTCTAGTCGGGGGATAATCTCCTCTAGCTCCACAGATGTTTACGCCTCCCCCAATATGCTGACTAGCTCTCTGTAAACTAGTTAAAAAGGTCTATTGAGAGATAGGCTGATCAGAATTGACATGACAACCCACCCGTGCAGTCAGAACCTTTTGCTGCTGTGACTTGTGAAATGAATTCTCCCGCCGTTTGACTTGTAATAAACTACCAGTGTTTGACATCAAAGCTCCAACTCTCCTCGTGTCTCTCTGAGTCCTGACTCTCCATTGCTGCAGAAGTTTCCCTTACAATGCTCACTTTAATAAACGGGAAAATAAACAAGTAAGATGGGAACATTTCCGCTTTTCCTTAAGCTGCATATTCATTTTGAACACCAATAGTGGCCCAATAGCCGCGTTCACGCGTTTCCCACAATAGTTCACCAGAACTACGATATAGCTGCGTTCACATCAAAAAGCACCAGGAACTAAATTAGTTCGAGAGAACCTTTTTACCCCCTTTTCAGTCCCTGCTAGAGAGCAGGGACTTTCGTTGGAGAAAAAGATTCCTATGTCTGATTGGCTGGGCGGAATGCAAACCACGCCCCCTAAAAAAGTCTTGCTTCCTTCTGCTTGGAAAATGTTCCCCAACTCTGAGAATTGGTTTTTCCAGCAGGACAATGCTCCCGTCCACACAGGTCGATTAATGTGTGGATGGAGGATCACCCGATCAAGACCCTGTCATGGCCAGCCCAATCTCCAGACCTGAACCCCATTGAAAAACCTCTGGAATGTGACCAAGAGGAAGATGGATGGTCACAAGCCATCAAACAAAGCCCAGCTTTTTTAATTTTGCGTCAGAAGTGGCATGAAGTCCTCCAAAAG
Source organism: Harpagifer antarcticus (assembly GCA_902827135.1). Classification (NCBI taxonomy): domain Eukaryota; kingdom Metazoa; phylum Chordata; class Actinopteri; order Perciformes; family Harpagiferidae; genus Harpagifer; species Harpagifer antarcticus. The sequence continues at coordinate 1,520,034 of CADEHL010001252.1, read as the reverse complement.
CAATGTGAAGGACTAGTCGAAAGCAGGCCAAGACACATGAGAAATATATAGAGCAAAAAAATAAAAACACAAATGTGCATTTTACTCAAAGACATACCTATAAATAAAACAAAAAAAAGTGACTGGTAATGCTGCAGTGGTCTCTTCCTTTTTTCCAGAGATGTAGATATTCTCTTAAGAAAGCACTGTATTTGTGTACGTGCAGGCGTGCGTGTGTGTGCGTGCGTGTGTGTGTGTGTGCTTGTGTGTCCCTCACCTGTCCAGCTCTCTGCAGGTTTCCAAAGTGCACGTCAGGAATGAAGAGCACAGGCTGGGAATCCAGGTCCAGCAAGGCTTTAAACAGTGTGCTGTCCGTACTCTGGAAGGGGGGGATCTGCCCTGAGCTGCCATTTTTCCCTATTCAGACAGAGTGTGAACTTGCATCTGTTGCCAGGCAACCATTCAAATTACAGAGTACCAAATGTTTGTACCCTTCATCTTCTTCCTGAGCTGTTTCTTCTCTTCATCACGAAGCTTCCTCTCAGCGCCCTGCAAAAAGCACGAGGGACAGAACATGAGAGGATGCTCATGGAGTTCCAATAAAGGGTCCACAGTGACCTCACCTTGTCACAGAAAACCTTGATCTGAGCGAAGGCCCTGTGGATGGGCCTGCTGCTGCAGCTGCTGTAGCTGTAGCTGTCGACCTGGATGATCAGAGGCATGCCCTTCACTCCTTTCTGCGACGAGAAGTCTGTGCTCAGACAGTTCACTGAGATAAACACCTGGGGGGAGGGGGGCAGAGAGGTAGAACACAGGTCAGCTTCTGGAGATCAATCTGCAGAGGGAAAGATTGCCGTGCAGCTCAACCAGCCGGGCGTTATGGGTGGGCCTACTGGGCCTAGGCCCACCCACTCTGGCACTGGGCCCACCCATTCATTGATCAAAACTGAAAATATAGTTTACCAACATTTTTATTTTTGATTATCAAAATTAACAATAAAATAATAAAATAAGAGCAAACATGCGTTTCCCTTTAAAAGCAACTTGAGTTAACGTAATCAGGCAACGTAAAATGTGAATTGGACCGAACTCATAGTCGAAGCGCGGGAGCAAACACATCGTAGAACGTCTCGCAGCCGGGCGCAGATGAAGGAGGACAGTGGACTGGACGAACACAAAAAAGATACCGCACTCGCTAACGATGTCACAACAATCGATGTTCAGGTTTTTAAAAAGAGAGAGAACAAAGTCGTCGCCGCCGCTGGAACCACCATACTCATCATCCTCACAGCAGGTGCCGCCTCAGAGAGACGAGTGTGTTTAATGTTGTGCCCCCGCTGAGCTCAGTCCCTCTGCGGGATGTAGCATCCGTTGCAGGATAACAGAAAATAGCATCCCAGTGCCGGACCTATCAGCCATAGATGACCCGGCGGCTACACAGCCAAAGCTCCTAAAGTACCCTCAGACACTTTTCGGACAAAGAAAAAGGAGCTTCGCTGCCCACTGGTATGACAAGTACACATTCTTGGAGTATAGCATTAGCAAGTGTGTTTTGTCAAATGTGCCGGCATTTTAGTGAGAGAGGCGGGGCGGCGGAGAAGATACATTCAGTCGCCATGGTTACAGGGACTGGAAACACATCGACTATACTCTCAGTAAACGCAAATACAGCGCAGCTCATGCAATAGCTATGGAGAGAAATACAAACTACATACAGTGCGTGAAATCTGACCATGGCAGTGGCTGCGCCAGGGTATGGCTGGGGTAGGCTACAGCCATACCAAGAAATGGCTTAGCCCCACCATGAAAAATTATGTTAAGTAAGCATGTTGAGAACACGGATTGCGAAAATCTACCGGTGGTGTCCACAACACACAAACTGATCCTGCTGTAACAACAAGTGCACGTTACTGATGCAATATGGTTGAGACCATTTGGGTTTATGCTAGAAGAGGGGTGCAAGGAATAGTCCAAGTGGTGGGGGAGTTTTATACACTAATAGTGTTGAAATTCTTGAAAGCCCGTCGTAATTTTTTGGGTGCTGGCAAGCGATTCCATTCCGAGCCTGCCTTTACCACTGGATTTAAAAACCGGAAAAATGCAACAGGAGCTTTCAAAAAACACAACGGGAGTGCAGCACACAGGTTTGCCATGGAGGCATGGGCTTAATTTAAACAGACAACGAAAGATGGCTCAAGACTGGGAAACATGATTGATGCAGGTCATTTAAAACGAGTGAAAGAAAACCGTGAGTACATGAAGGCTGTGGTGATGTCCTTACGTTATACTGCATGTCAAGGCATTGCACAGCGAGGTCACCGGCAGCAGGAGGGTGAGGAGAACTCGGTTAATAGGGGAAACTTCCGAGAGCTGCTACACTTAATTGGTGAATTTGACGTGACTGTAGCAAAGACACTGAACGACAATCCTCAAAATGCTAAATACACACATCAAGACATCCAAAACGAGATTTTCCAGATAATGGCAGATATGGTCCGAAGTGAAATAAGTGCAGAAATTAGGGAAGCTGAATGTTTCGCCCTGATGGTTGATGAAACCAAAGATGTCAGTAAAAGCGAGCAACTGTCCATCGTTGTACGTTATCTAAAAAGGAGAACAAGTGCGTGAAGAATTCCTGCACTTCAGGCGCACAGAGGGCCTGGACGCCGACTCGCTCCTCAGTACCATCAAACAGACGCTCAGCCAACGCAACATTAACCCACACATGTGTGTTGGACAGTGTTACGATGGGGCTGATGTCATGTCGGAAACACGCTGGTCATGTCAATATACAGCGCTGGTGGCTATCCGCAAATCACTGCCTGCAGTAAAGGCAACATTTACAGAGATCATGTCTCAGTCCAATGCGCGGAGGAAAACGGAGGCCAGAGCGGTGAGTGGACTAATTGATGAGCAGTTTGTCTCGTTTCTTACGCTTTTCGAGGATCTTTTCCGTGTCACAAAATTCATGTCTGACCAGCTCCAATCTCCCAGCTTTGAGCTGTCCTCCGCAATGGACTTGGCTGATTCGGTCATAGCGACACTTACGCGCAGAGGAGCCATGAAGGGAAATTCAGGACAGAGCAAGCGACCTGTGCACCAAAGCCAATGTAAATCACAATGAGACACCCGACAGGAGACAGACACAGCCTCCTCGACATCTACAGGAGTTTGTTGTGGAAGCCCAAATCGAACGCACACCAGTTACATCCCTAGATGCGCTGCGCACAGAGTGTTTCTACCCAGTAATCGACAGACTTGTGGTTGAAATGAGAAGACGTTTCTCAACCGAGGCCGGTGGGGTCCTATCCGGAGTCTCGGCACTCAGCCCCAAACATACATCCTTCTTAGACAATAAATGTCTGCAACCCATGGCCAAGTTCTATGGAATGACGGAAGAGAACCTGACCCCAGAGCTACACCAGGTTAAGCGCCTACTGGAAAGAAAGAAACAACAGGGACATGAACTGAAGGACACAGCGAGATTTCTGACTTTAATGCGACCCTACAAGGATGCCTTTACGGATTTACACAGACTCATATGCATTTCCCTGACTCTGCCTGTGACCTCTGCTGGCTGCGAACGCAGCTTCTCCTGTCTCCGTCGCATCAAGAATTATCTAAGAAACAGCAGTGGTGATACACGGAACAGCAACCTGGGCCTGCTGGCTATCAATAAGCAGAGGAGTAAGGCACTGGATGTCCAGCGTGTCATTGACATTTTCGCTTCCAAAACCCAACAACCGGCGGATCGTGCTGCTTTGAGAACGTCAAGTGAGTTTTGAATATATTTTGTAATAATGGGTCATTTGAAAAAGTGTTTTGTATGACAATAGAGACAGGCCACCTGTTGTGTGCTGTGTCCGTCTCTCTCTGTTTACCTGTGTCTCTCTCTGTCTTTCTTCCTGTCAATTCTATATGCCAACTTTTCTGCCGCTGCGTAGCATGTTGTAACAATGTGGAATTAGCAGAATAGGCTATTGTATTGTTTAACTCACACCTGTTGCTCTCGATGTAATTTAGCTGATAAAAGGAGACTAATAAAAGCTAATCGCGTGGCGTTTCACTGTCAAGGGGTGCGATATAGCGTGTATGTAATTACATTACAAATACTGACTTGAGCCTCACCACTGTATGGGTTAGCCCTACCATAGATTACCCAACAAAAATACTCTGGCACCGCCACTGGACCATGGAACCATCCTCCATCAGCTACTCAACCCAGAGGGCCGACAGGGAGAGATCATTGAGAAAAATCGGGAACACCTAAACGTTTTACTGGACATCATTCGTATGTCCAAATCAGCAAAGCTTCTGAGTGTGAAACAGTATCTGCTGCCCAGCTGCTTCAGTATGAAACGTACCTTCAGCTCATGAAATCTCTGCAGTATCAGAAGGAAGTAGCCTAATGATAAATCTGCAGCCTCTGAAAAGTGCCGTGTCAGAGAACCAATGCCATTTACGCACGGCCGCTCACTTCGCTAGATCCGCTAAAAAGGACAGCAGGCTGCGGTCTAACCACTGCAGTAGAATATTTGAATGTATTAATGATTTGGGTAAAACTGTAAGCTGGACTTTGACGCAATCACATGTGACTCTTGATAGACCATATGGACTTTTGAGGACAAAGGGCCAGCGGGGGAAGGTGGCCGCATGTCTTGACTTGCACTGTATGCAAATGCTCTCGCCACCTGTGAGTGGGGGAATTTAAGATTTGGGGTGTGGGATATTTGGGCTGCCAATCAAAGGGGGGGGATCAGATGATCCCTCCCATTGCTTAAGCATAAATGCAGAAGACAACTGAATTCTCTCTCTTTTCTGCTGGCTGGCTGACGTGATCACCAGGTAAATTCGGGTTCCCAAGTATATTGTATTGAATGTATATTGTATTGTATGTATTATTGTATTGAATGTAATGATTTGTGTTGCATTGTAATATTGCCATTAAAGTAGATTATTGTTGACTTGGTGGCACTGAATTCCTTCCATATAAACAGCTCTGTAGGAACGCGGAGAGATTTGAAACGTGGAGCGTCAATCCCTTTTAATCTCTAACAAATGGTGTCCCGACGCGCAAGATAACGAGCTGAGGAGGAATTCAGACGACCGGATTGGGTCGGGAATAAGCGCTTTTAAACACCTCAGACAATCAGCAGGGCCCTGCACAACTATACAGAGAAGGTACAGACGCCTGTTATGAAAATCGATTGTCTGTGATTGAATACACTAAAATTTTAGGATTGTCTGAAGGCGTTTCACAGTGTTTTTAAAGTTTAAATGGAATATCAGTGTGCGAAAAAGTACACGTCCCACCGTCCGGGACGTGTTATTTACAATATCGGACAAGTAGATCTTTCAATTGACTTGTCCGGCGGACAAGTGACGTTTTTCGCCCCGATTTATTGACAAATTATTGATACATTCAGTTTACAAAAGGCAGAACTCATTCGCAAATTGTCCGTGTCCGCCATTGTTCGTTTAGAAATGTTAGTTTCGGTTCTGCTTGTCGATTCCTAAGGAAATGCATCTCGCCGCTTCCTGTACAGTTAGACGAGGGCGGGGCGGAGCGGGAAGTGTAGCACAGTGGCAGGTTGGGAAGCAAAACTCGGTTCCGAGTAGGAACAAATAACAATTGTCCGGTCCCGGGATTAATAAAAGTTGTGAGGACAGGAGGCGAGGCCGAGCCCCGCGGACCGCAGCTCTCTCTATGCTCCGTATCAGCTGATCGCTGCACGGTGCAGCTCAGCGTCTCTCTCTCTCTCTCTCTCTCTCTCTACACACAGCAGGCTGCCCGTTTAACAGCCTCATCTTTGTCAAACTTTCTTATGTTCTTTCTCTAACACGTAATGAAGGTTATTAAGCGTTTTAGCTCCTGTGTTGTTAATATTGACCGCCATTTCCTTTATGAAGTGAAGCAGCCTCCCTGTCTGTGTCCTCGCGCTGTCCTCACGTCCCCGGACCCCCAGACTCGGAGGAGCAGGGATGTCAGTATGGTTTATGAAGCAGGGTATAGAGTACATTATTGAAATGAAAATACTATTTATTTACTTTTACAAACAGTGAGCAGCTGGGCAGCTGCAGCATGTGTATTGCAGGACATGTGTAAGCGTGCAAGCGTCTTTGAGTTGTAGAAAAGTGCTAGGCCTATAGGCTATAAATATATTAATAATAATAACTTTATTTGTATAGCACCTTTCATACAGGGGATTGCAGTTCAAAGTGCTTTACATCAGTAAAAAATAAGACATAACATCAGTGTAAAACAAGCAGCAAGAGCAAAGCATAAAGTGGGATAAAATAATTAAAAATAAAAACATGGGGAATAAAACAGAGAAATAGTGCAATGTCAATCACAGAGAATAGTGCAGTATAATAGTGTAAAGTCAGTAAAATGCTTTGGTAAAGAGATGTAGATGTAGTGTAGAGTAGCTAAAACAGGACTAACATGTTCCCTCCTTTTGGTATTCGTTAGTAGTCTAGCTGCAGAGTTTTGAATGAGCTGGAGTCTTCCAATAGCTTTCTTGGGGAGACCAGTGAATAGTGCATTGCAGTAGTCTAGTCGGCTAGATATAAAAGCATGAATTAGCTTCTCTGCATCATTGTGATTTATGAATGGTCTTACCTTCGCTATGTTTCTGAGATGAAAGAAAGCTATTTTGGTCACTTTGTTTAAATGGGCGTTGAAGTTCAAATCTGAGTCCAGGATGACACAGAGACTTGTCACCTCCGGTTTAATCCAAGTGGTTAAACTTCCGAGATTATTTGTTAGCATCTGGCTTTTTGAGATAATAATAATGTATTATTATTATTATTATTGTTATTATTATTATTATTAGGCCTATGTGTTGGAGATGTATGGTTGGACTCTGTCTCACAGGCAGGTTCCAGTGTAACATCAGAGGAGACTGGGCCAACTGTACATTCTCAAACTGCACCACTTAGAACTAACTAAACAATGCAGAGATTATTTTTATATAATTGTATTCAATAACTGTAAGAAATTAAAAGGTATGAAGTGATTTGTAAATAGGAATACAGATTTGACTTAATGTTTTCATAAATATATTTTTCTCCCAGTTTGTCATGGGACTTATTTTACCCTCTCAAAGAACCGGAATCGTTAAAATCCAAACGATACCCAACCTATGTGTGATGCAGTAAAATCTTACTGCTCACTTACATTAGCGGTGTTGTAAAAACCGTGGGAAAGTGTAAAATACGATGGCGAAGAAGATTTTTGTCCATTCTGGACAAGTGAAAAATGTCTTTGGACAAGTAAATTGCCAAACTCACTTGTCCATGGACAAGTACTCTCTAAAAACCTTTTCTCACACTGAATATACAATGCATATTTTATTATATAAGAAACATAGTCGTTGATCGTAGGTAGACCAAAGTCCTGCGTAGCGTACATAGAGCAGTTTAGCGCGGATCTGCAGGTATTTTAGTCCTCAGTGGCGTGGAGCCGGTGCAGGCTGTGGGTTGCGAGGTTTGAGTCCCGCACGACAGCACCTGGAAATCCGATATTTTAGATCGGATCGCCGTCTAAAACTGGGAGTTTTTACAGGACAGACGAACGCTGAAAGCTAAAAGCCGGAGATCTGTTTTATGTTAATTACTCATTATCGGCGGATCTCAAAAAAGCACTCGGATGAGTGAGGCTCATTTGTGGTCTGCTGCTGCCATCTAGTGGCTGAACGGGGTTAGTACACCTTTGACATTTTTATATGAGTTTAGCTTCAAGCGTTGAGGTTAAACATTACATTGCTGACCGGTATTTAAGACGGGAAGCGCGTTAATAGTAACTACGACAATAGCCCAGTATATTAATACATGTGAGCACATATTAATTGAGTCAGATAAATAAAAGCGAAGTGAATATGGAACGACAGAATGCTAAAAACGATTCTGAAATTCCAGGGAGTTACCGGGAGCAATGGGAACAGATTAGGAGATTGATCCCCATAAAAACAGATGAAGTTAACACTCTTCTGTTCCCTCATGGTATTAAAGACACGGAGGTGCCTACAGATGGAGACATTCTGGACTATGTAGCAGAACGAGTCGAATATTTTAGAACAATGCAAAATAATGTTGTCTCTAACTCAGATCAGAAATCTCAAACGGAGCCCAAACTTAATTTACGATGAAGCAGGAGGCCAGTGTCGTAAAAGACAGCTATGAGGACACTTTGAAGCAGGACGCCAGGGTCGTAAAGTTTCAGCAGGAACACATTTTGAACCACCAGAAACCCAAAACAGTCAAAGACATGTTGTTGTTTTTTTTTGGGGCCTCACAGGCTACAGCAGACACTACATCCCAGAGTATAACCCGAAAACAGCTGAACTCAGAAAACTCATCAATGACAAAGGCATGCGCAATCTCGCTGCCACACTAGACTGGACACAAGCTGCAGAAGCTGCGTTCATTTCTCTCAAACAATCCATGTCCCAGGTCACGGCTCTCGCCTCTGCATCCTATGCATTACCATTCTTTCTTGATGTTTCTGAAAATGAAAACACAGTAAATGGGATTCTTTTTCAGAAAAGGGGGGGTTGTTAGACAATATGTCAGTGTTACAATGGACAGAGTGGAAACTATTAATTTGATATTTAAACATTATTTTAGACCTTTTCGGGGGGGCTAATGAAAGTTTTACATTTTTATAGTCTAAAATCTATTGTAGTATTTTTTTAGGTATCATAAAACAGCACTGTTTTAGCTTTTTAGGTGAAGTTAATTGAAGATTTGAGAATGTTAATTAGGCGTCCCTAAAAATGGTGGGATGTACTACACAAATTATCTGTTCAATTCTGATTTTAGATTAATCAGATGACATGTCTTATTTTTATACAGTCCTTTAATGACAGATGTTAAAAACCTGGACACTTATTTTTATTTTTATGCATATACTGCCATCAGGCATATATTTAAATCCAGAGACAGATGCAGTCTCTGTTTGAACAAATATCACAATGAAAAATAGTGGTAGCAAATCATCTTTATGTCAAATCATGTCGGGAAGAGATGAGGAGTTTTGTTTTGAAACAAAATTTTGAACTGAGCCATGTTGGTTTTCAAAAAGCTGACTTTTCAAAATGAAACAGATCACTTTTGAGTGTACAGTAGCAATTTGCATGGAGATTTATTTGTGAACACTACAGTAGCAGGATGTATTTACCTGTCCTAGGAAATGGACAGATTATAAGTAAAAGACTGGTTAGAAAAGGAAATAAGAAAAGGTTGTTGAAGGCTGAAGAGAAAAGAAAACAGATGGATAAAAGAAGACTGAAATAGATGGACAGGGCAAGATATTAAATGTGTTGAAGTGATATCTTGCTCAGAAGGATAAAAGGTGGTTAAAATACCACGAGTGAAGTTGGAAAAAAGTATGTAGGAGAAGGAGGAGAAAAGAGAAGGTTTTTGGATATGTGCATAATATGAGAAGAAGAGTCCCTAGGGCTAAGCAGCAAAACATGTGAAGAGACAGGCATGAAATGGTTAGACGCATTGCCTCTAGCTCTTATGTCAATCAGGAGCCCTGAGCGTAGGCTTGAGGGATTTGTATCAGATTTCTCCACACAGGTTGCAGAGGCAAAAGGGGGACCCGAGAAACACTAAGCGAACACTGCAGAGTTCGTCTGGCTGAAAGCGATCAGACCCAAGTGGCTGAGACCCAGGTTCTCTGGACCCCATCGGGTGATGCAGAGGACATCTCACGCTGTCCGCTTGGAAGGGAAAGGAGACATCTGGTACCACTGGAATCAGTGCGCAGTGGGGAAACCTCCAGGAAGGATGTGTGAAAGCTGTCATCCTCCTCCTCGTGCTGGGCCTGCTGTACCTGTCCAAGCAAGGGTGGCGACTCCACGGTGTGGGAAGCGTATCCAAGGACGCAGTATCAGGAGTTCCGGGTCTCGCCACGGATGGAAGTACCTGACACTACGCAGACAGTGAAACCAGGAGAGGGAGTGTTCACCAGAGCGATAAAGAGGAAGAGCAGGAACTCGCCAAAGTGGGAGGGTCCCTACCAAGCACTCCTGTCTACATCGACTGCAGTTAGAGTGGCGGAGAGACCATCCTGGATACATCTGACTGTGAAGCTGTTTACACCTAAAAGACAGAAACTCGCCTCTACTGTGGTGAAGTCTGGCTACAAAGGGAGGTGATTCCAATAAGGGCACTTGTCTCAAACCAGTGAAGAAACCAACAGAACCCAGTAGAATTTAAAGAGTGGACGTGAGCAGGGAAACAGTAACGGGTCTGAGGGATAGAAACTGACGATGTACAGAGAAAGAATTAGACCATGGGGATTACATTAAAACATGTGCCTATACAATCTACCTACCTCAGCCGTTTTTAATGCACTGATATCATGTGTGGCTCTGAACTGTGTATGACCTTGCAGCTGCCTCTTCTTATGATAGGAGGCAGGGCATTTCAGGTTGTTGATATTTATGAGAAGACAGACTTGCTGTCTCCTAAATATCTCATTTTGACTAAAGCGTAATGAAGTATACGTGAAGTAATGTTAAAGCTTGAAGACACTGCAATTTTGCAGATTACAGATTAATTGAATCACCACTGTGAATGTTATACCTTATTACAATTGACTATATTCAATCATTCTGATTGAAGGGTTTTAACTTTGTCGTTACTAAGTGATGTAATTGATGTATGGAGTTATTTACATATTTTGGTATTTCTAACACGGTCGTATGAAGTTGATATGTGGAGCCATTTCTGAACGTTTAAATAGTCTGAATCCCAGAATGAAGGTGAATGTCTTGAAAATAGTTGATTTATTAAATTTAAATCAAAAGGGGGATTGCAGTAGAATATTTGAATGTATTAATGATTTGGGTAAAACTGTAAGCTGGACTTTGACGCAATCACATGTGACTCTTGATAGACCATATGGACTTTTGAGGACAAAGGGCCAGCGGGGGAAGGTGGCCGCATGTCTTGACTTGCACTGTATGCAAATGCTCTCGCCACCTGTGAGTGGGGGAATTTAAGATTTGGGGTGTGGGATATTTGGGCTGCCAATCAAAGGGGGGGGATCAGATGATCCCTCCCATTGCTTAAGCATAAATGCAGAAGACACAACTGAATTCTCTCTCTTTTCTGCTGGCTGGCTGACGTGATCACCAGGTAAATTCGGGTTCCCAAGTATATTGTATTGAATGTATATTGTATTGTATGTATTATTGTATTGAATGTAATGATTTGTGTTGCATTGTAATATTGCCATTAAAGTAGATTATTGTTGACTTGGTGGCACTGAATTCCTTCCATATCAACAGCTCTGTAGGAACGCGGAGAGATTTGAAACGTGGAGCGTCAATCCCTTTTAATCTCTAACACCACACAGACACACAATCGGTAATTATTCCATATTCTGCCGTTGTATGCTCTTTGTTTCTAAATGTATCAATGTATTGTGAACCAAAACAAAATAACATGCAGTATAACATTTAATTTCACTCATTGCGGCGTGCTGCTTAATCATCTAAATAATATTTAAGCTTCTTATAGGCCTACGTGAAAATGTTTAAAAGAGAGAACAGGCCCAGCCTGTTCTCTCTTTACATTGGCCCACCCAAAATTGAAATCCTGGCAATCACCAGAAATTCAACTATTCAATTATTCAGCTATTTCAGGACATTGAGGTGATACATTTTGTTGTTTCTTAAGCTTCATCCCTATTTGTCCTACTCTTCCAGTTTAACATTCCACTTTAAAGATTTCCAACAAAATCAGTGCCCTGAATTTGAGCTTCAACTATTTTGATTCAAATCATTTCACTTTTCTGCATTTTCCCACTAAGTTCAGCAACACACTTACTTGGTTTCTGTAAATAAAAAGCAGCTACAGAGACCCTTCATCTAATAAAATATTCTGCTTTTTCAGCTAAATTCAGCAACAGATGTACGCAGATTACATCATTCGCACGCATTTTCAGCCGGAAATGCATTTTCTAGTTATTATTGTGTGATCCTTATGTCGGCCACAAGAGGATGAAGTGCTCCACTACCCGACAATGAGCCTTCCAATTCCACCTTCCATATTCTTTTTTAGACCATTCCCATTGTTCGCCACAATATACACTATAAAGACTTTTTTTTATTTGAAATAATATTTATTTATCTTGAAACATACAAAAAGAAAAACAAAGTTGCTATCTAGATTGAGTGTTGCAACAGAAAATAATTGACCTGCTCAAAGCAGTTGAATGAAAAAGAAACCTGGAAATTATTTATTTCACTGGGCAAAACTTTTGTTTCGGTCTTGTTTCTAGTCGTTCTTTTATGTCTTATTTATGTATTGTTGGAGGAACCTGTGATTCAAGATTTTCATTGCACAACTACACTGTCACTGTGCATGTGACAAATAGAACATTTTAACCTTTGGATTTTCTTTGTGGCCTTTTACTTGGAGTACTGCTTAACGAAACACAGCTGGAGCAGTTAAAATAATGTGTTAGTGTGTTAAAGGTCTATCATGCAAAATGCACTTTTATACATAATGTGTCCCCTGGTCTGATGCTCCCTCTGTCACCCCTTAGTATTCTTCGGTTTCATGGAGGCTCTGATTTTTTACTTACACAAAGAAAGTAAATAACAAAACCAACAAGTCATGTGCCTTAGTGCATGTAAGAGTAAATAAAATAATCAATAGTGAAAGCGATTGTATTTGAAATGTGTGTTTGTAGATCAATCATTTCTTGCTTTAATTTTAAACAGCACCTTACCCTATACTTCTGTTGCTTTTTACCTTAGCTTCTTCACTGACATCCCATGTGAAAGAGACCGCATTGTAGGCAATTTCCTCCACGTTCCCAATCGTGCTGAAGCTCTCCTTGTAGTCAGCTGCATGTAGAGTGAAGAACAGAGAGAACTGTTTCAGTGGGTGTTGGACTCGTCGACACCAAAACCAAGTAAGTTCCATAATTCTCTACGCTAACACTGAAAAACAGTCATTAACCCTAAACAATTCAACAGTTCCTTTTGCATACTGGTTTCTGTTGATAGTTTAAACGATCATAGTTCCCTCGCCAATATCTTATTTTGAATAGCTGTGAAATTATATTTTGTTCAAGTTGCCCAAAATTTCACACAGATCATGATAATGTTTAAAAAAAAATGTATTTATGTTATATACAGTGGAGGAAATAAGTATTTGATCCCTTGTCGATTTTGTAAGTTCACCCACTTACAAAGAAATTAACAGTCTATAATTTTAATGGTAGGTTTATTTTAACAATGAGAGTAAGAATATCAAAAAGAAAATCCAGAAATTGACATTATATAAAAGATAAAAATGTATTTGCATTTAACTGTGGGAAACAAGTATTTGATCCCCTTGCAACCAACAAGAATTCTGGCTCCCTCAGACCAGTTACATGAGTCCATTTCCTTTAAGAAATGTACTCATAATATCAACTTGTTGCCTGTATAAAAGACACCTGTCCACAGAATCAATCAGTCAGATTCCTGCCTCTCCACCATGGACAAGACTAAAGAGCTGTCTAAGGACCTCAGGCACGAGACTGTAGACCTGCACCAGGCTGGGATTGGCTACAAGACTATCAGAAAGCAGCTTGGTGAGAAGGAGACCACTGTTGGTGCCATCATTTGAAAATGGAAGAAAAGTAAAATGGGCATCAATCAACAATCAATCGCCCCTCGGTCTGGGGCTCCACACAAGATCAGCTCGACACGCCATGTTTGGAGGAAGAGAAATGCTGACTATAACCCCAGAACACCATCCCCCCGTCAGCATGGAGGTGGAAACATTCTGCTTTGGGGGTGTTTCTCTGCTAAGGGGACAGGACCACTTCCCTGCATCGAGGAGAGGATGGACGGGGCCATGCACCGTAACATCTTGTCCGATGGCCTCCTTCCCTCAGACACTGAACATGGGTCATGGAGAGGTCTTCCAGCAGGACAATGACCCTGAACATACGGCCAAGGCAACACAGGAGTGGCTAAAGAAGAAGCACATTCAGGTGATGGAGGGGCCTAGCCAGTCTCTGGACCTTAATCCCATAGAACATCTGTGGAGGGAGCTGAAGCTTCCTGATGCCAGGCATCAGCCTCAAAACCTTCAGGATTTGGAGAGCAACTTCAGAGAGGAGTGGACCAACATCCTTCCTGAGATGTGCACAGACATGGAGACCAGCTACAAGAAGCGTCTGACCTCTGTGTGTCCAACTAGGGTTTCTCCACCAAGTACTAACACATGTGCTGCAATGGATCAAATACTTATTTCCCAAAGTTAAATGCAAATCTGTTTTGATCTTTCATATAATGTCAATTTCTGGATTTTCTTTTTGATATTCTTACTCTCACTGTTCAAATAAACCTACAATTAAAAGTATAGACTGTTAATTTCTTTGTAAGAGGTGCGTCCCCTGGATGCATAGATAGTGAGATTTCTGCGCCCCAACACAGGTTCCATCTGCCACGGGAGGACAGAACGCCACTTGTCTTGAGTCCTGATGGCACTACAAAATATTATGGTGCATGCAGTTCTGTAGGAACAATATTACTGTCAAGTTTCTTTTAAATGTTAGCATCGACGCGGTACAAACAACAACAGAAGACATTTGACTCATTATTAAGCATAAGCAAGTTTTATTTTGTGTAGCTGCATGGTGGAACCGTTATACTTTTTGGCAGCTGAGACTCGTGTTTCCTATACCCTGAAGATCTGTCTCTCTAAAAAGGTCACAAAACCAGTCGGAGGGGACGTACTAACTATTTATGTTTACTCTTTGCTTTTTGGGAAATATTGGAGACCCCTTTGGAACTTGAGCCCTTTCTTTTAATGAAAATAAACCAAGTGGAACTACTACCAACATCTGGTTTCATTTCCAGTTTACATTCATATTTTTAAGTTCATCTATCATATTTCTTCGGTCAAACAATTTAGCCAACAAATCAAGTTGCAAATTAGCAAACATTTCAACATTGAAATTGTTACTTCCAAAAAGTCTCAACTCCTCATCAAATGGGCCTATTTTCACCCACATAAGAAAGATTATATATTTTAAAGTTAATACTATTCTGGCATGAACTTACAACAGACAAAACCACCAGAGTCTGATACCTCTGCCACATCCAAGTTTTCAACCACAGGTTGAGGCCTGCCTCTGGCTTCAGTCCAGGCCCCCACCTATTTCACCCGTTAACGTCTATGCAAATGCAGACCCATTGGCTGTTTATTCATAGTGCTCTTGTGGGAATCGTGGATTGACAGTTATTCAAATTGTGTCGGGTTTCCCCTCAGGGTATGTGACAGGATCCTGTTGAAGGCTCCTCCAGGTTTACCACCTACTTACTCTCTTTTTAACTCTCTGATTTTGTGGAGCTCTGCCTTCATAATATCTGTAAGTGTGACATTAAATTCCTTTTGTAATTGAGTAATTCCGGTTTTACTTAAAACCCCATCAAGCCATGAGTGTAGCAGGAAGAGCTCACCGATGTCCAGGACCCTCTGTTTGGCAGTGTGCTGGCGGGAGTGCCAGTATTTCCAATTCTTCAGCTGCTCGTCTCTGCACTTGTCTTCTCCAAAGACAACCATGATAACACTCTGAAGTAGAAACACATGTATACAAGATATAATACATTAAAACAAGTTCAAAGGAGTAACAATTTATAAAAACTAATATTACATTTGTAAGTTTAACAAGATCTAAAGCTCCTCAACAATAAGCTGAAAGTAAAACCCTGAACTGTAACCTATGCTTCCTCTACATGACCCCCCCCCCCTCCCTCCCTCCTCCCTCACCTGAACAATACTGTCCCGCTGCAGCTCAGAGCCTCCCCTGGCGCATTGCTCATTACTGGATGGGCCCCCATCAGGCGCTGGTCCACTCACCCGCACTTTGCCTTTGGGCTGATTTATTGACGATTTGCAGTTGGCCTTGGACAGTGTCAAAGCGTAGAACTGGCCCCGGTTCATGTAGGCCATGGGCCCCTCCCCTTGCCGCGGCCGCAGCGACATGCTGGCCTCCAGACAGTACTGGAAGTCGTCACTGAACATGAACATGTGAGGAGCAGATTTAATAAAAATACAGTATCTCTTGGTACAAGAACAAACAGCATTCAAAGAAAGCAAGAAATGGACCATGAGGCGCTAAAAAAACTGATTTTGTTATGTATTAAAAAGGTTCTCCCATACAACAGCAACTCTTAATTTGACAAGTCTGGAACCAGAACCAAAAAGTATTTTGTGAGTATTGAAAGCTTGATATATCTCATTCCTCTGGGCCATAGAACAAAAAAATGGTCCCCAAAACAAGACCGCACGTACACTGATCCATGCATGCTGGGCAATATGATGACTTTCATATTTATATATCTTTTCTATCGTGATATTCATTTCTCAACATTTTCATTTTCATTTTGTGCTTATGTCTCTGAAAAATATGTAGGTTTAACGTTTGTACCTATCCGTGAATTTTGACTTACGTCGGTGTGCTGTAGTGGAATTCATCTCCTGAGGACGGACTTCTGTTGTACATCTGTTCAAAAACAATATTTACTGTGCTTCAGAAGAAGAAAGGATGCATACTGATGGAGCAAAACAATCCTACAAATGGGATCCGGGTTTACGAAGCGAGACACATGATCACCTCCACCTCACCCCCTTGTATGACAAGTCTCACCTCTCCTTCCACAGCGTCCGAATATATATTATCTGGATTGCTTCTTTGTTTATTTTTCAAGAACCCAGCATGGGACAAATAGTAGTGGCTCTGCTCGTAAACCATCCTTGTCTGGTCTCTGGTTTCTTCTCTGTAGGAACCTCCAAAGCAGGGAACTCCCATAGATGTGTGGCCCTCGGTCTTGACCAGAGGCAGAGCTGAACCACCTTTACCATTTCCTCCTCTAGTCTCTCCAAACCTGGAGCCCTGGTGTTCTGCAGTGTTGCTGTTGTTTAGTGAGAGGTTGACAGGCATGGATCTGAGAGCCTGAACATGGGGATCTAACATCTCCAAGCTGCCGCCTTCATCTGGCCCATCAGCAGAGGGGTCGGTGGGTTTGACTCCGCTGGGGCCCTCTCTCCTCTCTCTGGGTACCTGATAGGTTTAAAGCAAACACACAAAACATGTTAAAAACAAATCAGAATGTATTTAGACACTTTATATTTGGAATAAATGAGAAACCATACGTTCAAAGTCCATCAAACGTGTCAATTAGTGAGCACAGTAAGTGCACGAGACTAAACGCATATGCAACGTTGTCTGGTTTCTGTTCGAACTGTAACACCACATACAGTATGTATTTTGAAGTCCATATTTGCCACTGATGTCAACCATTGGCCAGTAATTGTTTGCCAATTAATTTAAAAGTTTACAAAGGCAACCTAGAAACTGTTATTGTCAAGCCCAGTTATGTCATTGGTAAATTGGCTGTGATGTCACACTTTCCACACCTTGTAGTAGTCGTACAGCAGTCCTAGAGCTGCGGCACTGTCCTCGTCTCCGTTGATGCTCATCATGGCCTTGGTGGCAACAGTCAGGGGGTTCTCTAGGTAGCTCTTCCACGCCTCATCCTCGCCACTGAACACTCTGCGAGACGGCGCCAGCACTTCATTTGGTACCACCACCACCAGCCGTTTACTGAGAGGGCCACAGGACAACAGGAAGAGAGCGATCAAGCCATGTTGTCACTGCAAAGCCAGTCTGTCATTACCAGCTGCTGCGTCTGCCAAGCCACCAATTGTGCCCCAGGCTGTTTCTCACCAAACTTCAATGCAATTGTTCGCTCTATGTGAGGGGAGTTTATGTTATGTTCACTTCAGTATAATATAAATACACAACAAAAACATGTTCTGTAAACATCAGGGTGACACAAGAGTTATTTCTAAAATATATATATATATATATATATATATATATATATATATATTGTAATCATTCAGGGAGAGTAGCAAGAAGAGCAAACATTCAACAGTCTTTTTATTTACTGTAAAGTAAAAGGTTGTTCTACTAATAATTGAACATATCAAAAATATATCGCTTAACTAGAGCCCATTCAATTAAAAAAAATACACTTTACTATTATAGTTATATTCATTATGTGATTAATTAATTAACTCATTTTATATGTAGTACCACAGCTTGATAAGACAGGATTCTTATCAAGCTGTGGTACTACATATAAAATGAGTTGATTAATTCATCCTATGAAATACATGTCAGGCTATGAGAGAACAAAGAGACAAAAGACATCTAAAATATTCCTAGCACTAGTAAATGTTGCAGTAAAACTGACGGAGGTTATTGCTCGCAATTTGAATGTAATAGGTCTTACCTGTCCAGGTCCATGTTGCCTCCAGGACTCTCCGGTGTTCTCTAGGACTTGCTGGAGAAACTGGACTTTCTAGTTAGTGCAGGTAAGTTTGTGTGGGAGATTGAGAAAACTAGGCGTGTAAGAGGCTGGTTCTATTGAACCTCTCAGGCAAAACAAGCAATTAAGTCCTCTGTTACCTACGTGCTTACATGCATTTAACTATATTTGATAGCAGTTCAAATGTAAGCAACTGTTAATAAATAAAAAACAGCTCCATGTCTTGCTCTTGTCAGGTTGGTAGGCTATCCTGGTGAATGAAGGAATGGATTCTGCAGCATGTAAGGAGCGGAAAGCTGCCTCTTCGATTGAACACGTTTCTCTCCATGGGTGACACATTGATATCCCACATACACGTGAACAGGGCGGGGCGGGAAATTAGGAAAAAGGTGGACAGACCAGTTTCTGTCAACACTGGATCATTTCTTCAAAGCTTCACTCCGGGTAATGGGCCGAATTGAGGATATGCATCAGCTTGGCCACAGTGTAAGGGACATTTTGCGTTCTAAGACGTTACGTTAGAACCATGGTTAGAACCAGGTTTGAACAGGTGAATCAGGTGATGTGATTGAAACCCCTCCCCCTTTATACCTGATGAGACAGAAGAGGCTTGTTTGAGACTAGCGAGACCTGTGCAGTTGCGATCAATGTCTTGCTAGTGCGTTGCATGATAGTCATTTTGTCCGACTCGCTCTGGAGGCTCGCGGACATGAGACGTTGAAATCTCGCGGGACAAAGACGCCCGCAGCCTGGAGAGCGAGGCGCGGCGAGGCGGCGCAGTTCCTCTCCACGGGCTGCGGAAGCGAAATGCTTGATGGGAAACGACTCGCTGGTATCTCGAGCAGAGCGCTCATTGTATATATTGTATATGTATATATATATATCTTGTAAATATTAGATATGACGTTATGTGTGCTTCTGTGACAATTAAGCTTATTCATTGCATTGCATTTGTTAAAGATGTTTGTCTTTTACCCTTACGTGTGTGTTACAAATGAATGTGAATATGGCATAGGACATATATTTCATTTGACTGTCTCATGAAAAACTATTCCAAAGTAACAGTAAAATAAAAAGGACCCCAACTATACAATAATACACAATCCAACTGATAAGATCCAGTAAGTACTGGTACTCTACTTTTATAATTTTCGAATCATAAATCTAATCGATAGATTTATGATCGATATATTTATGATTCGAGCATTTTATAATTTCCGACTCATAAATCTATAATAAAAGTAGGATAGACATGTGGATAATATCCGGCTGAACAAAACGTGATCTGTTTCTTCAATTTGTGTCAACCACAGACCTTATTTCAAGCTATTTTCCAAAATCCTATGGAGAAATTGTATTGGTTTTTGTCGAAGGAACCTGAAATGGTAAAATGCTAACTTACTTCCGGGTTTTAGGACGCGTCACTGTGGCACTCTATACAGTAGCAGCGGAACGCCAAGTGAACATATTACTTAAAGGTGGGGTAGGTAAGTTTCAGAAACCGGCTCGAGTGCACTAACATTTGAAAGTACACAGCCGAAAAGAATCCGCCCCTTCCTTCAGACTTCCTTACAGAGCACCTCCTCCAACACACATGAACGCGCACATGACGTCAGCAGACTGGAGCATCTTGGGAAAACATCATGGCTCAATCAGATGTAAGAAAACAACACCTAAGATTATCATAATAATGAATGTAAAAAACGAACAAAGTTATTGTCAGTGCTTATATCTTTTAAGCTAGCATGTTTGTTTTGGGAAAATGTATTAAAAATAAGTAAATTATTTCTGGCTAGCTGGCGAGAGCAGGCTGCAGTAACGTTACATATCAGGCAAAGCTAAACACATCTCGGTTAGCAATACTACACAGCCCAAGTTGGCTTTGAATGTTTATTTGAAATATTTAGCGTATTCATCTATTATGTTTGTTGACGAACTAAATACAGTACCTAATTACCTAGCTACGCTAGACAGCGTCTGCTAAATGAGTAAATGTAAATGCTACCTGCCGTTTGTTTCCGTTATCATCGGTGACACATTGAGGAACGTGGATTTCATAATATAATTCATTCATAATAATTATAATATTATATATTATTATAATAATTCATAATTATAATATTATAATCTCTTGTTTTGCTTGTTAGAGCTTCCAGGGTGAGAGCATCCAGGATGAGAGCATGGTTTCCTCTGTCACTGAGTACACTCCAGAACCCAGCACATCTGGTCAAAGCAGAGTGGCCCGGGGTAGAACCAGAGGAGGACGTGCGAGAGCAACGAGGGGGAGAGGAAGAGGCAGAGGAAGAGGAAGAGCACGGGGAGGTCAGACTAAGACGGGTCTTGGTCAAGAGGACCTTCAAAGAGTTGAGGATCTGCAAGCTCAAAGGATTGCAGAGGAACAGGTGTGTGTAGCTGGTGTACAACTGTATGTATAGAAGCATATATTTACATTATTTATTTTTTTACCTCAACACCACCAATAACTTGTCTTAGTCAGTGGCTTCTCTGTGGACACACAAGACCTCTTTGTGGACAATAAAGCTCTGTTCAATAAAGATATTACTTTGTGATCTATTGCTTTATAGGCGAGAATTCAAGGACTGTCCTTACAGCAATCCCATCAACTGCTGGAGCTCTGCCTGACACGGGCCCAAGTCTGATGTTTGACCTCCTCCGCTTCACATCAGATGCGCCTCCACCTGGCCCTCCTGTTGAAGGTCAACCCAGTTGGTGTTTCTGCCATAACTGCAGAGAAATGTCCACAGATGTGGAAAGGAAGTGCTGTGGGCAACCTCATGACTCCTGTGTGTCCAGCCTTCCACACATGGAAGTGTATATTTTGCAGGAGGGGGTCCTGCGCCTTGCAAGACGGATCTGGAACGATATCCGGGCAGTGGCTGATGTTCAAGACATGGGGAGAGCAACAAACAGTTCCGCTATGCAGCATACAGACAATTTGTTGTGTGGCAATATGTGGCCTTGGGACAGGGTCACAGAGTGATTATACCCAGTTGCTGTGTCTGGAAGATACGAGACCGGTACCCAGATCCACATGGACAGTACAAAGGCTTCATCCCCAGTAGGGTATAAGCTCACAGTCATAAGTGCAAACACAATATTTCTTTAAAAATAATTCACTATTTATGTTCTGCACTTTCGTCAAACTTGTTTAAATAAAATCTTTAAAATGATTAATGCCTTTTCCTTTTAGCATAAACAATGAAGCGATTACATTTATTATTTATTTACATCCTGTACGAACGACGACAACCAAATGTGTTATGAAACCTGTTTATTATATGGGAACGCCATCACATATTCAATATTGCATGAATATTATAATCTACAAGATATATACATTATATAACAACTATAAACATCATATGTACACAAAGGAAGAAATGGTGTGTCGGCAGAGGTTTCCAGGCTGTTGATTACAGGACAGGAAGTGCACGTAGCATATTGGTGCTGGGCCAATCCTCTATTCCTTGGGCAGTGATTGTCCTTTAAAATAAATATCACAATTACATATATGACAGTAATTACAGCATATCAACAACACCCGCATTACTGCCAAAGACTGACAACACTGCAAGTTTGGCAGCATTTCATGCAGTGAAAAACACTTTTCAATGTCATACCTATTGTGGGTCCAAAGATGATTTGAAAAGCAAAACGACTAGACTCTTTAGTGGACTAAGGACACACTTTCATATGGTTGAGCCATTACTTTGTTGAGATAACTGTTGTAGATCATAATTAGTAGCTCTGAGGTTTAGAAACTGATGATGTTTTGTGGAACCTGGCATAAATGTCGACACTTTTTTTAAACTAGCTTTTGCTAGAATCTTACCGCTTGATGATCAATCTACATTATCGTAAGACAACTCACCTAGTCCTCTGCTGACTTGCTTCTGCAACAGCTCCTGGGTGGTTGGTGCAGGGGCACCTGACAGAACCCCATATTGACGGGGACCGTCTGGCCTCTTGGCTCTGATCCTTGGCATCCCCTTGGTAGCAGACCATCTTCGCCGCAGGATAGCGCTCTGGAGGTCGGGGATGTAGCTGTAATCCTTCTCTACTTTCAATGTGTGCAACCTCCACGCCTTGCACCTTTTGTTGTACAACTTCCTGTATCTGCCATAAAATAAAAGTTACACATTAGTGCACAGTAGTTTGTACTTCCACAATGCTTATTTTTCATAGCATTGGATCAGCCTTGACTAAGCACCTATAAGGTAATAGACTAAAATGCATAGGAGTAATATTATTACAACATACTGAATAGAGCCATCTTTTCTCTCTTTGCTGGTCTGTGGATGTGGTGATTGTATTCCAGGCCGGCCAGCAGTGTCCGAGCTGCATATACCATTGGAGAGAAGCTGAAGCGCTTGCTTGCATACAGGAGAATGTCATTCTTGAAGGACTCCAGGTCTGCAGTTGATCTGAGAGCACAGTGAAAACAATATACATTATTTTTTTTCTGGTTATACAATTTGATGCATAAAAGCACCAAATTCAGAATAACACAGAAGTATTGACGTATGGGAAAACAGTCACTTGAACATAGACCTTGGCTGGTATACCTGAAACGCAGATATTTGTGGACGTTTTTAAGCCAACGTGCATTGAGAATGATATCAGTAAGACTCTGGTGTGCCACAGAGCCCTGCTGGATCCACTCCTTCTCTCTGCTCTCCAACAAGGGGCCATGGTGACAGGCTCCAAGGGCCCATGAATGTTCTCCTGTGACGTGGTGCAGGAGTCCAGTCCACATGTCCTGAAAAAAAACAGAGAAATGTGTTGTGAATTCTGAGGTCAGCAAGCGAGCAAGCCCAGTTTGCACAAACCACAGGTGAACAGTCAGAAAAAGAATCCGACCTGTTGACCAAGGTCTAGCGAGCACTTTTATTCTGATGTTTTGTCCAAAGTATTAGTATATATACATGTTACCATTTGGTACAACAACTCACATAAGGCGGAGGCATGAGTAGATCAACAGTTAGTGTCACCACTTGGTATGTTTACAGGTTTGATTCCTGAATGTTCCGAGTCTGTGTCTGGCTAAAAGCGTCTGCTAAATCTCAGTCACCTTTACATAAATGCAGCGTTTGACATAATGGTGTAAACTAAATGCCCTGTATATCAGTAATTACATTACTCTGAAAATGATAGTTATGGATGAGGAAATTGACACGAGGGACTCATAAGAACTCAGATGCACGATTCCATAGAATAAAAAAAGTATCTTTTATTAATAAAAGATTACTCAAAACAAAGATCGCTAGGTTCTACTAGTTTTGCTGAACAGTTTACAAGGCTTACAGACATGGCTTGACGTGGAGACAAGACGAACCGACAAAGGACAACAGGGGGACTGGGCTACTTATACACAACACTTAATGGGGCACAGGTGAAAACAATCAAGAGCAGGTGATCCCAATCAAGCTGGCAGGTGACCACATCAACAGTAAGTGATAACACCTGAAACGAGAGGACAGATTAAACACCAACATAACATGCAAGGCCACCAGAATAAACACAAAAACAATAAACTCACAGATTCTAACGTTGAAACCTTACAGTACCCCCCCTCTTACGGACGGCTCCAGACGTCCCTGGAAGCTGAGACCGACCTCTATCGAAGTCTGATATAAGGGTCTTGTCTACAATAAAGCTGCCTGGGATCCAACACCTCTCCTCTAATCCATACCCCACCCAGTCGACCAGGAATTGTCTACCTCTGCCCCTCTTCCTTTCCGACAGTATTTTGTCCACTGTGTACACTTGACCCCCGTCGACAACCCGGGGAGGTGGAGGGGACGTGGAGGCAGGAACCAGTCTGCTTTCTTTGGCTGGTTTTAGCTTGCTGACATGGAACGTGGGGTGGACCTTGATGGATTTTGGAAGACATAAACGGACAGCAACAGGGTTAATAACTTTGGCTATGGGAAAAGGACCAACGAACCGGGGAGCCAGCTTCCTGGAGGCGACATGGAGAGGAAGATCCTTGGTGGATAGCCACACTCGTTGTCCGGCCTGGTACTTGGGGGCTGGACGTCGTTTCCGGTCGGCCAATGCCTTCATGCGAACGGCACTCCTCTGCAGCATATGGCGAACTCCCGCCCAGACCCGACGGCAGCGTCGAACCAGAGCATGGGCTGATGGTACCGTGACCTCCTTCTCGAGCTCCGGAAACAAAGGAGGTTGGTACCCATGGACACATTGAAACGGGGAGATACCAGTAGCTGATGTGGGTAAGGTGTTGTGTGCATACTCCACCCAAATCAGACTCTTACTCCAGGTGGTGGGTTTCTCGGACGCTAGGCATCTCAAACAGGTCTCCAAATCCTGATTCATCCTCTCTGCTTGTCCATTTGACTGTGGGTGGTATCCGGAGGTCAGACTAACAGTGGCTTGGATTAGGCGACAAAACTCCTTCCAAAAGCGTGATACGAACTGTGGGCCTCGGTCTGAAACGACATCACTAGGAAAACCATGGATCCTGAACACATGGGACAACATGGCCTCTGCTGTTTCCTTGGCGTTAGGTAACTTGGGCATGGCGACAAAGTGTGCCATTTTGGAAAAACGATCAACCACAGTGAGTATGGTGGTATTACCTGCCGATGTTGGTAATCCTGTCACGAAATCCAATGCGATGTGAGACCATGGTCTGTTGGGAATGGGCAGAGGTTGGAGAAGACCTGCCGCAGCTTGCCGAGAAGTTTTGTTCCTGGCGCACACAGGACACGCTGCTACATATTCCGCAACATCCTTCCACATCCCCGGCCACCAGAATCTGTGTCTCACCATGAAAAGGGTCCTTTTGTTTCCAGGATGACAGGTAAGTACCGACGTATGGGCCCAATGAACAACTTGCCCTCGAAGTTGCTCTGGCACAAACAAGCGATTCTGAGGACACCCTCTTGGGACAGGATTCCCAACGTTAGCCTGTTTGACCTTGGCTTCAATGGGCCAGGTCACACTCCCTATCACTCGGTCTGGCCGCAGAATGGGATCAGGACTCTTGGGGACTGGCTCAGGATCATACATTCTGGAGAGTGCATCAGGCTTTCCATTCTGTGAACCAGGTCGATATGACAGAGTGAACCTAAATCGGTTGAAGAACAATGACCATCTGGCCTGCCTAGAGTTCAGACGTTTAACCTTCCTGATGTATTGCAGGTTTTTATGATCCGTCCAGACCAGGAAATCCTGCTCCGCTCCCTCCAGCCAGTGCCGCCACTCCTCCAAAGCAATCTTCACAGCCAACAGTTCCCGATTTCCCACGTCGTAATTCCTCTCAGCAGACGATAGCTTACGGGAGAGGTAGGCACACGGATGAAGCTTGTTGTCCCCTGCTGACCTCTGGGACAGTATAGCTCCAATGCCGTCGTTGGAGGCATCCACTTCCACCACAAACTGTCGGTGGCGATCAGGTACAGTCAGGATGGGAGCTGTGGTGAACCTCCTCTTCAGTTCCAGGAAAGATTTCTCTGCCTGTGGATTCCACACAAACTGAACATGGGGAGAGGTAAGGGCATGGAGAGGAGAGGCAATAGCACTGAAATTGCGTATGAACCGTCTGTAAAAGTTAGCAAACCCCAAGAATTGCTGAACTTTCTTTCTCGAGTCTGGCGTGGGCCAGTTCTCCACGTCACTGACCTTAGCTGGGTCCATTTCCACCTTGTTAGGGGAAATCACAAAGCCCAAAAATGCCACAGAGTTCACATGAAACTCGCATTTTTCGGCTTTCACAAACAAATGGTTAGCCAGGAGTCTCTGAAGAACAAGGTGAACATGGTTAACATGAGTATTCTCATCTGGAGAAAAGATGAGAATATCATCGAGATACACAAAACAGAAAACATTCAGGAAATCTCTTAACACATCATTAATGAGGGCTTGGAAAACAGCAGGTGCATTACAAAGTCCAAAAGGCATCACCAAATATTCATAATGTCCCGTAGGTGTATTGAAACCTGTTTTCCACTCATCCCCCTCCCGGATGCGCACAAGGTGATATGCATTCCTTAGGTCCAGCTTGGTAAATACCTTGGCTCCCTGTAACAGTTCGAATGCCGTAGAGATGAGTGGAAGGGGATATCTGTTCTTAACTGTGATCTGATTAAGTGGACTGTAATCAATACAGGGCCTTAATGAACCGTCCTTTTTCCCTACAAAAAAGAAACCTGCTGCTGCTGGGGATGATGATGGCCGAATCAAGCCAGCTTTGAGTGAAGATCCGATATACTCTTCCATGGCCTTCCTTTCCGGACCAGAAAGAGAATACAACCGTCCTTTGGGGATAGTAGAGCCCGAGAGAAGGTCTATAGGGCAATCATACGGTCTATGGGGAGGCAAGGAAGTAGCTCGTGTCTTGTTAAACACCTCCTTAATGTCAAGGTAACACTCTGGCACTTTGGATAAGTCCGGAAAGTCAGATGGTTTATCAGACGTGACACTGTCCCTATCTGACGCCTGTTTAAAGCTCCCAGATCTGTGTGGTCTACTCGAACCTGTATGAGAGGCTAAACAAGAACGAGAGCACTCACTCCCCCACCCCTTAACCTTTCCTGTAAACCAGTCCATGTGAGGGTTATGTTTAACAAGCCAAGGGTAACCCAAAATGAGCGGCTGTTGAGCTGAGTTAAATAAATGAAAGCTAATATGTTCACGGTGCTCCTGGTCTATGACAATTTCTATGGGTTCCGTGCGATGAGTAACTGTACATAAAAGGCGGCCATCCAACGCACTAGCTTCTAATGGCTGATCTAAGAGGACAATGTTTAAGTTCAACTCTTTAGCCAGCTCCCAGTCCAACAAGCTCTCATCAGCCCCAGAGTCAATTAATGCATCCTGAGTTACAGTTTTATCCTTCAGTTTTATTTGTACCTGAGTCAGTCTTCTCGAAGAAGGGTCGAAAGAAGTCATTCGGCTCACCAGCGTCCCCCTTCCCACTGATGAGCCTGATCCTTTAGCTGGACAGGCTGCCAGAACATGACCCTGCTGGCCGCAGTAGAAACACCGCCGCTCCCGTAGGCGGCGCTGTCGCTCCTCCGGGGTGAGTTTGGCTCTTCCGAGCTGCATCGGTTCCTCCGCGGCGCTAGGGGGCGATGGTCGCTCTGGAGACGAAGTCCGGGTATTTCTCCGCCAACCGTAGTGCTCCTTCTGTAATCCCCGTCCGAAGAGTGTAGTGGAAGCTGCTCCCTCCTCCCTCTCCCGACGTCTCTCAGCTAGACGTTGGTCCACCCGGATAGCCATGGCAATGAGTGAGTCCAACTCTACAGGCAACTCTAACGGAGCTAACTGATCCTTTATGGGATCCGCTAATCCATGGAGAAACGCATCAAAAAGAGCCGCGGAGTTCCATCCGCTCTCCGCTGCCAGGGTCCGGAATTCGATCGCGTAATCCGCCACCCTCCTCTGCCGTTGCCTGATGTTTACCAGGGCTCTCGCTGACTCTCTCCCAGGTGCTGTCTGGTCAAAAATGTTCTTCATTGAGTCCATAAAACATTTTACCGACTGGCAAACAGGCGAGTCTCGGGCCCATTCCGCTGTTGCCCAGGCTCCTGCCCTTCCCGTCAAGTGAGATATCATGAAAGCGACCTTAGCTTGATCGGTGGGAAATGCTGCGGGCTGATGTTTGAAGTGGAGGTCGCACTGAATCAGGAATGGACGACAGTTTCCTGAATTCCCGGAGAACTTCTCCGGTGAAGCGAGGCGGAGTGAAGACGATGACATGGATACTTGCACGGGGATCAACGGAGGGGCAAACCCGGCCTCTGCGGGACCGGAAAACTCTGCCGCAGGATTAGCAGGACGTCCCTCGAGGTGCGTAAGTATGTCCCGCATTTTCTCTGCCAGGTGATTTACTTCTGTTGTCACCGTTACCTGGAAGTTGTGCTGACGGGCATTTACGTCTTGAACCCCCTGTATCATTGTTGTCAGCTGCTCCTCCTGCTGACGCAAGCGTGTTCCTTGCACTTGCAAAGCCGTCTTGAACACGGTGGAATCGGCTGAGTCCATCTTGTTAGGTCGGTTCGTTCTGACACGAGGGACTCATAAGAACTCAGATGCACGATTCCATAGAATAAAAAAAGTATCTTTTATTAATAAAAGATTACTCAAAACAAAGATCGCTAGGTTCTACTAGTTTTGCTGAACAGTTTACAAGGCTTACAGACATGGCTTGACGTGGAGACAAGACGAACCGACAAAGGACAACAGGGGGACTGGGCTACTTATACACAACACTTAATGGGGCACAGGTGAAAACAATCAAGAGCAGGTGATCCCAATCAAGCTGGCAGGTGACCACATCAACAGTAAGTGATAACACCTGAAACGAGAGGACAGATTAAACACCAACATAACATGCAAGGCCACCAGAATAAACACAAAAACAATAAACTCACAGATTCTAACGTTGAAACCTTACAGAAATGGCATCAGGCACTGATTGCATGTTGATTTCTGAGCTTTTTAAATTATATTATTATAAATTATTTCATTTGATGATATTTGTTTTGTAATACTTACAAAGAAGTCTTCATAATGGTCGGCAGTTTTACAGCAGTACCAGAAGTGGTTGCAGATGTCCTTGTTCCACATCAGTAGGATGGAGCACCCCTTTTGCTGCCCTGCCTGGACATTGAACAAAATGTTTTTTATGGGACGTCAACTGGGTTTATGACAACAGGGTTGATGTAGATGATTTCAATGAAGTACAGTATATGTACTTCAATAGTAGTGAAATCTTGGCATAGTTGTTGCCAGAGAGCAGTATGTTACTGGCCAACATGAAGTCCCCAACCAGCATCCCATACTTTAAAGTGGGGGAAATCTGGGTTTCACAGGTGTGGAACTTGATACATTTTTCTCGTAACTACAGAAAGGCACAGAAAACATACATTACCACACGTCCTGTTCAAAACTGATAAAGACGAGCATTTCGTCATATACATTCACACACTACTGGCTGCTACTTACATGTTCACCTACTTTTTTATGTATAACAAACAAACGTTCTATGTCTATGCGAGAAGCAAGGCGAGGCAAAGCTAAGTGTATTTAAAAATAGCACAATTCATACTCGTTGGCAATTTAAAGTGTTTTACAATTGAGCTGCTAAAACTTAGGTTGGCTATATAGTTCAGGGAATTGTAAACCATACAAAACAGATAATTACCTGTCCAAGAGAAAAAGAGTGACCACGGCGTCAGATTTCAACTCGGTGTGTTCCATCAGTAGTCGCCATCGTTGAAAAGCAACTCCGATATTGACTCTGGTTTGACTTCTCCTAGTTTCCACTTTCTTTTTGTTCTTAATTTGCTCCGTTAATTTTTTTCTTTTGCAACCAGTAGACGATGTTGAACCTAACTCTGCCATGATGAAAGTGGCGGCCTGTTGCTGGCGAGTCATTGAAGTACTGCTGCAATGCACGCCCAATGAGGGCACGAGATACATTTGTGCGCGCACGAGATGGAAGGCTGACAGACAGGGCCGCAATCCGTTTAGCCAGGCCGGCTAAACGGATTGGTTGTACTTTTTACAGTACCACGGCTTCCACAGATGACATTTCTTTATGGATTTTTTGACAAAGCACTTAAGATATTCATTGCCATCGGGATGTTGAGAGCATTCCATGGAATATAACAAAAAGTGTATCTCAAGCCGGTTTCTCAAACTTACCTACCCCACCTTTAAGTAAAAGTAGCAATATTGCAATATCACATTATAATAATTTCTCTCTCTTCATCATTAGGCACATTACATTTCTGTTCTATTTCTTCTAAAAATGTCTTCTGAGATAAGTGTCTTCCGCTTATTGCTCGTGACTAGCCAAAGTTGGCCAATGTAACATTCACAAGTGGTGTAAAGCAGTGTTATAGTCAAGTCACCAATTCACGAGTCCAAGTCACTCTCGAGTCCCCACTCTTCGAGTCCGAGTCCAAGTCCGAGTCACCTAGGGACAGTCGTAGTCGAGTCCGAGTCCAAGTCCGAGTCACCCAAGGAGTGTCCGAGTCGAGTCCGAGTCCGAGTCATCATTACCTGTGTTCGAGTCCGAGTCCAAGTCCGAGTCACCCAAGGAGTGTTCGAGTCGAGTCCGAGTCACCATTACCTGTGTTCGAGTCCAAGTCCAAGTCCGAGTCACCCAAGAAAAGTCCAAGTCAAGTCAGAGTCACAAGTCTTCATGTATTAATCTTAGTGGATATATGTGTTGAAATGTAGCTGTAGCTCCTCTACATTGCTTTTATCCTGTCATGGTATACTAATGTGTCTATTGAACTGCTGTGAAGCAAGTGTGCCTACAATTGTTGTATTAAAAAAGGTGTTATACAAATATAAAGCTTATTACTAATAATAATAATTATTATTATTATTATTATTATTATTATCATCATCATCATCATCAAGGTTGAGTCCAGTTCCAATATTGCCTCCAGTGCTCCGTTCTGGCATCTTCAAAGAGCTGCTTTACAAATGAAAATGGTATACATTAAACACAATGACACAATGTCACAATTGAACTTATTTAATGGTTTGAAAACCCACAGAAACTGAAAATACATTATTAAGAACAATAGAACATGAGAAAGCATGCAGGGCTTTCTACGCAATATAAGTAACATTTTCATTAAATTTCCAATTTGAATCTGGCTCCAATTCCTCTCTATGTTAGTGAAGTGATGGGGTCCCCTCTCCTACCATAATGTGGCCCTATTGGACAGACACCCAGTTGAAATTATGCATTTAGAATACTTAAAAAGCATCTTACAGGTGTACGGAAAACCACAAACAGCTATTTTCCAAAATCCTATGGAGAAATTGCATTGCTTCTTTGTCGAAGGAACCCATGCGCAGCTTACTTCCGGGTTTTAGGACGCGTCACTGTGGCACTCTAGTCTGGCAGGGAACTTTAGTCTGGCATAAAAATATGTTTTTAGCTGCTAGCGTCAGGAGCAGATGAGCACCCACTCAGGCACACACACTTAAACATCCTTGTTGCATTTTAAAAGCATCAGATTTGACAACATCGAACAACTCAACCTTGCACGTGAGGCCTCATAAAAATGCCTCCATGACTGAATACCCTTTCAATGGGTGCACTGGAAGCAGGGATGGAGAATACCTGTGTGGCAACCTGATAGATGACAGGGAACTGGGATTTATTTTGTTGCCAAAACTTGAAGCATGGGTCTGAGGCCTGGTTGTCAATCAAGTCGAGGTATGCAGTCAGCTGAGCCTGGACAGACCGCCTGTGGGTGGAGGAGGGAGTCTTGCTGTAGTGGGAGAACATTCTCAGCTTCCTCTGAGGAGCTTCAGGAGCAGGAGGAGACACTGGAACATCACCTTGTTCTGGTCCTGCTGTTGAGATCATTTGCTTCTCACCCTCTGCCTTGATACAATCTGAAATGAGAGGGTATACTTTTGTGAATAAATCTGCTACTGATCTTATTATTTTGTTTGTGATACCATTTATAGATGATGTTAATTTGTTTTACTTGAAAAGGCTAATGTGTAAAAATGGCCTTATAATTTGGTAATTCTTTCCATAAGGATTGAGTATTCTTATTTTGGCTACACACACCCCAATATCTACAAACAGATAAACCACTTCTAGACATTCATGTACACATATAACTATAATTAATAATGGCTAGTATAAGTTAGAGCCTGCATACATATATAACAAGTGAACATGTCTCACCAATGATCTGAGTCATTAGCTGATCTTTGTCATCACTGTCCAGCTGCACATCATGTTTTAGCCACTGGAAACCAAACGATGGGTCCAAAACAGATGCTATGAAGTAAGCAGTCGTGAAAGGAAATTTGGTGGGACCTCTTCCTTCAGCTGGCTCGCATCCTGGCATCTTCACTGCTTGGAAGATCTCTGTGAACCTTGTTTTCAAGGAGCTTTTTGTGCCTAGGGGAAGAAAGAATACACACTTCAGCAAAAAATCTTTCTTATTGCTAAATAAATTGTATGGTTAAAATTAGGGCTGCCCCAACTACTAATCCTCAACCATTGCAAACTAGTTGTGGCATGTTTATGATAATAATTTAAATACATTTTTGGACCATCCAAATATGGTTTGAGTTCAAGGATTGAGAAACAATGTTAAAAGTAACATTGTTATCAGTGTGCTATATAACAGTGACATAAAAACCATAATCCTGAGCCTTAAAAAATGGAATGTTCAAGCACAAACCAAGCAAGCCACTAATGGTAAAAAGGGATATTTAATCGTTTATTTAGCAGGGACAATGCACATCAATGAACACTTAAAACAATAAAATGTGTCAAGTGTAAATATGTAATATGATTCTAAATGTGTTGCAATGAACGAATATTTTGTTAATTTATTTCAACACAGTCGGCAAAACATCACAACACAAAGCGAAGATAATAAATATAATATCACAATGTCCAACAACCAATAAGTGAACGTTTAAATTATATCAATAAAGATTAAGCCCCAGAAAGCACATTGCTACTTGACGACATTCTGCATGTTAAGTAGCCATGTGCTTTCATGTTATCGGCTGAATCTTTACTTATTGTATTGATCACATTACTCTGATGATAGTGTTCATTACAGCCTACCTAAATATATATGAACTCCATCCTTAGAGTAATGTGTTATGGAGCCTCCGTGACGGAGATCATTTTCAGTCTCTAATTTTCACGTTCATTGTAGGCTAGGGCTAGGCTACTCATCATCTGCAGTATCACCAAGGACATGTATAGCTTTTTAACAGTATCTATCTAGACAATAAAACTGCACTTGGTCCCTAGGATGTGATATCAACCCCTACCTCCATCTAACCCGACATCTTAAAACCTTTGTGGAGTCAATTTAGTGGCTAACGTTAACGTGGGTTAGCAAGCTAACAATAGCATTTCTACTTACTTTTCTGGGTGCCGCCGTGAAAGGTGTCGATTTTCACGGCGATTTAATTCGACGTTGTCCCAGTCTTCTCTTCTATCTTCTGTCCACATAATGTGCATTTTGCGCTGCTCTTTCCCAATATGGAAACGAAATCGTTAAAAGCATACAGCACGATGCGGGGTGTGTCTCTGGACATCTTTAGACTGGTATAGCAGCGGGGTCGCGCCCAGTACGTGAACTCGCCTCGCAGGTGCACACGCCAGGACACAGAGGACATCAGACTCCAGAGAAAACTTGCTCGAGTCCGAGTCCAAGTCATCGTGCGTGAGAATTCACGAGTCCGAGTCCGAGTCATCCCAAGGAGTGCCCGAGCCGAGTCCGAGTCCAAGTCCAAGTCATCGTGCGTGAGAATTCACGAGTCCGAGTCCGAGTCGCGTCAATCAGTGTGCGAGTCCGAGTCAAGTCACGAGTCCCGAAAATCAGCACTCGAGTCCGACTCGAGTCCGAGTCCAGGACTCGAGTACTCCATCTCTGGTGTAAAGTAACTAAGTACATTTATTCAAGTACTGTACCTAAAGGTAGGGTAGGTAATTCACTTCAGAAACACTTTGTTATATTGTGAAGTACAAACAGCGTGATTTAGTAATCCTTCCCTCAGCTAAAATTCACTCAAATACCGCATTTAAAATCTGAAGACCTCAGTGTGCATCTAGACCGGGTGAGGACACTACCTATTGACTCAGCAATCACTGTAAGTTATATTCTTGTTTAAATAGACTTCTCTGTTTCATTTATTCTACTCTGTATAATTATTCTGTAGTTATTGTAGCTGAAACTGCGCTTTTGTGAGATTTTAAATCTCAGATCTGCTCAACAGAACCTGTTACACAGGTCTCAGTGGGTCACTCGTCTCAACCCTGCATTACAATAGGCCGGAACACTCTGCTGTCGCCCATCAGCTGTAGAGAGTTAACTAATTAGAGGTGCGTGGCCCCACAGCTGTGAGAACTCAGCAATCAGGTGTCCATTTTAGGTAGCTCTTTCCTGGAGCGTCAGACGAAGACTGACAAAGACATTGGAGTCCTGCGGGAGGCAAATCCTACTTTGATTGAGCTAAGTAGCTCTAGTATTTTATTTTATTTGGTTTTTTTAGCCCCTCATGCTATAATCATGTGTATTTTCTCCATTCCTGTTCATGTGTCTTCTCGCAATTATCACTGGCCCCGTGTATCTCGTAATCGATATAACCGGCCTGCTCTCGTCTATCCCACATGCTCCACTGAGATCCAACAGCTAGTTTCAGGTGGCCTGTGGAACTGCCAGTCAGCTGTTCTAAGTGTCACAGAGGTGATCTCTGGGCTCATAGATCTCGGCCTCCGTTACGGGTTGTTTAGTTTTTTGTTGTTGAAAAGTGTTCCCCTTTCCCAATGTCTGTCGTTGATTGTGTGCACCTGGTGCCCTGTGTTGTCTCCTCCCCCCTCACCTGTGTCCTGTTGGGTTGATTGGGTTAGGCTCTGGGGTTTTGCTGTTAGAGAGGCTGGTAGTGTGTGTGAGATCCTGGTGGCTGCAGGCTGTGCCCACGTGAACAGCAGCAGCAGGATTGAGGCTGTGTGTATTGTGTTCATGCCGTAATAAATGCCCACACCGGGTTATATTTGGGACGTGCTGCCTCTGCCTCCTTGCTTGGTCTGGGCCGCTCAATTGTCAGCTTCACACTAAGGCTGACTTCATCTCTGGCTATGCTTCCCTGCAGTCCCTGGATTTCCTTGCTCTCACTGAGACGTGGATTACACCATCCAACACATCCACTCCAGCAGCTCTCTCCACGGCATATTCCTTCTCCCATACACCCAGACCCACTGGCAGAGGAGGTGGCACTGGTCTCCTGCTCTCTCACAAATGGAGCTTTTCCCTCTTCAAGCTACCTAACTTCACTCCTTCCACCTTTGAATTCCATGCCGTCACAGTAACCCATCCTATACAATTAACCATTGTTGTTCTCTACCGTCCGCCAGGCGCCTTGGGGGACTTCTTGGAGGAATTAGATCATCTCCTCTCACACATCCCTGAAACTGGCCCTCCCGCTGTACTTCTCGGAGACTTCAACCTCCAGACGGGGAAGATAGACGAACTAACATCTTTGTTAACCGCCTTTGCTTTCTCACTGTCTCCATCCCCACCAACTCATAAAGCTGGCAATGTCCTTGATCTCATATTCTCAAGGAACTGCACTACTTCTAACCTCTCTGTAAACCCGCTCCACACATCCAATCACTTCTTCCTTTCATTCTCTCTACCCCTTTCCAAACATAACAAACTAATCTCTTCTCATCCTGCACCTGTCCGTCGTAACCTCCGTTCCCTCTCCCCCTCTACCTTTGCCTCATCGGTGCTCTCAGCCCTCCCTTCCTCTGACTCGTTCCAACTCCTGCCTCCAAACTCTGCTACAGAAACTCTCCTCTCTACTCTCTCATCCTCTCTGGACTCTCTCTGTCCTCTCACATCTCGGCAGGCTCGTCAGTCCCCCCCTGCTCCCTGGCTAAATGACGCACTGCGTGCTAATAGAACCGTCCTTCGGGCAGCAGAGCGGAAACGGTGGAAATCCAAACACCGTGACGACCTCCTAACCTATCAGGCTCTCCTCTCCTCTTTCTCTGCTTCGATCACTCAGGCAAAAAGCACTTTCTTTCAAGATAAGAACCAATCTTCCTATTCCAATCCCAGAAAACTATTTTCCATCTTCTCCACCCTCTTGGACCCTCCCAAAGCACCTCCCCCCTCCTCACTTCTGTCAAGCGACTTTGTTAACCATTTTGAAAAAAAGGTTGATGATATTCGCTCTTCTTTTTCTGACTCACCTTTACTCACTGCTGGGTCACCAGACCCTCCTTCCACCCACACACTAACACTCCCCTCTCTCTCCAAGTGAGGTTCTTACCCTCATTACCTCTGCCCGCCCTACCACCTGTCCTCTGGACCCTATCCCTTCAAACCTCCTTCAGACTATCGCTCCTGATATTCTACCGTTTCTCACCCATTTCATCAACACTTCTCTAACTTCTGGTCACTTTCCAAACAGTCTCAAGGAGGCAAGAGTAAACCCTCTCCTAAAGAAACCCACTCTCAACCCGTCTGTTATAAACGACAGGCCTGTCTCTCTCCTCCCGTTCCTGTCTAAAACACTTGAACGCGCTGTCTTTAAACAACTCTCCTGTTATCTCCATCAGAACAACCTTCTGGATCCGCACCAGTCTGGTTTCAAGGCAGGTCACTCCACAGAAACGGCCCTCCTTGCTGTCACTGAGGAACTGCACACTGCTAAAGCAGCATCCCTCTCCTCTGTCATCATCCTGTTGGACCTGTCTGCTGCATTCGACACGGTGAACCATCAGATCCTCCTTCGCACTCTCCAAGAACTTGGAGTTTCAGGCTCTGCACTTTCCCTCCTCACCTCATACCTCAAAGACCGTACCTACAGGCAGGCCCGGCGTCATGGGCGGGCCCGCCCATCCAGGATTTGGGCCCGCCCATCCAGGATTTGGGCCCGCCCATGTGAAATCAGGGTTGATTAAAGAAAATTATTATCTAAAAATATTTTTTAAATGTTGTATTATGTTTATTGTTATTTGTAGGGCTTTGTCATACCATTTATTTTTGTATTAAACTATGTTGAAACATTAGTATAATATTTTTTTTTTATTTTGCTATGAAATTCTGAATGAATCTCAGGGGTTGAGTTGTGTGTGTTTTTTTTTTAAAGTGAGACGCGTCACAGCAGCCTGTCAGTTTACTGTGGCGGTTAGTTTGGCTAGGCTATTATCTTTTTTTATATGTATCGGCAACAATGGATATTAGGAAGTGGTTCACGAACAATAAGAGCTCACAAAAGGATTGTGGCAACTCGGCACCAGATGCTGGCAACTTGACGTGTCCCCCGCCACCACCTATTCCTTCTCCTCCACCAGGTCCCGAGTCAACGTTGTCAGACGAAGCCTCTTCGGAGCCGGGCAGGAGCAGCAGTTCATCCTTTAGCAGCCCAGGCCCAGCTCCCATTCTAAACAGTCGTGATCTTGGAGATTTTAGTTTTCTAGTTCCAGAGGACCTTGGCGTGGATACACCAAAACAGGTAGTCCTGGATAGTTTCCCCTCTCGGCTCTTCTCCGGGAAAAAACGTAGTTTTGCCAGCACATGGTACCAAAACCGACCCTGGCTTGAATACTCCGTAAAAGGCGATGCTGCATACTGTTTCCCATGCAGAAAGTTTAAGGCTCATCATCATGACGCATCGTTCACCATAAAAGGCTTCAAAGACTGGAAGCATGCCTTACAAAAGGGCACAGGTCTTAGTAAACACAGCTCTTCCAAGGAACATTTAGTGTGTGAGAAATTGTGGAGAGAAAAACAAATGCGCATCGAGACTGGTCAGGAAATCACAACTCTTGTCAACAAAGATCAGCTGGCTCGTAACAAATATTATGTGGGTCCATTATTGACATTGTGACTTTTCTCTCTACCAGCAATCTTCCTTTCCGAGGTGATCACGACTCTTTAGAGTGTATATCCAAGTCTGGCAGTGGGTTATTTTTGTCATTGTTTGAGTATACCATCGAAAAGGACCCAGAACTCGCGAAAATTGCCTCCACCATTCCCAAAAATGCTACCTACATAAGCCATGATATACAAAACGAAATAATTGACCTGATGAGCAAAGTTGTAACGGAGCATATTGTTGAGGAAATAAGCGACTCCTTTTACACTGTCAAAATGGATGGAACCCGAGACCCAACAGGCTGTGAAAATATTTCAATTGTACTGCGTTTTGTTGATGAGAACTATGTCATAAAAGAGAGGCTCTTGACAATCGCCACAGCAGTTGCAGGTGATGCAAAAACCCTCACACAGACACTCATTGATGAAATACGCAAAGCTGGCCTGAGCACAGACAAAATTCTCAGCCAGGTATACGATGGGGCAAGTCTTATGTCGGGGAGACACGGTGGGGTTCAAAGACTCCTTCAAGATGAACTGGGCAGAGAAATCCCATATGTGCACTGCTTTAACCACCAGCTGCACTTGGTCGTTGTTCACGCCATGTCCGGTGAGAGAGCCATTGAGGATTTATTCAACATCTGTAATGTCCTCTACAAGTTCACACGAACGACACGTTGAAAACTCTGCATCATTTCCAGCTGACTTGAGGATGGAGGCAGCATGCTTGCTGAGCATAATTTTAAAGCCAAGCTTTAAATTCCACACACAGGTAATATGCAAGATATTGTCCCTGCTTGAGCCAGCTAACAGGATGATGCAGTCAGAGGAAATGGACCTTCAAACGGCAGTACAGCTTGTCAACACTGCCAAAGAGTGTGTTGAGGCCCTGCGCACCGAAAAGGTGTTCACGGAGATGTGGAGTGAGTGCGCACAGGAGATAGCTGATGATACTATCCATCCCGGTCCCACCAAGAGAAGGCGAACTCTTAACACAACTTTGGAGGATTATGTTGTTGAAGAGACAGTGGGAGTGGGAACACAAGAAAACCACCAGATGACAGAGAAACGGCGGAGTCCGAAAAAGTGGAACCGTTGCTTAAACTGACTGGAACCACGCTCGTTGATGCTGAGTTCATTGTGGCCAAAAAGCTGATTCTTAAACACGTGGACAGCATCACACCACCAGAGGATGGGAAATGGACATTGAAAAACATACTTGGTCATCTCCACACGACGCTTGAGGCAATGCCAAGTGTTCTCACCGCATTTAAGGTTTCACTTACCTTTGGAGCTTCGACAGCTTTATGTGAGAACTCTTTTTCCACACTGAAAAACGTTTTCAGTGAGCACCGAAGGAGCATGTCTCACACTCGGAAAGCAAATTTAATCCAACTTGGTTTCGAGAAGGACCTGACAAAAAAATGCAAGAATGAGTGGAAAGAGATGTTGCTGAGGAGGTTCCATTCATCTGTGAAACGTCAGATACAGCTTTATTAGGCCCACCGTGCCTGAGTACATCGTGTAAGTAGCAAACAATCATATCACGATGTAGACTAAGCCGTTGTTTTCAAGCTTTAATGTGAACAAAATATTGGGTATTTTTCAGTGTGTTCTTTTCACTGTATGTTTGCCAATATATTTGTTATTTGTTTAATTCCACTTCTTTACGCCAAGAGACACACCTCTGCTTTAAAGTAGTTCGTGCAAACTGATGTTTAACATGTAATTTCCTCCTGATGCTCATCCTCTGAAATTAAAATACATTTGCATATTATATTTGTATATTTTCTGGCAGTATTCTGTTTTTTGCTGCATAACTAAAGCCGTCTGATATTCTATTAAATCTTTAAATGTTAACAGCCTTGAATCAATACATTGTTTTTTCCTAGTAGCAGCATTCTCACAGCTTTTTTCTGTAATGTAATTAAATGTTTTAAATTACTCATAGGTAATCCATCCATGGTGCTGAAGTAGCGTTATTTTTGTGCCTCTATCCTGAGCACATGTGTACATTTCCTATGCTCAAAAGGTTTCATTGCGTGCACAAACATAACCCCTAAATCTGTCTGCAACTATATATGCACATATGTTACGTTAAAATGGGGTGGGGCCTGGTGGTCGGGGGGTGGGCCCGCCCTGGTAAATGAAATGCCCGCCCACAGATGTATGTCTGCCGCCGGGTCTGCCTACAGGGTAACTTGGAGAGGGTCCGATGTCCGACCCTTGTCAATTAACTACAGGGGTCCCTCAGGGCTCTGTTCTTGGTCCCCTCCTCTTCTCCCTGTACACAAACTCGCTCGGATCAGTCATTAGCCCGCATGGTTTTTCATACCACTGCTACGCTGACGACACCCAATTAATTCTGTCCTTTCCCCGCTCAGAGACCCAGGTCGTCGCACGCATCTCTGCTTGTCTAGCTGACATCTCTCAGTGGATGTCTGCTCATCACCTCAAGCTCAACCTTGACAAGACTGAACTGCTTTTCCTTCCGGGAAAAGATTGTTCCACTCTTGACCTAACAATCAACATCGGCACCTCTGTTGTTTCCCCGACTCAGACTGCAAGGAATCTGGGTGTGATCCTAGATAACAAACTGTCCTTCACTGCAAACATGGCTGCTACAACCCGCTGCTGCAGATACACGCTTTACAACATCAGGAGGATACTGTCACAAACGAGCTGAGGACCAAAATGCAGAACACGGGAAACCAGAGATAGTCGGTAACCAGCTTTATTAGAGTCAATAGGCTGGTAGAAGACAACACGGCAGATAGTAGGCAAAGGGCTGGTCGGGGACAGGCGAGGGTTCCAGGAGACAGCAGGACGGGAGTCG
Source organism: Harpagifer antarcticus (assembly GCA_902827135.1). Taxonomy (NCBI): domain Eukaryota; kingdom Metazoa; phylum Chordata; class Actinopteri; order Perciformes; family Harpagiferidae; genus Harpagifer; species Harpagifer antarcticus. The sequence goes on along the minus strand of CADEHL010001252.1, from coordinate 1,479,469 downwards.
TAGGCACAGAACGGGTCAGGGAGCAGGCGAGGCAGGCTGGTCAGGGACAGGCAGGGTCGAAACCGGGAGAGCAATCTGAGGAGTAGTGCGGGAAAGACAAGCATGCTGCGAAGTACGATCTGGCACTGAGGTGAAGGTGAAGTGGGCCTAAATACTAATGGAGCTGATGGGTGTAACAGAGTGAGAGAGAGACAGGGTGTGACTACCAGGTGACTAAGGAATGATAATGCAGAAAATAGGTGAGTGAGAAAGCAGACTGTGACAGATACGTCCCCAGCTGTCCCAGAAAGCAACGCAGGTTCTGGTCCAGGCTCTCGTCATCTCAATCAATCAATCAATGTTTATTTATATAGCCCAATATCACAAATGTTACATTTGTCTCAGTGGACTTCACAGTTTGTACAAAATATCAGTATGACAATACGACACCCTCTGTCCTTAGACCCTCACATCGTACAAGGAAAAACTTCCAAAGAAAACCCACAGTTTACAGGGAAAAATGGGAGAAACCTCAGGGAGAGCAACAGAGGAGGGATCCCTCTCCCAGGACGGACAGACGTGCAATAGATGCCATGTGTAAATTGAAAAGATAATACATTTGCAACATAGGTAGTCCAAATGTTTGGAAATGCATGTGTGTATAATAGAAAGATGAATCCACGAGGATATCCATCCAGGGCTCGCGATCCAGGACACAGGAACGCTGCAACAGTATCATCCATGACTCCGGATCCCGGTGTATATAGACACCAAAAAGAAAGAAATTTGGGGAAGCTGGGTTAATCGGAACATGAGTACACAGATATAGACAGAGAGAAGGAAGAAGTAAGATGTCCCCCGACAAACTAAGCCTATATCAGCAAAACTAGGGGCTGAATCTAATCAGCCCTAACTATAAGCTTTATCAAAAAGGAAGGTCTTAAGCGCACTCTTAAAAATGGATAGGGTGTCTGCCGCCCGAACACAAACTGGAAGCTGATTCCACAAATGTGGAGCTTGATAAGAAAAGGCTCTGGCTCCCATTGTACTTTTAGAGACTCTAGGAACAACCAACAACCCTGCATTCTTGGAACGCAATGCCCTAGTAGGACAGTAGGGTATAATGAGTTCTTTAAGGTAAGATGGCGCCTGCCCATTAAGGGCTTTGTAGGCGAGAAGAAGAATTTTAAATTCTATCCTGTGTTCTAGGGAGCCAGTGTAAGGCAGCCAGAACAGAAGTAATGTGCTCCCTTTTCCTAACTCTGGTTAGTACACAAGCTGCAGCATTTTGAATTAGCTGAAGCGACTTGACTGACTTCTTGGTACACCCTGATAATAAGGAGTTACAATAATCCAGCCTTGAAGTAACAAATGCATGGACTAGTTTCTCTGCATCCTTTTGAGGATATGCCTGATTTTTGCAATGTTCCGTAGATGGAAGTAGGCGGTCCTTGAAATTGATTTTATGTGGCCGTTAAAGGATAAATCCTGATCAAATATAACACCAAGATTCCTTACAGTCTCACTGGAGGCCAAATTAATGCCATTCATAGTTAGTATATCTTTAGATAGTTTGTTTCGTAGATTCTTCGGGCCGAGTACAATAACTTCAGTTTTGGTCGTGTTTAACATCAAAAAGTTTAAGGTCATCCACGTTTTTAAGTCCTTGAGGCAGTCTTGAATTTTATTAAGATGATTAATTTCTTTGCAATAAGATATCATGGTCGATAGTATCAAATGCAGCACTGAGATCAAGCAAAACAAGAATAGAGACAAGTCCCTTGTCTGAGGCTATTAGAATGTCATTTGTGACTTTGACCAGAGCTGTCTCTGTGCTATGATGTGTTCTAAAGCCAGACTGAAAATCTTCAAATAAATCATTGTTTTTTAAGTAATCACACAGCTGTTTTGCGACTGCTTTCTCAAGACTTTTTGAGAGGAACGGAAGATTAGAAATAGGTCTATAGTTGGCTAAAACCTCTGGATCGAGGTTGTGCTTTTTAAGAAGCGGTTTTATCACTGCTACTTTGAATGATTGTGGAACATAGCCTGATAATAAAGACATATTCATAATATTTAAGAAAGAAGTGCTAATTAATGGAAAAACTTCCTTCAACAGCTTAGTTGGAATTGGGTCTAATATACACGTTGATGGTTTAGAAGAGAGAATCATTTAATTTAATTGTTCAAGGTTTATGGCTGAAAAGCATTCTAGTTTACTATCTAGTGTAATATTAGAACTTACGTTTCAGGGAGCTGTTGATAACACTATACTGGTCAAAGGCAAGAGGTCATTAATTTTGTTTCTAAGAGTAACAATTTTATCGTTAAAAAAGCACATCAAATCATTACTACTGAGTGCTATGGGAATAGAAGGCTCAATCGAGCTGTGGCTCTCTGTCAGCCTGGCCACAGTGCTGAAAAGAAATCTTGCATTATTCTTATTCTCATCTATTAATGAAGAGTAGTAGGCTGCTCTCGCTTTACGCAGTGCTTTCTTATATTCATTGAGAGTAATATGCCAAATTAAACGAGATTCTTCAAGTTTAGTGGAACGCCATATCCTTTCAAGTTGTCTCGACTTTTGCTTTATTTTGCGGGTTTCGGCATTATGCCATGGAGCTAATCTATGTTGTTTTATTTTCTTCTTTTTCAAAGGAGCAACAGAGTCTAATTTTATTCGCAGCGCATCTGTAGCACTATCAACAACATGATCAATTTGGGGTGGTGGACATTTTGTATAAGTTTCCTCCCCTACATGCAGACCTGCTATCGAGTTAAGCATTGGTCGAATCTCTTCCTTAAATTTGGCTATAGCACTAACAGATAGGTTTCTGCTGCAGGAGCTTTTGACTAATGCTTTGTAGTCTAGTAACAGTACTTCAAAAGTTACTAAGAAATGGTCGGATAAAGCAGGATTATGCGGTTCGACTAATCGTTGCTCAATTTCAATACCATAAGTCAGAACAAGGTCGAGAGTGTGATTATAGCAGTGGGTTGGTTTATTTACACTCTGACAGAAACCAACAGAATCTAATATAGAGTTAAATGCAACAGTAAGGCTATTTTTATCATCGTCAACATGAATATTAAAGTCAGCTACGATAATTACTTTATCTGTTTTAAGAACCAAAGTTGATAAAAACTCAGAGAATTCTGATAAGAATTCTGAATAGGGACCTGGTGCACTGTACACTGTAACAAATAAGATTGGCTGCAAAGTTTTCCAGGTCGGATGCGTAAGACTAAAAACGAGACTTTCAAAGGAGGTATAATTTAATTTTGGTTTAGTATTGATAAGTAAACTTAAGTCAAAGATTGCTGCAACTCCACCTCCTCTGCCCGTGCCTCGGGCAATATGAGTATTGATATGGCTGGGTGGAGTGGCCTCATTTATGCTGACATATTCTTCATGTCTCAACCAAGTTTCAGTGAGACAGCATATATCAATATTATAATCTGATATTAAATCATTTACCAATATTGCTTTAGATGCTAGAGATCTTATGTTTAAGAGACCACATTTAATCTTCCTGTTTTGTTGCACTGTAGTAGTTGTTACATTTACTTTTATTAGGTTATTATGTATGACACCTCTATTAGGTTTTACCTTAAATTGTCCTTGGGCAGACACACACACCGCTAATATTGGGTATTTTATTGGGTTCGCGATTCCTATGGATGACTGCCTAGGAGAGAGCGCAGAGAAGCGTGTAAGACTGTGACTCCGCCTCCTGGTCTCAACTCCAGTTTGTCATGGATTAAGTCCACAAAGCCCTGAAATGTTTGCCGAAATGAGATTTGCACCTTCCAAAGTAGGATGAATGCAGTCTCTCTTAATCAGACCAGGTTTTCCCCAGAAGGCTGTCCAATTATTTACGAAGCCCACATTGTTTGCTGGACACCACCAAGACAACCAGCGCTGAAATGATGACATGCGGCTATACATGTCATCATTGATCAGATTGGGGAGGGGACCAGAGAAGATTACGGTGTCCGACATTGTTTTAGCATAACTACCCACCGACTCCACATTAAGTTTGGTGCATTCTGATTGGCGTAAACGAACATCTTTACCACCGACGTGAATAACAATCCTACTGTATTTACGTTTATTTTTAGCCAGCAGTTTAAGATGCGCCTCAACGTCGCCCGCTCTGGCCCCCGGAATGCATGTGACTGTGGAGGCTTTGGTCTCTAAATTCACGTGTCTCATAATAGAGCTACCAATATCCAGAGTTGGCTTCTCAGCGGGTGTCTCGCTGAGTGGGGAATATCTGTTAGATACGTGAGCGGGTTGGTGGGGACCTGCGGGGTTTCGCGTTATGCCCCTTCTGAACAGTCACCCAGTCTCCCTGCTGCTCGGGAGTTGCCGGGGGACGGCTAATAGGAGCTACCTTTTGCCGGTCCGCACCGGCTAACATGGGCTTTACTGTAGCTGAGTTACTTTCTAAGATGCGGAGCCGGGCTTCTATGGCTATGATTCCCGCCTCCAACCTAACAACTATACTACATTTAACACATGTATCGGTACCAGTAAAGGAGGGAGGGAAGTAACCAAACATGAGACAGTTAGAGCCGGAAATAGCACCCAAGGGTGGGGAAAGAGCCATGGCTAGCTATCAAGCTAAAGTAGCTACCGTTAGCAAACCCGAAAAGAGTGTCGGCAACTGTGGAGTTACAGTCGCTAAGAGAAGGAGAGTTGTGAGTGCTTAAGCTGTAGTAACATGTGATTACAACGTCAGGCAGTTCCCGTGATCAAGAGTTTTAAAACGATCGATTAAGTTAAGATAATAAGCTATCAGCAACAGAACAGGCACACAGGATACCCAGAGGTGACAACAACAACAACCGGAAGTTACAACATGCTTACCGCAATGGTCCGTGTAGAAACTGTCACACCTAGACTACTGCAACTCCCTCCTGGCTGGTCTACCTGCATGTGCCATCCGACCTCTGCAGCTCATCCAGAATGCAGCGGCTCGTCTGGTCTTCAACCTTCCAACATTTTCCCACACCACTCCGCTCCTCCGCTCCCTTCACTGGCTCCCGGTAACTGCTAGAATCCACTTCAAGACACTGGTACTTGCATACCATGCTGCGAATGGATCTGGCCCTTCCTACATCCAGGACATGGTTAAACTGTACACCCCAGCACGTGCAGTCCGCTCTGCATCAGCCAAACGGCTCGCTGCACCCTCGCTGCGAGGGGGACCCAAGTTCCCATCAGCAAAAACACGTGGGTTTGCTATCCTGGCTCCAAAATGGTGGAATGAGCTCCCCATTGACATCAGGACAGCAGAAAGCCTGCACATCTTCCGGCGCAGACTGAAAACTCTTTCGACTCCACTTCGAGTGATAGAATTACTAACAAAGCACTTATATACTAATAAAGGACTGGCTTATCTATAGCCAGTTGAGTAGCACAAACATACAAGATCAAGAGGATACGTCCCCAGCACAAATGTTTGGCTCTATGAAACCTGATGTACTTATATGATTCTGTTTTCTTCAAGGCTGTATCTTCCTGGTCGAATGTACTTATTGTAAGTTGCTTTGGATAAAAGCGTCAGCTAAATGTAATCTAATATATTCCATGGAATGCTCTTAACATCCCGATAGCAATGAATACATTAAATGCTTTGACAATAAATACATAAAAAGCGGAAGCTGTGGCGATGTAAAAAGCACGACCAGACCGGCCCGGCTAAAATAACTGGATGGCCTGCCTGTCGGCCTTCATCTCATGCACAAACTTATCTCGTGCCCTCATTGGTCATGTGCACGTTCATGTGTGTTGGAGGAGGGGCTCTGTAAGGAACTCTGAAGGAAGGGGCAGATTCTATTCGGCTGCGTACTTTCAAATTCTAGTGCACTCGAGCTGGTTTCTCCATTCTTACCTACTGTTAGAAATTAAAATCAATGTTTAATAGCATAATGTAGTTTAAACATACCGTCAGTTTAAATGCTATTTTATTCTGGAAAAAACCGGAAGTTCTCAATACCAAGCTTTTATTCTGAAAATCCTTCATCACAACATCCGGGACTACCGTCCATTATTATCACTAAAGTGCCTATTGACGCCGTTAACATGTATTACATATAAAGTTATGAAAGAGTTAAGGAAGAGACAAGGCGTGTTTAGATATATTGAATGTACAATGTCTGTATCCTCTGATATGCGTAACGACGGACATTAAAACGTTGGAGAACCGGCCTGCAGGGAGGAGCCAGCAGGGGATATAAATAAAGCCCACCTACGGCGGTTCGCTCTCTTTCTTCACCTGGCGGAGCCAGAGACACAGCTGTGATTCTGTCGGACAATATTCTGTTTGTAACATTACCGCGCCTTTATTTGAATTAAAGTACCAATTAGAAACCATCTCAGAGACTCCATTTAGTCTCCTTTTTAAGCTTCTCTCCTGGACGCGAGAATTATTACACAAACAACAATTGGCTGACCAGCTGACGTGATTCTCGTTCAAATCAAATCAAATCAAGTTTTATTTATATAGCACATTTAAAAGCGATTTTTGGTCGAGCCAAAGTGCTGTACATGCAATAAAAAAACACTTATAATCACAATAAAAGACAATAATTTACAACAGATATATAACAAACACAGGGAATAGTCAGGAGTCGTGCTCCGCTCTGACTAGAAGGCCTGAGAGAAGAAGTTAGTCTTTAGTGAGGATTTAAAAACCCCTAGGGTCTGGGCCGACCTCACGTGGAGGGGCAGAGTGTTCCAGAGCCTGGGGCCAGCTGCTGCGAAGGCTCGGTGCCCTCGGGTTTTGAGCCTGGTCTTGGGCACTACCAGCAGCAGATGGTCAGCAGACCTTAAAGCTCTGGCTGGGGTGTAGCGCTGGAGGAGTTCAGCTATATAGGCCGGAGCCAGCCCATTTAGTGCTTTAAAAACAAATAAAAGGATTTTAAAATCAATTCTGTACCGAACTGGAAGCCAGTGCAGTGAGGCCAGAATTGGGGTGATGTGGTCACGCTTTTTATGGCCAGTCAGCAAACGTGCAGCTGCGTTCTGGACTAGCTGCAGGCGTTTAATTGATGCCTGGTCCATACCCATATACAGGGCGTTGCAGTAGTCCAGTCTCGAGGTCACAAAGGCGTTAATAACCCTTTCCAGGTCTTTAAAAGATAAATACGACTTGGTTTTGGCCAAAAGTCTTATTTTAAAAAAGCAGGATTTGACTACGCTGCTGACCTGCTTGTCGAATTTAAAAGTACTGGAGAAGGTCACCCCAAGGTTCGTGACCGAGGGGAGGATGTTTTGTTGGAGGGAGCCCAGAATATCAACCTGGGAGGCTGGAGGTTGGGGTCCAAAAAAGATGACCTCAGTCTTGCTTTCGTTGAGGTTTAGAAAGTTTTTGCTCAGCCAGGATTTTATCTCAGTTAAGCAGTCCATCAACTGTTGTAATGAGTGTGTGACACTTGCTTCGAGAGGGAGATATATCTGTACATCGTCGGCGTAGCAGTGGAAGGTAATATTATGTTTTGTGAGAATTGAGCCTAGGAGCAGTAAGTACAGTAGGAAAAGGATGGGGCCCAGAATCGAGCCTTGGGGAACCCCACAGGTAAGAGGGGCTTTTGCAGAGGAGAAGGCACCTAGCTGCACAGCGAAGCTACGGTCTGTCAGGTAGGACCTGAACCATGCAAGGGCAGAGCCTGTGATGCCAGCGGACTGTTCAAGCCGTGACAACAGGATGCTATGGTCCACAGTGTCAAAAGCAGCTGTCAGGTCTAACAGCACCAAGACAGCTGGGCTACCTGAGTCGGCGGCTAGGAGCAGATCATTAAAAACTCTTAAAAGGGCTGTTTCAGTGCTGTGCATGGGTTTGAAGCCAGACTGAAACTTTTCGTGGATTCCATGCGTGGTTAAAAAGACTGCAGCTGGGCGTAGACTACTCTCTCCAGGGCTTTTGATAAAAAAGGTAGCTGGGAAATGGGCCTAAAATTTTCGAGAAAGGAGGGGTCGAGATGTTTCTTTTTAAGTAATGGCTTAACCACGGCATGTTTGAAGGCAGCAGGGACACATCCTGAGCTAAGGGAGGTGTTTACAATTAATAAAATACTTGCTCCAACTGAATCTAAAACGTCTCTGAGAAGGCGAGAGGGAATGCTATCTGAGGTGCAGTTTGTCGGCCGCAGGTGCTTGACCACATCCGAGAGAGAAGAGAAGGATACAGGCTCAAAGTGGTCGAGGACAGCAGGGCACAGAAAGGGAGCAGGATCTGGGGTAGCACTAGTGTGAGCTAGCCTAAGAGCAGATACCTTTTCAATAAAAAATTTAAGAAACTTATCACAGAGAGTAGTCGATGGCACAATAGAAGAAACATCACAGGGATTAATGAATGATGAATGATTCACAGCGATATGTTGTTTCAGCATTTAGGAAGAATACATTGTTGTTAAAGTTAGAGGTCACCGCCTCCTGTGGGGAGCCTAAGTAAACGATTACTGATGATTATTTTATTTGAGTTCTTTTTGGTCGTTAGACCGGGAGACTACAGTCGGCTGTGGCCCGGAACCGCGGGCAATCCGTTCGACACACAAAGAGCTCAAACCATCGGTAAGAAGAAACCTGTTAAGTCAAATTCTTCGATAGTTTATGCAGGACAATTTTAGGATTGTGTGTTGGACACTGCTTTCGGTTCCTGAAAACAGCTGGGTAATGTTAAAAAAAACAAATTTATAACAATAACACGTGGCGTTGCTTTGTCACAAGCAGGTGAGTTCAAATTACTTATTTTTCTTATATTTAACCCTGCATGATATTCGTTTGTCTGTTATTACATGTCGGCAAAAGGCTAATCGCTCCAGAAGTGTTTTTGTTAACACAATCAGTAGAAGCTGAGAATATTGGAGTGAGTGTTTGTTTTAAAAGACAGTTCAAGTCTGTTTTTAAAAAAGTCCTTTTACCAGAAAAGGCCTGAGTAGTTTGAAGCTTTCAGTGGTTGATTCTTCTGTTTTCAGACAGACATTGCGTGTGGATTACGATGAGAAATGCGACATTCGTGCGTTAGATAGACGATATTCTGCTAATTGTGTTTGGATAGCGTCTTAATTTGTCCCATTATAGCGTGTTTAAACAGAGGAGGTAACTATACTGGCTCTTAAAGTCAAAACATTACGTACATAGGCTAAGAGCCGCATGACGTAAGGGTTCAAGTCCCATTGGGTTTAAGTCCCATTGATAAATTGTACAATAAATAGAAATGTTATTTTAAACTGCAGTGTTTTGTGTTAATTTGTCATTATTTCAACTCCCCTGTGAAAAAGCACGAGGAGTTACCAAATCCCTTTGTTCTTCAGGTCAAAGGTTGGAAAGGTTGCCATCTTGTCTTGCCCTCATGTTGAAAATAGCCACACGGCAGTCACCATTTCGTGAAATGCTAATTGAAAGTACTTGGTTTGTTCACACTCACATGAGGCTGGGCACTCCATTCTGAGAAGGCAGAGTTGGAACTATAAAATAGACAGGTTATCTTACCGTGGGAAGTTTGGTATTTGTACGAGTCTGGTTTTGTACGTATTTCTGCTTACAAGTGTGTATTGGCAGATTTTTAAATATTCTTGTTTGCAAGTGTGTATTGGCGGATTTGTTGGGAATATTCTTGCTTGCAAATGTGTTTGGGCGATTATGTGCTGTGTTGTTTAACCATATTCTCCCATTTTTAAGAAAAATAAGCTTCTTCTTGTTAAAAAGAGGTCAGTTTTGACAAAGATACTATAACATTTTGAAGCTTGATTTTAAGTGTTATAAATGAACACATGCTTCATCGCCAAGATAGAATTGCAAGTGGTTTCTAATTATAAGATAGGAAACTTTAACTAATATTTTTTCAAAAAAGCAAACAAATGTATTGAAGCTAACACAAGTTATGACATTTACATAATTCCAAACATTTCGGAAAGTGGAACACAGTAGAGCCACACCAGATTTCTAATTTTTATATTGCAGAGTCAAAACTGTACACAGTACAATTGTTGTCGAATTTTTTACAATTCTGATTTTAAAACATTTACATAATTATTGAAAAAATAATAATAATAATAATAATCATTTATATTTTATAGATTGACTTTGAAAAAAAAAAAAAAAAATCATTTATATTTCATAGATTCACCTTATTAAAAAATACAGATTTAAAGTTCGGACGAACAGCAACGAAGGTACTAGTCAAAGGACTAGTGCTTCAATCTTTGATACATTTCATATTTTTTCATTCAAATAGTTAGAGAACATGTCACCAAAAGAAACTAAATTAAGGCCAGACGTAGAGCCAGGCACAACTGCAGATATCAAGGAAAGGGTAAAAATCAGATCAGATGCTGCAACAGTTCCAAAACTTAGACAGAAGACATGGAACCAAGCTGAGAAACTGTTGGAACAGTGGCAAACAAGAGGACTGATTCCAGCAGATGATCAACCTGGACCAACAAAAGCCCATAGAAAAGCAGTACTCTACTATGAGCACGAACAATGCCTACAACAGCTAACTATATAGAGGGAAGCTGAAGAAAAGACACCATAGCTTGTAGGAACAAGACAAGGAGAAGGGAGGTGAAACTTCCAGAGAAGGCAGGGCAGACACCTCCAACAATTCAAGCTCAGGAAGAACCAGAGAATGCAGGGCAGACACCTCAAACAGTAAAATCTCAGATAGTGCCAGAAAACCAGAACCAACAACCAGGAGGTTTCCGAGGAAGCAGGAGGCAGAGGAAAAGTTCTCCGGTTTGAGGGATGCTACACATGCGATCAGCTGGGCCATTGGGCTAGAGATTGTCCACAACAACAAATGAAGTACCCACCACATGCACCAAACAACGGCCCTCCATGCATTTACCCCTGGGGAGGTTTCCATGATGACAACGGAGGCAGGGGGTGCCAGAGATGTCAAAGACGAACAGGGGTGCCAAACATGACCCAAATGCCACTGACAGCCTGGTATCAACCACAACAATGAGGAAGCTCAGAGGGCCAGACCACCAGGTGATGCATCTTCAGCACAAGGGTATTTTGAGAACCAGCTACATTGAGCCATGTCTGTCACCACAGGAGGGAGAGGTTTAATGTAAAACAAAATCGAGAGTAGCATTTGCATTTACACATAAAGCAAACATAATAGAACATTTAGCAGACTATTTTTGTAATTATGAGAAGGAAAGACATTACGAGTGATGTTGTTCCCCCACACAGACAACTATTGTGTCCACACAGCTAGTGAGGTCAAGACGATGGTTTTCCACCCAAAATATGAAGACGGAAACATGGTACTCGCCCAACACGGCGGATCCTTACCAAGTCCTCCTGTTTACACCGACTGCAGTTCAACGGGCGGCAATACACCTGACGTGGAGCTGTTGAGACCTGAAAACAGAAACTCGATTCTGCTGTGGTGAAGTCTGGCTACAAAGGGAGGTGTCCGATAGGGTCACTTGTCTCAAACCAGTGAAGAAGTCAACAAGAACCCAGCAGAACTAGAGAGTGACTGTTAGCGGGAGAACAGTGACGGAGCGACAGAAACTGGCCCAACATTTTCCAGCCAGTGCATAGATAGACCCCGTCAGAAGACCGGGGCTGTGTTTAAAGGGGAACTTCATTTATTGTTAGTGGAAGTGTAGTTTTTTAGTCAAACAATTATGTGATTTATGGAGTCAGATTACAGTTTATTCTCATAAACAAAATGTTATAGGTCTGAGGTATCTGTTTTAAGGAAATGAGCTGCAGATTAAATAAAATAACAATGATTGAGAGCTTGGATGAAGAAGTTGTAGGGTTTTTACAACAGGTTCAAGAATCAGTTTTTATTTATTTATTCTTGAGTAACTTTACTGATTTATAGTGTAGTGCGTAAGGCAATATCTCATTTTGAGTGAGGGGCAACAGCCCTTCATGCATGTCACCCTCTGTGACAATAGTTCTTATTTTCCCTCTAGTTTAGAGAAATATTATTTTATCGTATCTTTGTTCAGCAGTAACAACCAATCCTCTAATCCTAGAATTATTGAGACGCATTAGCGACACCAGGGGTATTGTTTTTCGCAACAACAATGATGCATAATACCAGGACAAAAGCCATTGTTGAAACAAGTAAACAATTTTTTGTGCTAATGGCAGATTTTAGTGAATGTTTTTATACCCGCAGAAAACCATACATCATACGATATTTTTTGTACGCCTTATGGGTACACGGAGAAGTTATGTTTATTTGGTGCAACGTTATGGGTTTTACATGTCCTGTTCAGAATAGGGTAATCATTGCAATATTAATTGAGCATGTTATGCTCAAAGGAGGGAGTGTCATGATTATACAGACATGTTGATTTCAGTGACGTTGTAGTTAATAAATAATAACATGAAGTTAATAATAGGTCTCATAACGACAAAAGGTATGCCGAAGCTTGGGCCTCCTCCAAGGAGGGAGTGGTCCAGTTTTAGATATTAGACGAATAGAAGTAATGAATATGTCAGAACTCTGAGTAATATTATCCAAGTTTTGTCTACACAGGCTGGGAAAGCTACAAAGATACCAGACGAGACACCAGAAGAGACTCCTGTTCGGCCAGGTGAATGGGTGAGGGTGAAAGTTCACAAAAGACAGTGGGCTGATCCCGGTGGACGGAACAGTGAGAAGTTGTAATAAACTTCACACGCGTTCCGGTTTAAAGGTAAAGAAAAAGGAGCAAATTGACACCACCTCACACATTGTCACCCTTCACTGGCAACTTCCAGATCATTATTGGGAGTTAGGACTGATTTGGAAGAGCTGGAACAAAACAATAAATAGAAATAAGATAAAGATAGAAACAGCTCAAAAGACGAATTGTCTATAGATTTTTATAGATTGTACACTAAAGTGAAAACCTATTTTTGCTTTACATCTGAAAAAGAGTCAAATTTTTGTATACGTTATTATAGTACTCATTATTTAAATTCTGTAACTGACACAACCATGAAGAAAATAGAGATGATGTCAAGAACAAAGCCAAACCAATTGTGGGGTCCCCTAGGGATAAGAGTCAGAATAGCATTGTTGATTGTGCTCATTACACTTGGCACCTTTCTGGTTGGATGGGGAGTACAATATCAAGTAAGACATGGATCCATTAGTCCACTCATAGAGAATGCCCACATCACTAACAAAACTCCAGCTGAGTTTCAGAGACTTTCACTTATCCCCAGAGCCAAAAGATCAGCTGAGCAACAAGAGGAGGATTTAGAAATACTCTTTCCCAAAGGTGAGGCGGTTATAATCAAGATGATTCACCCCCCATATATGCAGTTCTTGTATCAAATGATGAGATGGGTTTAAGTGATCGGGATAATCAGTGATGGGGATTTACAGATTAGGGGAATCTCCAAATACACTGGATCCATGTTTTAGTCTGTACCAGAAACACCCCCTGTTAAGTTTATGGACAACCGACCGGTGACCTGAGCAAAGTTATTGAAAATGATTACAGTAGAAACAGGCTACTAGCCCACAAGTACAGCTTTGTATGTACAAACTCTATGAACGAAATTCCCCAGCAGATTGTGGCGACATTGCAGATATGTTCAGTCACAAAAGTTAGTTATTTATTTATGTTCTAAATAACAGTGAGATTTAAAGTGATGGAGAAAATATGGGGATGTTCTTGTATAGTGTGGTGCTTGAAACATGTAGGTATTTTTAAAATAATAGAAGAAAATGGTTTCCTGAAAGAGTTATTTGGAGTAGCCATGTTACAGTGGGTGAAAGCAATGTTTAAGGATATGGCACAACTATTAGTAGACATTAATTACATTTAACATCCAAGACAGATAGTAAGAGTGGAAAGGATTGGATTTATTTTACCTCAGTGTGTTAGATTTAACTAGGTAATGCGTCCCGAGATCTCTCTCTCTCTCTCTCTCTCTCTCTCTCTCTCTGCCTGTCAGAACGCTACGACCCCATCTTCAGACAAATGACCTCACCACAGGAGACTTCTCCTCCTCCATCGAAAAGAAACACCAAGCGGATGGACTGAGGAGAGGACAGAACCAGAGGAGTTGGCATGGGCCAACAGAACGTGAGGGGGTCGTGGCTTGACAACCAGAGGGGGAGAGAGGGAAAACAGGAGGAAAAAGGGGTCGCTCAACCCACCCTGCAGATGTTTTAAATCTTACTTGCAGCTTCAGAGGGAGCGCACAGCACCAGAGTATGAGTTTTTAAAAGACAAGTGCCACCACCTCCTAATGCTCATCCATTTAATCAGTAATGACCTGACATTTAGAGATGTTATTTAAAGGAGAAATATATCTGCCATGAGTAAACATTCCTGAATTGAACTAATTATCACATGCTCGGGCACCCAAGTTTCCACACACTGTTTCAGGGACTTTATCACTGCATTAAAGCAGACCACCCAAAGCCACCAAGTGGGAACTTTTAAGTGATGAAATTCTACAACTGTTGTAACTAACCACAATCTTCTCCCAGAAATGACAGTCTAGAATGCCGTACCCCAGACTAGATGTTTGGTGGTATCATGGAACTAAAACTTTGTACTCAGTCTTGCCACAGGATTGGGCTGGGACCTAGAACAGCCAGTGATGTTTTTTTTATGTAGTTAATCAACATGGCGAAACACCCCAAAGTCAGTAGGGCTAAGAGACCAGTCCCAGGGGGAGTTTAGGCTCCACTGTGTACAAGGATAACATAGGGGCCCAGGAGAGGCCTAGATGTTGCATTTCCATGTCCTAACGTACCGATTGATCACGACGGCCTCTTCTAGAGAACATATTGTTTTCATACCTTAAATGGTATGAAAGGAGGGAGGGTACATTTCACATGGGGGGACAGTTTCCAATGCTAGTAGAACAGGACGATCCACCCCATATACAGATGTTGATGAAAATGACGAGTTAGTTTGAATGAGTTTAAATGATATGGATGTTCAGAGATGAGATTGTTCAATGTATGTCCAGCCAATGTGATTATTTAAATGATATCATGTGAAGAAGTGAGCAAACTAACATGCTAAAATGGAGTGAATCCATTTCAATTAACCTATACTATTCCAAGATAGTGTATTTTTATTTCTTATTATTACTCTATACTATTCCAAGATAGTGTATTTAAATATTACATTACACTGGTCCAAGATAGTTTGTTTCATTTTTATTATTTTTCACTGTTCTATATGATAGAGTTCATGCATTTTAGAATCATTACTATTTTAAAATGGGTCGTTTCTTTTCACTTTGTAAAAACAAGTGCCTTAACACTGAGCCTGGTATGAGAACGGTTTCTGTGAAAGGAGGGAGGAAGAAATGTTCTAATACCAAGCCATTGCTGCTATTTTGAAGAATGATATTGAATGTTAACACTAGAAGTTATGCACAAGGGAAAACTTTTATGTTTGAACACAGTCAAAGTATTTCTGTATTTTTGTAGAGTTGAGGCTATTCGAACCATTCCATTTTGATTGTATGTTTTTGATATGAGTTATGTACTATGCCGAGTTCAGATGAAGAACTCATTGATTTCAGTATTATACACACCTTTTAGGTGTGTAAGGAGGGACTGTTAGAAATTAAAATCAATGTTTAATAGCATAATGTAGTTTAAACATACCGTCAGTTTAAATGCTATTTTATTCTGGAAAAAACCGGAAGTTCTCAATACCAAGCTTTTATTCTGAAAATCCTTCATCACAACATCCGGGACTACCGTCCATTATTATCACTAAAGTGCCTATTGACGCCGTTAACATGTATTACATATAAAGTTATGAAAGAGTTAAGGAAGAGACAAGGCGTGTTTAGATATATTGAATGTACAATGTCTGTATCCTCTGATATGCGTAACAACGGACATTAAAACGTTGGAGAACCGGCCTGCAGGGAGGAGCCAGCAGAGGATATAAATAAAGCCCACCTACAGCGGTTCGCTCTCTTTCTTCACCTGGCGGAGCCAGAGACACAGCTGTGATTCTGTCGGACAATATTCTGTTTGTAACATTACCGCGCCTTTATTTGAATTAAAGTACCAATTAGAAACCATCTCAGAGACTCCATTTAGTCTCCTAGTTAAGCTTCTCTCCTGGACGCGAGAATTATTACACAAACAACACTACCCTACCTTTAACCCTCTGGAGTCGGGGATGTTCTCTAATCTTTTGTCTCCTTAAAGGGCACCTATCATGCAAAATGCACCTTTGTACGTCTTTTATACATGATTATGTGTCCCCGGTGTTCCGGGGAACTCACCAAGTGTCAGAAAACACAACCCTCTCTATTTTCCTCCTTCGCCAAATCTCTAAAAAAGGGGCTGCAACGGATCTGAAAAAAATGGATCCACATTCCGACACTTTTCTACGTCACAAAGACGTACTCCGCTTATTGGTCAACTCTCCACCTATCAGGGGAATGAGCCACGGCCACGTGCATTGCCAAACCTCTCATTCGCATATAGGCTATCGGCAGGCTACCCCAGTCACATCTGTGTTTTTTCCTGCTATTGCCAGGATGTCTAAGCCAGTTAAACCACGGACATGTTTATGAACTTCTCTCAAGTCCAACACGGATATGCCTCCAAACTAATGCTACACCCGGGATCAATACCAACCATCCGGGACCAGGCCAGTGAGGACACATCCAATTCTGAAGCTGTAAGTTTTTATTTAGCGGTGTTTTTCCTGATAAAGCTATATCTAGCTGGTAGCATGTAGCTTAGCCGTATCAATGTCGCCTCAACCCCAACTAGTAATCGGTTAGGTGTTTATATGTTCTTGTAACATTTTATTTTGTACGCTCCGCAGTATTTGCTTTGTCTTTTATTTTAATTATCAGGCATTTGTGAACATGTTCAGACTGCCGTAATGGCGATCTGTGTGAAGGCTGTAAAGCCACGCCTGGCCTAGCCGATAACACAAGTATTTATTCTCCTATGTATTAGTATTTTGTATCCTCTAAAAAATCATATTGAGTAAGTTATAATAACAAACGTAATCTTCTGGAGGTAAGTGCCGTTTTTTCCAGCGTTATGTAAAAGCTTTTGTGATTGTAGTTTGTAAGAACGATCAGATATCATCGATCTGTAAGCTAAGCTACGCTAAGCTACGCTAAGCTACGCTACGCTAATGAGACATGCCGTTTTTTGCAGCGTTATATGTAAAAGCTTTTGCATGTTTACTTGTTTGCGCACATGAATATAAATGGGGGTGTGTTAGGATACAACACTGTATGTATGTATGCGAGGGGACACACACCACGAGTAAAACGGAGCTAAAGCCCTGGTATGTTGTTGTTGACGACATGCATTTACTAATCTCAACCACTTTTTTTGTTGTGCTTTTTTTAACATTGCACAGGCTACGTGGCCAACTTGATGGACCTCATCTTCGACCAAGTCTTTGTGGACCCTGCACCATTATGAGCAACCTGACAGGGAGGAGGTCATCGCCGGGTATGCCACACGGTTCAATTTGGCTGCTGTCTGAACCTAACATAGACATTTCACGGATCAGAGGACAACGCAGGCCGGAATCACCACTCTGATCCTCTCTCCATGGAAGCCCCAGCACCAGCTCACAAAGCTCCTGTTTTTTATGGGTTCAAATAACCGTTGATTTTGACAATAAAGTTCCGAGTTGATATCAAATGTGTCGTGATTATTCATGTTTGGATGGGTAAAGAATATTCTGATTTCAAAAGCATAAGGTTGTGTGTGGACTTTTTTTGTCATACACATGGGTGCGTTATGCCATTGCTGTGTAGTATATAATAGTACAATGACAGAATGAAAGATTGCATAAAGCCATATACACCAGTATTTATTTCCATGAACAATATTAGCATTCGTTTTACAATTTCAGTCAAAACAAACCACTCAGTGCTCTATTTGCCTCAACTGTAGTCCAACTGTGTTCAGCTCTGTAAATATTCAATGCATTCTGCAGGGACAACACATTTAGGCACACAATCCAGGATGGTCCACCACACAGGTTAGAGTCCTCAAGTTCCTGCATCCGTCTTTACACCTAGTGTGATAAACATATATTGAATGACATGTGAAAAATGTATTCTCTAAACAGACAACTTAGTGAAGCTAATGTTACGTGTGGTATCTCCATGCAGCACATGCTCCGGTTCAGAAGGCATCGTGGCGCAAGTTGCACATGTACCCCTTTAGAAAGAAGTCAATAACTGAGCTTTTAAAACACATGAAACACACATTGCTGACAACTGAGATGTTTGCACCTCCACCAAAACCTCCGCTGCTTCAGTTTCTGGATCAAATTGATAATATGCTTGAACACATGCATTGCTCTGAGATGACATGTGTATTCCACACTCGTAAACACAGCAAGCATGGTAACGTGACTCTCGCCGGCTCTTCTGCAGGGGGCGTGGTCAGCTGCTGCTCAGAATTTTCATAGGCAGGTTTGGAATAAAGCGAAAATGAGCGAAACGAGGCATGGCTAAAAAATGATCTGTTTGGTATTTTGGAAAATAAAATGTATAAATATACCTTATATAGGTATGGTCATACACTATATCATTTAAATATAGCATGATAGGTCACCTTTAAGTAAACTTTGGAGGTACTTGTACTTTACTTGAGTGAGTATGTACATTTTTTGCTACTTTGTTCTTCTTGTCCTCTACGATTCAGAAGTAAATGTTGTACTTTACGCCACTAGATTTATTACCTTACAATTTTGGACTAACGATAAAACATGATCAACACTTAAATCAGACTGGATTAAATTCATATGGTACCCCGCAGTAAATAAAGTAATTAAAATGTGTTCCCGCCTTACCAGCTTGATAAACACATTTATGCACCAATTGGTTTTGGATTTCTATCTTCTGAATATCTGCAGTCTGATTTTCTTTGGGGAAATGTCCAAGTTAATGGCTTTTCTATTGTGACCCAAATGAGTGGCAATGAGTGGCAATTACCCTAGTTAGATGTCCCACAGACAGCACTGTGTTGCAGTTTGAAGTTTAACAATGCTTAGATTTTAAATTGTCACGGTATTTTCATCTGAGCCTACAATTGGTGGTACATTCTTTTCTCCTCACCTACATCCTGGTGTGCTGATCAAATTCTTGTATCATTTCATCAGGCCTTGCATCAGATGTGGCCTAGTTGATCCTGAACCTTCGGTCCCATGGTGTTGTTTCCAGAGGTGGTGTCACAGTTCTGTCTAGGTTTGGGTGTTTTCACTGTTCTCTGTCATGTTTTCCTCCTGTCGTTAGTGTCCCTGTGTGTTCTCCTCCCTCCTCACCTGTGTCTCGTTAGCTAATTGTGTTCACCTGTGGCTCTTGTGTTTTTCTCCTCCCTCCTCACCTGTGTCTCGTTAGCCGATTGTGTTCACCTGTGTCTTGTAATTATCCCTCCCTGTATTTAGTCTTGTCTCGTGCTGTGTTCAGTGTCGGTGCTTCTTTTGTTGGTGACGGACTTCACCGGTGAGTGTTCTGTTTTTGTCTGTATTCGTTCCATTTAGCCTTGAAATAAAACGCTTGGGTCCTGCTTCCTTCACTCAACCGTGACAGAATTCTGTCACGGTTGAGTGAAGGAAGCAGGACCCAAGCGCAGATAACTTTAATAAACCTTTATTTCAAGGCTAAATGGAACGAATACAGACAAAAACAGAACACTCACCGGTGAAGTCCGTCACCAACAAAAGAAGCACCGACACTGAACACAGCACGAGACAAGACTAAATACAGGGAGGGATAATTACAAGACACAGGTGAACACAATCGGCTAACGAGACACAGGTGAGGAGGGAGGAGAAAAACACAAGAGCCACAGGTGAACACAATTAGCTAACGAGACACAGGTGAGGAGGGAGGAGAACACACAGGGACACTAACGACAGGAGGAAAACATGACAGAGAACAGTGAAAACACCCAAACCTAGACAGAACTGTGACAGGTGGGACCAAGTCATTGTTTTGCAAGTCCGAGTCAAGTCTCAAGTCTTTGCGCTCAAGTCCGAGTCAAGTCTCAAGTCTTTGCGCTCAAGTCAGAGTCAAGTCTCAAGTCAGGATGGGCAAGTTCAAGTCAAGTCCAAGTCCTAAACTTTGACAAAACGAGTCTTAAACAAGTCATTATGTGTTTTTCACCAAATGTAATGACATCGATCAACAGAATAATACTTAATGATCAAGCTGCTCTTTATTAATCACATTAATCATTTAATAATCCATTTTCTCTCTGCTGGTAAAGTAACGTGTTTTCTTCTATTTGAAGAGGGATCAGTAAGGTAAGGCTACCGTGACGGTTTGATTCAGAAGGAGTTTCATGTATAAGATCCCTGATGTTGAGCTAACCAGAATGTTTATTTCCACTGTGTACAACATGTTATAAGGGACCCACAATCTATCTTTATGCAAGGGATAATGTGCAGCGAGGCGGTCTCTATGGGGAAGAGAACACCTGCATCTAGATCCCTCTGCAGGTGGTACTTTAACTTAGCATATTTTGATGCTAATACTTTTCTACTTTTACTTGTAACATTTTGAATGCAGGACTTTTTATTGTACAGGGTTCATGCAGGTTTCGCCAACTCAAATTTAAGACTTTTTAACACCTTTTTAAGACCACTTTGAATAGAATTTAAGACCTATTTCACGGCAATAAAGTATGAAGGAAAATGTATATGAAAGAAGAAATATGTCCCATAATCACTTACAAAGTAAATGTATTCATGTTCAACATAAGAACAATGACTGAACATATCAGCATAACAGTACAGAACTGTGTTAGCGTGTTTGACGCGCGTGTGTGTGTGTGTGTGTGTGTGTTAGGGCTGTGCAATTAATCATATTTTAATCGCAATTACGATTTTGGCCTGCCACAATTACGAACACAACATAATCGAAAAAAACGATTATTTTGCTTTGCTAGGTTGTGACAGTGCACTACAACATATTTGATCTAATTAATTGTCTCGTAATGTATCATTTATTTAATTAATTTTTGTATTGGTTTTTCAGTTGAATTATACGTTCAGGGTAATCAACAGTTAAAAAGATACTGCTCAAATTATTATTTGTTTTAAAGTTCAATAGACGGATGTTTTCAAAGTCAATGAATAATCATACTTAATAATCATGATATTAATTATTGACCAACATCTTGATTATTGCCATAATCGAGCAGCCCTAGTGTGTGTGTGTGTGTGTGTGTGTGTGTGTGTGTGTGTGTGGTGTGTGTGTGTGTGTGTGTGTGTGTGTGTGTGTGTGTGTGTGTGTGTGTGTGTGTGTGTGTGTGTGTGTGTGTGTGTGTGTGTGTGTGTGTGTGTGTGTGTGTGTGTGTGTGTGTGTGTGTGTGTGTGTGTGTGTGTGTGTGTGTGGTGTGTGTGTGTGTGTGTGTGTGTGTGTTGTGTGTGGTGTGTGTGTGTGTGTGTGTGTGTGTGTGTGTGTGTGTGTGTGTGTGTGTGTGTGACAAGAGCTATATTCAGAGCTCTGCTGCCTTGGCTACACTATTTCATCGTTGCTGTTGTATGATTGGTGTTTAGCTACGGTATTTAGCGTCTACAGCACCTCCGCTTTTAGGGTTGACGTAGACCCAAACTTCGCCCGGAGGTCCCCCGGTGTTGTTGCGGGAGCTGCTGCACTAGCTAACGCTACATTAGCTAACGTTACATTAGCAAAACAAACGCTAATTTCTTTTGCAAAAGGTGCAGCGGGCTTCAAACACGTTCCCCTCCACTGGTTTCAACCAAGCACTAAATTAGATGTTTTCCAACCAAATACGGTTGAACTGACACTTCCCTTTTTAAGACTTGTTAAGACCCCGCGGGAACCCTGATTGTAACTTTTTTAATTGTCTGAACTTCTCCCACCTCTGACAATAAATCCTGAGTGGTTACCAAAAAAAACCCCTGCTCTGAAGGTTATTTTCATTTTACAAATCCTGCACTCAGCTTTGCTTTCTCCAATATCATTGAAAAGCAGCCAGATGCTACTTCTTTTTTCAGTTTTCGCTCATTTCTTGACTTTTTCCGACGCGCTTGCATTTAAATCCGGCTCCCCGTCGCTCTGTGCAGCTGGCCTGTACCACTACACATGCTGTGCTCCCCACCCTTCCTTCACATAATGGTATGATCCTAGTGTGTCCTCGCATATGATTGGCCGCATGGTGGCCCAACTAAATAAAGACCCGCCCCTGCCTGCAAGGATTCTCAGCAAGAGTAGGAGTGGCTGAAGTTTCTGCTCTCCCCGACGGGAGTCTGCTCTTCTAACGGCAGCTCGCGATCAGCGTGTTGGAGACCTCTGAATTAAAGTATCAAGTCACCTCAAGTCAGAAGGCTCAAGTCCAAGTCAAGTCCTGAGTCATTGGTGTTCAAGTCGAGTCGCAAGTGTTTTGTGATTTTGTCAAGTCGAATCTCAAGTCATCAAATTTGTGACTCGAGTCTGACTCGAGTCCAAGTCATGTGACTCGAGTCCACACCTCTGGTTGTTTCCCAATTGTATATTTGTTCAACCTATCCTTACTTGCGAGCATTCGAGGGCCAGGTCTGAAGGCAGACACACTGCAGACAGCTAGACTCATATTTGTGCCAATATCAATATAATTTTTATTCGATTTTATGCATATTTTCTGTCTATCATTTGAAAATGTTAAACTCACAATCAAGTGCCTCTGCGGGCTCTACATCATTGGGCCCTCCCACTGATTCAGGACAAGCTTTGAATGAAAAAGAACGTCTGAATCACATTGACTCAACAATGTTGTAATACTGAGATCATTGCAAGTTCTCTTCTTCCACATGCAATAGACAATATACAACAACACGGCACTCGATCAGCTGTTTGGGATTATCGACAAGACCGAGACTTCACGGCCAGAGGCGGCGTTCGTTGTGGCCGGGGATTTTAACACCGCTAACATGAAGAAGGTCCTGCCGAAGTACTACCAACACATCAGCTGCCCGACGCGCGAGGGAAACATACTGGACCATGTTTATTCCCCTTTTCGACATGGATATAAGGCTCTCCCTCGCCCTCCCTTCGGCAAATCAGACCACATCTCACTGCTGCTGCTGCTGCTGCTGCTGCTGCTGCCTGCTTACAAGCAGAAACTTAAAAGGGAAAGTCCGGTAACAAGGACAGTACAGCGATGGAGTGAGGAGTCAGATTCAGCACTGCAGGATTGCTTTGCATCTACGGATTGGAGTGTGTTTGAGGACAACAACATCAACACACACACACACGGTCATCCGCTTCATTGGGAAATGCATCGATGACGTGGTACCGAAGGTTTCTGTACGAACATTCCCAAATCAAAAGCCCTGGATAAACGGCGAGGTGCGTGGCAAGCTTAAAGCGCACACTATCGCGCACAGAGCTGGAGATTTGGAGGAGTAAAGGAAATCTAGGTATGAACTCCGGAGAGCTATCAGCAGTGCAAAGAGACAGTACAAAGAGAAGGTGGAGTCTGACTTCAAAGGCTGTAACACCCGGATCATGTGGGCGGGACTAAGAACAATGACAGACTACAAAGGAGCTGCGGGAGTGTCTGCGTGCGCATCTCCCTCCCAGATGAGCTGAAAAATATTTTTGCACAATTCGAGAGCAGCCGTGCAAGCTGTGCAGTTCAGCTGGCAGAGGTGTTCACAGACATCTTCAACAGGTCCCTGCTGCAGTCTGTAGTCCCCACATGCTTCAAACACTCCCCCATCGTTCCTGTCCCCAAAAAGACAAAAACCACCAGCCTCAATGACTACCGCCCAGTAGCACTCTCCTCCATCACTATGAAGTGCTTTGAGCGGTTAGTCAAATCATTCGTCACCTCCTCCCTCCCTGACTCTCTGGACCCCCTGCAGTTTGCCTACAGAGCAAACAGGTCCACAGACGACGCCATAGCCCTCACCATCCACACTGCCCTCTCACACCTGGACCAGAAGAACACATACAGTGGGGCAAAAAAGTATTTAGTCAGCCACCAATTGTGCAAGTTCTCCCACTTCAAAAGATGAGAGAGGCCTGTAATTTTCATCCTAGGTACACTTCAACTATGAGAGACAAAATTGGGGGAAAGAATCCAGGAAATCACATTGTAGGATGTCTTACAAAGAGGGTTACTGAGTGGAACGAGTGGTGTCATAAATGTTGTATTTAATATGTTAATATATTGTTTAATGTTACACTTCACACAAGTCACGACTGTTTGCAGTTAATGTCGTTGCCGTGTGTAACGTTAGTTTATATAATGTGCAGAGCTTCAAACAGTGTGCTGCCTTAAAGGCATTTTATGTTATAATTTGTTTGCAGTTCATAAAGTCACCACTAGGAGTGCTAATGGTATTGTTATCTTTAAGTTCGTCGTTCTTAGCCTCACTTCCGGTTTACGGTATCGCCACTTCCGGTTTAGCGTTAGAGAAATGGGATGGTCCGAGAGAAGAAGATGACAGATGACAGACACATGGCAGCAACTTTCCCTCTGCTTCATTCATTTCTCCTGTTCAACAGGTTAGTAGTGTGTACACAGATTATGTCATATTTCGATCTAAGAAGTGTGTTTGAAACTGTTTTATGTGTAGTTTAATGTCATTCTGTGAGCTACGCTACTAGCGTGTGGCTAATGGCGTCCACTAGCTTCTTTAACACAGGCTGTTGCTCCCTGAATAATGTAGCTCTACTATGTGTATGAGTCCCGTGCACTAGTCTGGCTTACATTTCAAGTTTATTCTGTTTGTATAAATATGTGAAATGCTAGTCTGAGGTCATATTGTTCATATTATTTAAATGCTAAAGCGCTAATGCTATGCTAATATTGTGCCTGTACAACAGCCATGTTAAAGTGAGTACAGTCAGGTTGTGTGTGTTATCTGTTATCACTGTAAATGAAAAAGGCTTTAATCCTTCATGAAAGTCATAATATGGCATGTGGATTTATGTCCATTTTTGATTACAAAACGAAATATGTCAGACATAGTTATTTTGATTGGCTAAATGTATTTTTACATTCTCAGTTAGCTTCAGGCCTCACTGAGGAGAGGTATTGAGGTAGAAAGCTGGTGAAGCCATTTCCTTATATTCTGTTTGCACAGATAATAAACCTGGTCGGCAAGAAGGAAGTCATATTCATTCCACCACACAACACAACAAAGAGATACATGTGGCGTCAAACCAGAGAATGATTAGATAAATAGAGAACGGATATAATTTGTAAGTGAATTTATTAATGTGTTTAATAAATTCTGGCTGGAACGACCACACAAACGGCAGCACCTTTCCCTCTGCTTCATTCTTTTCTCCTGTTCAACAGGCTTATCTGATTACCAGCTCTGCACAGCGGACTTGTAACACTAGCAGCAGTGGAGATGGAGCATCAGAACCTGGAGAATACAGCAACAACAAGGATCCATTTGAAGATAGGTAAATGTAAATATTACAGTAATAGTGTACTTTCATTGTGTGAGCCATCACCACCAAGGACCAGAGGACCAGCATCACTACAGCAGCCTCTATCTCCATCTGTGCCTGCCACAAGATTAAGATACACCTCGGTACAAAGGCCTCCACCACAGCCATCACGATCAACCCAGCCAGCAAAGAAGTCTCGCCTAGCACACCTCCCTCCCTCCGACACAGCCACCAGCAGCCCATGCACCATCACCCCCACCTACACAGCAGCCAGACCCACTGTCTTGGAAGACAGACAAAGACCATGGCACTGCTCCCCCTGTCTTTACATTTATAATGAATAGTTGGTTGAGAAAGTTCTGATATTGTCAGGGTTCGTACGGTCATTAAAAACCTGGAAAAGTCATGGAATGCAATGTCTTTAACCAACGTTTTGGAAAAGTCATGGAAATATAACTAAAGTTGCATCAAATATAATTTGTTATCTAATTGCCGAAATAGTAATACTATAATGATAATAAATACTGTATCGTATAATGAAACGTAAAATGGCAACTGTGGCAGTATTTGGCTGGTGAGAGATGTTCACGCCCTCTAGTCTACAGGAGCTACCATTTGATATAAAGATGGCAGGGAAGTGCAGTTTCAACAATGTGTGGCTTCTAAAGAATAAGTACCAATTGTGGTTATCAAAAGACATTGATCCAAGACGTGCTAAATGCAAACTGTGTTGTAACATATTCGATATTTCGAATATGGGCGAGGCAGAGCATGCTAGCCACATGAAAGATTCATTTTTTTTGGTCATGGAAAAGTCATTTAAAATTATTGGTGAAAAAGTAAATATTGAGATTTTACAGTTTCTTATGTTAACATAAATAGTTGGTTGAAAAAAAAAGTTGTAATGCTCAATTTGTATTTGTACACCTCACATGAACCTCAGTATGGAATATGAAGTCATGAATCAGTCCTGATGTAACTTTTCTGTGGTGAAAGTAGAGTGATAGAACTATTTTACTCCAAATTATAATTTACACATTTTCATTTTAGACATGAACAACACATGTATATAGGCCTATAGTGTAATTCATATATTTCACTACTTTTGTGAACCAAAAACGTTGGTAAACCAAATCTGAAACACCAAACAAAATTGATGACATCTGTGTTTTCAAAAGAGTTGTTAAGTTTTCCAAAAATCTGATTTCTAAGCTAAGTATCTCATAAGACAGTGCTCTAAGGTGAGTGACATTGCATTTCTAGCAAGACCAGAGACTGAACATTTTGATATGTTACACCATGCCATGTTATAAGAAGTACATTTAAAAGGTGATTTAAGGAGACATAAATGCCCTTCACTTCAGTAAGATAAGATAAGGTGATTTTATTTTAAAAGACAATGAAGGCAGGTTATATTGATTGATATATTTATTATATTGAAAGGCAAATTAATATATAATAATAATAATAGATTTAATTTGTTAGCGCTTTTACAGGTGCTCAAAGACGCTTTACAGATATAGTGAAGATAAAATAAAATAAAGGAACAACAAATAAATATATAGTTAAAGTTAAAGTCAAATAATACAAAAACAATCACACATTAAAAGCGAGATTGAAGAGGTGAGTTTTTGTAAGTTTTTTGAAGGTGGTGAGGTCAGTGCAGTCTCTGATGGGTTGTGGGAGCGAGTTCCAGAGGGAGGGGGCAGCGACGGAGAAGGCTCCCCCCTCCTGGTCCGGCGAATAATGGCGCAAATGGCTTTCCATATGGGCCTCACTCGCTCGCGGAGTCTGTCTGCCCGTGAGTGAAAAGTTTCTGACACTTTGGGGCAGAGCCACTGGACTTTGATTGACAGCTGCAAGGAAGCCCGGGGTTGCCAGGTTTGATAAATGCCTGAACTACCAAGAGCCGAGGAGTGACAGCTGCAAGGGCCCAGTCTTAGGTCGACTATTTTCATTTCCTCGGTCCTCGGTCTCACCGGAAGTTGATTTGCCTGCGCCATCTTGAGTAGCGTCCCATGGCTCTTATTTCAGCCGGAGGACCGAGGATCGAGGAGCGCAGCGATAATGGAGGAGCGATAACCGAGGAACCACCAGACCACCCTCCGATGAAATCCTCAGACACTCGCCCCGCCCCCTTACTGTGTGTCGCTCACTGATTGGACGATGCAGCGCATGCACTGATCTGATGCTTCTTGACATGAGAGCAGTTTCCCAGCGGAGTGAAGAAAAACCTCACGGGACTCACTCCTCAGTTTATACCGTGTTTCGTTTCAATTCATGTTTCATTTAGTTACAAATATGTGATATATCTGAACAACAAAGTGGTCTAAAATCATTTTATTCATTTATTGGAAACATTTTCATGATCGCTTTTTTCGTTTTACATTTTCATTTATTGTCATTTCCATTCAGTCAGTCATTAAGTGCTATTTAAAATGTTAATGTGCTACATATCCAAACAAACAAACAAAGTGTGCAATCCAATGAATGTTAATCTAACTGGGTTTTGATAGATAACAGATCTCTTTTTCTTCTCTCAATTATTTTATTTCTATTGTGCACTCTAATAAATATTAATCCAACTATTGTTCGTTTATACATTTTAAGAATGGTGTTTATCTTTTTTGAGAATGAGTTCTTATTTTATTTTATTTATTGGGGTCTACAACAGATACAAATGTTTGTGTTGGTAAATGTGTGGCGGGGGTGTTTGTGAAAATAACGGGGACAGAGCTGCTGTCAGACGAACAGCTGTGCGGCGTCATCACAAACGGACGTCGCTTCACGTGACGCTCCGGAGGAAAGGACGTCCCATTGCTCTTAAAACCTTCTTAAGTTCTTTCTTCGTGAGATTGACACTGTTGGACTCAGTACTAGTCCCACAAGTACTATGAAGTACTTTTACTGTGTACTTTTTGAGTAATCCTCTGTCAATGTCCCCTCCTGAGTACAATAATGCATGTTTCTCTGCTATTTAGAATAAGCGTTAAAACACCTTTCTTATGAGACTGATATTGTTGGACAGAGTACTTTAAGAGGATGGTAGACATGATATCAGCAATACTTCCAGTCAGTACTCCAGCAGCAGCTTTTACCCCTTGGACAGTCTTTAGAGTCTGGCCTGGATAGCTGCTCACACATATCCTTCAGCAAAGTGACAAACCCATGTGACTCTTGTTGGCCTCTTATGACAATGCTGTCTTTAAATATGATTATTTCTCTGCTCCAGTTCATTCCTCTCAGATTCTTCCATCAGTCCTAGTCATTGCATGTCATTCAATAGAGCTTCGAAAAATGTGTCCAATTCAACTAAATGTTTTTGGGAAGGTCAGAGCTAAATGATAGATTGTTTGATTGTGTGAGAGAAAATAAATCCACATCCTATTAAACTTATTTTATTTACTTTTCCATGTTGTACATATACTTACTTGTATTACATGTTGAACCACATGCTGGATATCTTCCCCAGCCTCAAGGAAATACAATACATGGATTCATCATTTAATTTTTTTATAAAAATGTATAAATTAATAATGTTGTGTGCAAACATTTCAAATTGAAATATAAAATGAAAAATAAGTTTACTTTTGAAATGATTTCTCATAAAAACCTTACTAAATTATAGTAAATTATTAAAAAAGGTTTCGTCAATATACGTTTTTCTGCCTAAAATAGTTCAAATTGAACGTAAACTATATCAAACACCACATCCATGGCAATTAACCCACTTTTGCCCGCTATTTAAATTGACTTTGGTTGAAGTTAATAACAATATTGATATTATATAGATATATAGCATATAATTGATACAGTCTTTCTGAACACTTTTAAAATACTGCAAATGAAGAATATTTGTAATGTTTTGCACAGATAGTGCCTTAACTTGAATTTGGAAACACGTGGCAACTTTATTAATACAGCAGTTGAAAAGATTTGTGGAAAGAAAAATTCTTCATGGGCTTCAATGGCTCTCTAGATAAAGGGTGTTTTATGGTTGCTTGTATTATTCTCAAATAGTGGTTTGTTTAAATAACTAGAGACATTTGAATAAATATTACAAAAAGGAGCTCCAAAAAAGGCATAACTTGGCCGGCTGTATTTCTTCAAGCACCACAAGATTCATAGTTTATAAAGTACAATTCTGGGCCATTGATTGTGTCATTTCTCCAAACACATACAGTAGAAATGCCTGTTTTGAAGCCTTAAAATGGTGCAGGAAAAGGACTTTACATTGGGTTATACTTAAAGACAGGACTATTTAGTTAAGAGAGGAGCAAAAAGGAAAGAGAATTGTTATAATGGGTGATGTAACATTAATGACAGACATAATATGAGGTCCTTCACACTCTAGAGGGGTCATGTTGTGATCATGGGGCATCACCCTTACAGCATCAGGACAATATCATATGGAGTCAGACACTGGAAGTGTGCTGGAGGCGTTGACTGGGACTGATGGAAGGATGAGGCTGATGAGACTGAAGAATCTGCGAGGTACGAACTAGTGGCAGAGGAATAATTATATATTAAAAGACAGCAGCCCCATAAGAGGCCAACAAGAGTCACATGGGTTTGTCACTTTGCTGAAGGATATGTGTGAGCAGCTATCCAGGCCAGACTCTAAAGACTTTCCAAGGTGTACAAATGCTGCTGCTGGAGTACTGACTGGAAGTATTGCTGATATCATACCATCCTCTTAAAATACTCCGTCCAACAATATCAGTCTCAGGAAGAAAGGTTTTTTAACGCTTATTAACGAGAAACATGCATTCTTGTACTCAGGAGGGGACATTGACAGAGGATTACTGGAAAAGTACACAATAAGTACTTCATAGTACTTGTGGGGGTAGTTTCAGTAGTACTGAGTCCAACAGGATCAATTATCTCACGAAGAACTAATGGCAACACAAAATAATTCCCTCATCAAACTGAGCAGAAGTGGCTTGATGTTGTTCTCATCAGGGGACTTTGGCAGAGTATTTCTCAAAAAATACACAGTAAAAGTACTTCAATGTATTGTAAGTATAGGCTAACTAATACAAAGTCAAACAGTATTAATTTCATTAAGAACTAATGGTAACATTTTATTTTTATCATTCATCAAAGATAGCAGAAAACATGCATTATGTACTATGGAGGGGACTCTGACAGAGGATTACTTACAAAGTACACAGTAAAGTACTTCATTTTATTTCTGGGAGCAGTCAACTAGTAGCCTATAGTCCAACAGTGTCAGTTTTATTAAGAACTTGTGGTAACAAATATTTGTATCACTCATTGAATATAGCAGGAAAGAAAAGGAAGAGTGCAGAATCGCTGTATGGTTTACATCTCCTTCGTTACAATGTTGTCCATTTTAGACAAAGGCAAAGGCTTATTATATTTACAGCCCTAATAACATTAATGTTCTGGTCTCAATATGTGTCTTGGCTGTTTTCGTTGTGATCGCTAAATTCACCTTGTTTATTATCACTATAACACTGACCCAGATCGCTGGATCGCTAGAAACACCGCTGTCATCAGGCTGGCAAGGGCTGTTCCATGCTCTGCTCAACCTCCCGGCGCGAGGCTCCCGCCTTCCCCAATGGACTCAGTAGCGCCCCCTGCTGCCGTGGAGCATATGCCAGCCACGGCGGAATATTACTGCCAAAAGTCACGTGACTCACTCACGTGCCTTTTGGCAGTAATATTCCGCCGTGAGAAGAAAACGTTTTTTACTTGTAAAGAAAAGTGTTGTAGTTGTAAAAAAATGTGTGTACTATGTAAAACCCATGCTGTATTTGTCTCTGAAACATGATTTATTAGAAAAATGTGTTTATTTGATAGATACGTTTTTTCTTTGCAAAACTAAATGCATTAGTTTGTAGATGGTGTTTTGTATTTGCAAACCACATTGTGTTTGTTAGTGAATCATGAGGCATTTGTAAAACCTGTTTAGTTTGTTTGTGGAGTTATGGCAGGAAATGAGCTCCATATAGTTCAGGCATTTATCAAACCTGGCAACTCCGGGCTTCCTGGCAGCTGTCAATCTAAGTCCAGTGGCTCCGCCCCAAAGTGTCAGAAACTTTTCACGCGTGCGCAAACAGACTCCGCGAGCGAGTGAGGCTGACACTCCCGCGAGCGAGCAAGAGGGCTGTCTCTAAAAAGACCAGGCAGTTCAGAGAGAATCAAAGGAAGGCAGGCAGGCAGCTTTGCATGACATTCTTCTGGACGTGTTTCCTTGGTGATAGTGAGGGTAGTCAATCCTTTTGTTGACAAGACAGTAGTGACGGCCATCTTGGTGACGTGTGTTGTTCTGCGAGACGAGAGATGTAGTTCATTGATCGTTTCACACAAACAAATATGTTACTTCACAGTTTTACGACACATTTTTTTTTTTTTACTTGCAAAATTATCTTTTAAATTGACAAACATCATATTTGTAATTCGTGGCACAATTCAAACGGGATCGAAAGATAATCTTTCTCTCTCCATTGACTTCAATACATAATTTTTTCGAAACAAGGTCCCATGGAGGTCCACCGTGCACACATTTATCTCGTGCCCTCATTGGTCATTTGCGCGTTCGTGTGTGTTGGAGGAGGGTCCGTGTACGTTTTGTCAGTTTGATTTTTCGTTTAAACCAGTGTTTCTCAAACTTTTTCATACCAAGGACCACTTAACCAATACAAAAACACTCGCGGACCACCTAACTCTACAAATATCAAAAAACACATCGTTTTTCTAGAACAGATTACAAATCGCCTGAAAATGGTACAAACAAGTGGCAACATGTGTGATGAAGGTGTTGCACTGGGCTATATCATGGAATCGAAAGTGAAACTTAACCTCGGTCCATTGCGGAGATATTCCTGCGAGAGTGCGGAAAACTTACATTTATTTATTTATTTCAAATGTGAAATGTTACCAATATACTCACGGACCACTAGGGGGCACTCACGGACCACCAGTGGTCCGCGGACCACACTTTGAGAAGCACTGGTTTAAACCAAAAGCCAAAAAACGAAAATACCAGCCTTTTTCCGTTCTTTAGTTTTTTATTTAAAATGAAAAAACGGGAAACCAAAGCCGTTTTCCGTTTTTGTTGTCCGTATAAAAAGACGGATAACGAGAAAACCTAATTAAAAAAAGGTAAGTGTACGTTTTGTTAGTTTGATTTTTCGTTTGAACCAAAAAATGAAAATACCAGCCTTTTTTCGTTTTAAATCAAAAACGAAAAAACGTGAAACCAAAGCCGTTTTCCTGTTTATGTTGTCTGAATTAAAAAACGGATAGGCCAAACAAGAAGACCTAATAAAAAAACGGTCATTCAATTTTCCGTTTTGTAGTGAAGAATGAAGAAAAGCAGTCCGGTGGACCGGAAGTTAAAGAACATATTTCAAAGTAAAAGACACGAGGATATAATGGCAATGCTGTAAAAGACCCAGAAGTCTGACGACCCTTGGCCCCCCTGCTTCCGGCACCCATGCCAACGAGGATACGTTTATTTCTGCATTCACATGCAGATATGCCTTTATAGAGATTAATACAAGTATGCAAACTCTGTGCATAACTTTATTTCGCTGACTTCCGGTTTGTACTGTGTCGGCAAATCCAGTGTCCAGCTTGTCGCTGTGTGGAAACCATTGAACAACGTCATGTTGGTTGCATACCTGCAAGATTTACCTGTTACAAATGTCAGCGATGTGAACAGAACTGTCGCCCTACTTTCACCTGCACCCCGCAGCAAGCGGGAGAACGATATCCTACAGTCGACCCCTAAAACAGTTCACACAGTAATTGAACAGTTGTTAAGCATTATCTTGTCCAACTAGTCTCTACATTATGAATTTGATGTTTGCTAAGAAGCTGACAGCTCAGTTAGAACAGAAAGACATGCAGGCCATAATCACTAGACGCTCAAAAGAGGAATGTGTGTGTAAGGCTTACATGAACTGATTTGAAACACTGTCCATTAGTTGATTAATAAACAAGACATTCAAGTCAAAGTTTTAGGCATTTTCATTTGTAGCACGCTGTAAATATGGACTATGAATGAACACATGCAATGTGGAAACACACAAATAGGTTTATTCTCAATACTCATAACAGTATCAGACACAATGACTTTACTGAGAGTGAAGATGACTTGAACATTGTTACTGTATGGTACTGAAGACAAAATACAGTATATTGCATTTACCTCTAACTCTCTCTCCAATATTGGCCTCCATTGTTGTGCACAACAAAGTGTTCAAGGTCAGGTTTCTAAGTGATATCATTTTAACATGTGCATTCTGGGTGTAGGGTTAGTAGGGCTAACCCATATCTGTTCAATATGAAAGGCAACTTGAGTTTAATAATTGTGCCAAAAGTACCAGTTTGTGTCTTGGTAATTGCACAAAGCTGTAATAGGCCACAAATAATCACATTTTTCTAAAAACACAGCAGCAAAACCTATTTTATCCACCCAAAAATGAAGGCCCACCTGAAAAACATCACTATTTTTAGCATTAAATAACGTACACTTAAACTGATATAGCTTTTTTGGTGGAGAAAATAAATGTTGCTTTTGCCTACGTCCTCAGCAGCACATGACTCTGCTGTGCCGGGGCTCCTGTATGTTTCTCCACACGACTACTGTAGGTAGTACACTGATTATGGATATACACCACATACTACCCCACTTCAAAACACCAGAACTATCCCCTTAAGGGCAGCTGTTGATGTTCACAACAACAACAAACGCATGCAGATGGTTGTAGTCTGTAGCCAGACAGTGGTAGATCTGGCCGTGGTGGAGCATGGTGGTGGGCAGCGGTGTGACTTCTAGCTGTCATGGTCATGTTCATATGACAAAGGACTGCCTGTGTCACGGTTATCATGTCAGGTCACAGGTCTATGTCTAGGTTTGGGTGTTTTCACTGTTCTCTATGTCATGTTTTCCTCCTGTCGTTAGTTTCCCTGGTGTCCCTGTGTTTCTCCTCCCTCCTCACCTGTGTCTCGTTAGCTGATTGTGTTCACCTGTGGCCCTTGTGTTTTCTCCTCCCTCCTCACCTGTGTCTCGTTAGCTGATTGTGTTCACCTGTGGCCCTTGTGTTTCTCCTCCCCTGCCCGGCTGTTTCTTGTCTTGTAATTATCCCACCCTGTATTTAGTCTTGTCTCGTGCTGTGTTCAGTGTTGGTGCTTCTTTTGTTGGTGACTGAATTCACCCCGGTGAGTGTTCTGTTTGTCTGTATTAGTTTCATTTTCCTTGAAATAAAGGATTATCAGAGTTATCTGCATTTGGGTCCTGCTTCCTTCACTCAACCGTGACAGAAAGCACCAACCAGAAATGGACCCAGCAGATGATCCATTTGAGGTGGAACTACAACATTTTTCCTTTGCTTTGGCTTGCTGCTATGATTGGTGGAGGGGAGCGTCCAGTGTTCTGCAGAGGGAGACCGCTCTGGTAGAGGCGCACCGGTTGGCTATGGAGAAACCAGACTTGGTGAAATTCTTACCTGGCTGGATTTTGAACTTCATCTGGGTGTGTGATTTCCAGCCTGCGGACTATAAACGTCTCGGTGTGTTCCGTCTGGAGTCAACCAGTGCTTCCGCCCCAGTTCCTGCTCCTGTCCAAGAGTCGTTTTCTGGAACTCGGCTGGCTTTTGGAGGTCCACGGAGCCTTCAGGCGGCTTCTAAGAGAAGGAGTCGCAAGTCCAGGCTAGCAATCCGAGCCCCAAGAGCCATGGTTCCGGCTACAGAACCGGCCCACACAGCCATGGTTCCGGCCCCAGTACAGGCCCCAGCAGCCATGGTTCCAGCCCCAGTTCTGGCCCCAGCAGCCATCATTCCGGCTCCAGTTCTGGCCCCAGCAGCCATCATTCCGGCCCCAGTTCTGGCCCCAGCAGCCATTGTTCCAGCCCCAGTTCTGGCCCCAGCAGCCATCATTCCGGCCCCAGTTCTGGCCCCAGCAGCCATGGTTCCGGCCCCAGTTCTGGCCCCAGCAGCCATGGTTCCAGACCTAGTTCTGGCCCCAGCAGCCATGGTCCCGGCCCCAGCAGCCATGGTTCCAGCCTTAGCTCTGGCCCCAGCTGCCATAGTCCCATCTCTGGTCCCACCTCTAGTCACTTCTCTAGTCCCATCTCAAGTCCCTACTCAATTCCTTTCTCAAGTCCTTTCTCAAGTCCCTCCTCTAGTCACTTCCCTAGTCCCTTCTCCAGTCCCTCCTTTAGTCACCTCTCTGGCCCCTTCCCGAGCCCCTTCCCTAGTCCCACCTCGAGTCACTTCTCTAGTCCCTTCCCTCATCCCATCTCAAGTTCCCTCTCGAGTCCCCTCTCTAGTTCCCTCTCAAGTCTCCTCTCGAGCTACCTCTCGAGTCCCCTTTCTAGATCCCTCTCAAGTCACCTCTCGAGGTCCCTCTCAAGCCACCTCTCGAGTCCCTTCTCAAGTCCCCTCTCAAGATCCCTCTCAAGTCTCCTCTCAAGTCATCTCTCGAGTCTCCTCTCGAGTTCCTTCTCGAGTCCCCTCTCGAGTCACCTCTCCAGTCGACTCTCCAGCTTCCTCTCGAGTTCCCTCTCAAGCCCTCTCTCGAGTCCCCACTCAAGCCCCTACTCATGTGCCGTTGGAGGTCCCGCAGACAACTCTCCTGCCGGGGGTCCTGCCAACCCCATGTCCTGTGCCGTTGGAGGTCCCGCCGACTACTCTCCTGCCGGGAGTCCTGCCAACCCCATGTCCTGTCCCGTTGGAGGTCCCGCAGACTAGTCTTCTGCCGGGGGTCCTGCCAACCCCATGTCCTGTACCGTTGGAGGTTCCGCTGGGGGTCCTGCCAACCCTGTGTCCTGTCCCGTTGGAGGTCCCGCAGACTAGTCTTCTGCCGGGGGTCCTGCCAACCCCATGTCCTGTCCCGTTGGAGGTCCCGCAGACTAGTCTTCTGCCGGGGGTCCTGCCAACCCCATGTCCTGTACCGTTGGAGGTTCCGCTGGGGGTCCTGCCAACCCCATGTCCTGTCTCGTTGGAGGCCCCGCCGACTACTCTCCTGCCGGGGGTCCTGCCAACCCTGTGTCCTGTCCCGTTGGAGGCCCCGCCGACTACTCTCCTGCCGGAGGTCCTGCCAACCCTGTGTCCTGTCCCGTTGGAGGCCCCGCCGACTACTCTCCTGCCGGGGGTCCTGCCAACCCTGGGTCCTGTCCCGTTGGAGGCCCCGCCGACTACTCTCCTGCCGGGGGTCCTGCCAATCCTGTGTCCTGTCCCGTTGGAGGCCCCGCCGACTACTCTCCTGCCGGGGGTCCTGCCAACCCCATGTCCTGTGCCGTTGGAGGTCCCGCCGACTACTCTCCTGCCGGGGGTCCTGCCAACCCTTTGTCCTGTCTCGTTGGAGGCCCCGCCGACTACTCTCCTGCCGGGGGTCCTGCCAACCCTGTGTCCTGTCCCGTTGGAGGCCCCGCCGACTACTCTCCTGCCGGGGGTCCTGCCAACCCCATGTCCTGTCCCGTTGGAGGCCCCGCCGACTACTCTCCTGCCGGGGGTCCTGCCAACCCCATGTCCTGTCCCGTTGGAGGCCCCGCCGACTACTCTCCTGCCGGGGGCCCTGCCAACCCCATGTCCTGTCCCGTTGGAGGTCCCGCCGACTACTCTCCTGCCGGGGGTCCTGCCAACCCTATGTCCTGTCCCGTTGGAGGTCCCGCCGTCTACTCACCTGCCGGGGGTCCTGCCAACCCTGTGTCCTGTCCCGTTGGAGGTCCCGCCGACTACTCTCCTGCCGGGGGTCCTGCCAACCCTATGTCCTGTCCCATTGGAGGCCCCGCCGACTACTCTCCTGCCGGGGGGTACTGCCAACCCTGTGTCCTGTGCCGTTGGAGGTCCCGCCGTCTACTCTCCTGCCGGGGGTACTGCCAACCCTTTGTCCTGTCTCGTCGGAGGTCCCGCCAACCGCTCTCCTGCTGGGGGTCCTGCCAACTCCTGGTCCTCTTCCGTGGGGGATCCTGCCGAAGCCTGTACCGCCGGCTCCGGTTCCTGTCCGGCCAACACCGGGTCCTGCCCGGCCTCCGGAGCTGTCTGGTCTTCGCCCTCGATCCCGACCCTCTGTGAGCCGCGGTCTTCGTCCGCGGGCCCGGCCTCCTGACTCTTCCTGCCGCTGCCCTCGTCCTCGGGCCCGGCCCCCTGACTCTTCCTGCCGCTGCCCTCGTCCTCGAGCCCGGCCCCCTGACTCTTCCTGCCGCTGCCTTCGCCCTCGATCCCGACCCTCTGTGAGCCGCGGTCTTCGCCCGCGGGCCCGGCCTCCTGACTCTTCCTGCCGCTGCCCTCGTCCTCGGGCCCGGCCCCCTGACTCTTCCTGCCGCTGCCCTCGTCCTCGAGCCCGGCCCCCCTGACTCTTCCTGCCGCTGCCTTCGCCCTCATGCTCGGCCCCCTGAGTTCGCCCGCTGTGGCCTTCGCCCCACCATGGACTCTGCCTTGCCCCCGGGCCGTCCGCCCGAGACCCCCACCTTGGACTCTGCCTTGCCCCCGGGCCGTCCGCCCGAGTTCCCCACCTTAGACTCTGCCTTGCCCCCGGGCCGTCCGCCCGAGTCCCCCTTCTCGGCTTCTGCCGTGCCCCCGGGCCGTCTGCCCGAGATCCCTTCCTGGTCCCCTACTGGGCTCCTGGGCGGTCAGCTTAGTTCCCTCCTCCGGACCCCCTCCACCCACCCTGCTGGACTGTGTTGGATTTTTGTTTTGGGGTTTAGGGACGTCTGGAATCCGTCCCTTGAGGGGGGGGTTCTGTCACGGTTATCATGTCAGGTCACAGGTCTATGTCTAGGTTTGGGTGTTTTCACTGTTCTCTATGTCATGTTTTCCTCCTGTCGTTAGTTTCCCTGGTGTCCCTGTGTTTCTCCTGCCTCCTCACCTGTGTCTCGTTAGCTGATTGTGTTCACCTGTGGCCCTTGTGTTTTCTCCTCCCTCCTCACCTGTGTCTCGTTAGCTGATTGTGTTCACCTGTGGCCCTTGTGTTTCTCCTCCCCTGCCCGGCTGTGTCTCGTCTTGTAATTATCCCTCCCTGTATTTAGTCTTGTCTCGTCCTGTGTTCAGTGTTGGTGCTTCTTTTGTTGGTGACTGAATTCACCCCGGTGAGTGTTCTGTTTGTCTGTATTAGTTTCATTTTCCTTGAAATAAAGGATTATCAGAGTTATCTGCATTTGGGTCCTGCTTCCTTCACTCAACCGTGACAGCCTGCTTGAACTTTACCGAGAGCAGAGTCCACTAGTGGCACCTCACAGGGATACCTATGGTGCAGAAGCAGCAGTGAAGTCCTTGTAGATCCCTGGCACTTTGAGGGCAGACAGATCCAGCAGCTCTCAGAGACATCAACACATAAACTATTCTGTGTGCATAGCTTACTTTCACATAACTACTAATCTCTCACTTTACTTTCTCTGACATTGTTCTCTGCTTTGGATTGCGGACATCCCAGCCATGTTTCCTACCGGCCCTGGTTTCACACTGTGGGTTTAAGCAAGATATAGAAATGATGAGATGATGTGTAGTTTTAGTATTTGAATTACAATGACATTATTCTCAGACTTGCCATAGTTCTTGGTTTGTACCACTGCTGCTCTGCTCTGTACAGCTGAGTACTGGGGACCCACTGTGTCACAGTTCTGTCTAGGTTTGGGTGTTTTCACTGTTCTCTGTCATGTTTTCCTCCTGTCGTTAGTGTCCCTGTGTGTTCTCCTCCCTCCTCACCTGTGTCTCGTTAGCTAATTGTGTTCACCTGTGGCTCTTGTGTTTTTCTCCTCCCTCCTCACCTGTGTCTCGTTTGCCGATTGTGTTCACCTGTGTCTTGTAATTATCCCTCCCTGTATTTAGTCTTGTCTCGTGCTGTGTTCAGTGTCGGTGCTTCTTTTGTTGGTGACGGAATTCACCGGTGAGTGTTCTGTTTTTGTCTGTATTCATTCCATTAGCCTTGAAATAAAGGTTTATCAGAGTTATCTGCGCTTGGGTCCTGCTTCCTTCACTCAACCGTGACAGAAAGCACCGACCAGAGATGGACCCAGCAGATGACCCATTTGAGGTGGAATTACAGCATTTTTCCTTTGCTTTGGCTGGCTGCTATGATTGGTGGAGGGGAGCGTCCAGTGTTCGGCAGAAGGAGGCCGCTCTGGTAGAGGCGCACCGGTTGGTTATGGAGAAACCAGACTTGGTGAAGTTCTTACCTGGCTGGATGTTGAACTTCATCTGGGTGTGTGATTTCCAGCCTGCGGACTATAGACGTCTCGGTGTGTTCCGTCTGGAGTCAACCAGTGCTTCCGCCCCAGTTCCTGCTCCTGTCCAAGAGTCGTTTTCTGGAACTCGGCTGGCTTTTGGAGGTCCACGGAGCCTTCAGGCGGCTTCTAGGAGAAGGAGTCGCAAGTCCAGGCTAGCAATCCGAGCCCCAAGAGCCATGGTTCCGGCTACAGAACCGGCCCACACAGCCATAGTTCCGGCCCCAGTACAGGCCCCAGCAGCCATGGTTCCAGCCCCAGTTCTGGCCCCAGCAGCCATCATTCCGGCTCCAGTTCTGGCCCCAGCAGCCATCATTCCGGCCCCAGTTCTGGCCCCAGCAGCCATCATTCCGGCCCCAGTTCTGGCCCCAGCAGCCATGGTTCCAGACCTAGTTCTGGCCCCAGCAGCCATGGTTCCAGCCTTAGCTCTGGCCCCAGCTGTCCTAGTCCCTTCCCGAGCCCCTTCTCTAGTCCCACCTCGAGTCACTTCTCTAGTCCCTTCCCTCATCCCATCTCAAGTTCCCTCTCGAGTCCCCTTTCTAGATCCCTCTCAAGTCTCCTCTCAAGTCATCTCTCGAGTCTCCTCTCGAGTTCCCTCTCGAGTCTCCTCTCCAGTCACCTCTCGAGTTCCTTCTCGAGTCCCCTCTCGAGCCCTCTCTCGAGTCCCCGCTCAAGCCCCTACTCATGTGCCGTTGGAGGTCCCGCAGACTAGTCTTCTGCCGGGGGTCCTGCCAACCCCATGTCCTGTCCCGTTGGAGGTCCCGCAGACTAGTCTTCTGCCGGGGGTCCTGCCAACCCCATGTCCTGTCCCGTTGGAGGTCCCGCAGACTAGTCTTCTGCCGGGGGTCCTGCCAACCCCATGTCCTGTACCGTTGGAGGTTCCGCTGGGGGTCCTGCCAACCCTGTGTCCTGTCCCGTTGGAGGTCCCGCAGACTAGTCTTCTGCCGGGGGTCCTGCCAACCCCATGTCCTGTCCCGTTGGAGGTCCCGCAGACTAGTCTTCTGCCGGGGGTCCTGCCAACCCCATGTCCTGTACCGTTGGAGGCCCCGCCGACTACTCTCCTGCCGGGGGTCCTGCCAACCCTATGTCCTGTCCCGTTGGAGGCCCCGCCGACTACTCTCCTGCCGGGGGTCCTGCCAACCCCATGTCCTGTGCCGTTGGAGGTCCCGCCGACTACTCTCCTGCCGGGGGTCCTGCCAACCCTTTGTCCGGTCTCGTTGGAGGCCCCGCCGACTACTCTCCTGCCGGGGGTCCTGCCAACCCTATGTCCTGTCCCGTTGGAGGCCCCGCCGACTACTCTCCTGCCGGGGGTCCTGCCAACCCCATGTCCTGTCCCGTTGGAGGCCCCGCCGACTACTCTCCTGCCGGGGGTCCTGCCAACCCCGTGTCCTGTCCCGTTGGAGGTCCCGCCGACTACTCTCCTGCCGGGGGTCCTGCCAACCCTATGTCCTGTTCCGTTGGAGGCCCCGCCGACTACTCTCCTGCCGGGGGTCCTGCCAACCCTGTGTCCTGTCCCGTTGGAGGCCCCGCCGACTACTCTCCTGCCGGGGGTCCTGCCAACCCTATGTCCTGTCCCGTTGGAGGCCCCGCCGACTACTC
The DNA here is from genome assembly GCA_902827135.1 of Harpagifer antarcticus. Classification (NCBI taxonomy): domain Eukaryota; kingdom Metazoa; phylum Chordata; class Actinopteri; order Perciformes; family Harpagiferidae; genus Harpagifer; species Harpagifer antarcticus. The sequence goes on along the minus strand of CADEHL010001252.1, from coordinate 1,438,324 downwards.
TCCTGCCGGGGGTCCTGCCAACCCCATGTCCTGTCCCGTTGGAGGCCCCGCCGACTACTCTCCTGCCGGGGGTCCTGCCAACCCCATGTCCTGTCCCGTTGGAGGTCCCGCCGACTACTCTCCTGCCGGGGGTCCTGCCAACCCTATGTCCTGTTCCGTTGGAGGTCCCGCCGTCTACTCACCTGCCGGGGGTACTGCCAACCCTGTGTCCTGTGCCGTTGGAGGTCCCGCCGTCTACTCTCCTGCCGGGGGTACTGCCAACCCTTTGTCCTGTCTCGTCGGAGGTCCCGCCAACCGCTCTCCTGCTGGGGGTCCTGCCAACTCCTGGTCCTCTTCCGTGGGGGATCCTGCCGAAGCCTGTCCCACCGGCTCAGGTTCCTGTCCGGCCGACACCGGGTCCTGCCCGGCCTCCGGAGCTGTCTGGTCTTCGCCCTCGATCCCGACCCTCTGTGAGCCGCGGTCTTCGTCCGCGGGCCCGGCCTCCTGACTCTTCCTGCCGCTGCCCTCGTCCTCGGGCCCGGCCCCCTGACTCTTCCTGCCGCTGCCCTCGTCCTCGAGCCCGGCCCCCTGACTCTTCCTGCCGTGGTCTTCGCCCTCGATCCCGACCCTCTGTGAGCCGCGGTCTTCGTCCGCGGGCCCGGCCCCCTGACTCTTCCTGCCGCTGCCTTCGCCCTCATGCTCGGCCCCCTGAGTTCGCCCGCTGTGGCCTTCGCCCCACCATGGACTCTGCCTTGCCCCCGGGCCGTCCGCCCGAGACCCCCACCATGGACTCTGCCTTGCCCCCAGGCCGTCCGCCCGAGTCCCCCTTCTCGGCTTCTGCCGTGCCCCTGGGCCGTCCGCCCGAGATCCCTTCCTGGTCCCCTACTGGGCTCCTGGGCGGTCAGCTTAGTCCCGTCCTCCGGACCCCCTCCACCCACCCTGGTGGCCTAGGGATACGTCCCTCCTCCGGACCCCCTCCACCCACCCTGCTGGACTTTTTTGGATTTTTGTTTTGGGGTTTAGGGACGTCTAGAATCCGTCCCTTGAGGGGGGGGTTCTGTCACAGTTCTGTCTAGGTTTGGGTGTTTTCACTGTTCTCTGTCATGTTTTCCTCCTGTCGTTAGTGTCCCTGTGTGTTCTCCTCCCTCCTCACCTGTGTCTCGTTAGCTAATTGTGTTCACCTGTGGCTCTTGTGTTTTTCTCCTCCCTCCTCACCTGTGTCTCGTTTGCCGATTGTGTTCACCTGTGTCTTGTAATTATCCCTCCCTGTATTTAGTCTTGTCTCGTGCTGTGTTCAGTGTCGGTGCTTCTTTTGTTGGTGACGGAATTCACCGGTGAGTGTTCTGTTTTTGTCTGTATTCATTCCATTAGCCTTGAAATAAAGGTTTATCAGAGTTATCTGCGCTTGGGTCCTGCTTCCTTCACTCAACCGTGACACACTGGGTGTCATGTGACATGAGCAGGAGAGTAACACACGTCACACCTGCAGCCATGATGCTCCAGCTCAACGGGGGTCGAGTCTTTCAGACCCACCTGTAAGAAGAGAAACAAAATAAATACGTATTCAGTTTGCTTTGTATTATTTCTTTTAGGGTAAGATTTTGGTTGAATAACATTGTGCTATTTTAAGGAGTAAATAAGTCATATATTTTTTCCTAAATGTTTTCTATACTTACATCTTCTTATACAGACTAATATGAATTGATTTACTTTTATACTATGAACGAAGAAAAATGACTCTTTAACAACAGAACAGGAACAAAACACAACTGTGACCTCTGTGCAGCACACACAGACCAGTCAGTCCATTTCTGGGGAGTAGCTAGTACCCTTGTGCTAGTTATATTAACGTTGATGTTTTACTATTGGCTGTGTTTAACCTGTCTGAAATTAGCCGAATCCCCAGGAACATGTTGAACCAGACGGTAACTAAGACAGTAACACTTCATCCTGAACTCACTGTGGGGCCTGTCTTCATGGACCTGTAGCATAACACTCTGAGTCCCTGACACATAACAAATACAAAGTATGTTCATAAAGAATGCACATACTGTCCCTCCTCTGTCTTTCAATGTAGTCAAACTTGTTGAAGAAAAACAATAAGTTTAACGTTAAAGAAAAGCTTGGTTACTCACCCTCCTAATTGTAGACGTAACTTCACAAGTACAACTTGAAACATTTCACAAGTTTCACACTTCCTTTTTTCCATCTTGCACTTCAGTCCTTGAAGTTAGTGGTCTTGACCCCATAAATTATTATAATCTACGTTTCTTTTACTTTTTATTAATCTATTATTGTAGAAAACTGAAGCTCATTTAAAATGTTCAGCCATACTTCTTAACAAATGAATCTCAGAATGGTGCTGGAAAATGTGTTGGCAGTGATGGGTGCCTGCGTGTTCAAGTTCTCCACAACCTAACTGATTAGGCTTTTTTTCTTTTTTTTGAAATCCCTCTCCTTGGCTAGTAAAACCTTTCTGGACCACACCTTGACAAATGTGCATTTCTAAAGATGTCACTATCTGATCTGACCTTTATATGCTTGACATATGGCCATAGGGGGAAACATGTGACAAGGCAAAACATAGCTTCACCTTGGAAAGCTACCAGAAGGCAGAAATAGTTGTTTTGATTAGGCTAAATAATATATTGTTGCACTTTGTCCTCTGTTCTAGTTTGTGAGGCCTTCATCATCCCAATTTTGATAGAGTAATGTCACTAGTTTAGGAGCTTATCGGTCTCTAGATAATGTGCAGCATTACCATCAGCTCCACAGAGCCGCAATCTGGGTCACAGCACCCATATCATGAGCTGCATTCATTTGGCCTATGTGATGTCTCTGCCTCTGTTCTGGTAAAAATAAGATTTGCAGTAAGACAGAGGACATCGGCTTGGTGGACTTCCATATCATTTACTGTGTTGTTACAAGTTGAGGTTTTCTTAAATGTGTTTCTCCACTTGCTCAGATAACATGCTAATATTCTGGGATGCTTTCCAGTATTAGTAAACTTACAATGAGCAAAACAATCTGGTCTGAACATATGATAATTTAAAATGTGGCCTTAAATTTGAAAACATTAGGATTTGGAATTAGACATTTCACATCCACAAATGACGCTTCCTCAAAATGTCTACAGTATTTATTGATTAAAGATTCAAAGATGTATTGTCATGTCATATGCATAACTATGGTGTAACTACTGAAAAACTTAGGTCACAGGTTCCTTAACAGTGCAACTGTGTAATTTCAAGACATACTATTGGATTTCTTAATGACATGGAACTATACCAAAAAAAGTCAAACAATTATACCAATTTTCCAATAATAAACTTAATTCTGGATTGACCACTTTGTTTTTAGTTTTTTTACCTAAGTTTTCTGTTCATAATGTCCTCAGTTAGAATTCATTTAATGAACACTGATGGATTGCCTTTTTTTCATAAATTGTTCAATAAAGTTGGAAAAACAACATGCAAATATGACTAATGGATATATGGATGGAGATACTTGTACTTTACTTGATTATTTAAATAGTTAGATACTTTGTACTCCTCTACAGTTCAGAGGTAAATGGTGTACTTTTACTCCATTACATTTATTTAATACCTTTAGTTACTTTACAGATGTGGATGAATGATGTGAAATATATTCAAGTGTTAAATCAGACTTTAGTTCCACCTGGAGTAAATTCACAAGCTACCCTGCAGTCTACAAAGTACTTCAGACTAGCTGCTCCTTCACCAGCTACCCTGCAGTCTACAAAGTCATTACAACTATAGCTGCACCTTTACCCGCGTCGATAACACTTTTTTGATCAATAATTACAAAACATATCAAATATATTATTCTGAAATGGACCAATCTGCACAACGACTACTTTTACTTTTGCTACTTTAACTATATTTTGATGCTAATACTTTTGTACTTTTACTTGAGTAACATTTTGAATGCAGGACTTTTACTGTACCAGAGTATTCCTACACTCTGGTACTTCTACTTTTACTGAAGTATAAGATCTGTGTACTTCTCCCACCTCTGCTCCCTTTAATATATATTTGTGTATCATGCATGCTTTTTGAGTGATATATTAAAGATGCTCTTTGCTGTAAAAATGGTAAATGCCCGGGACGAATAAATTCAGTATTCTGATTCAGATTCTCCCAAGATATCTCGAGTAAGGTTGCCATGATAACGTCTGACGTCAGCCCACCAACCCTACCCGCCCCCCCCAACGCCCTGGCCGTGCCCTGCACTGGTTTCATTGGAGGGAAACCCCGTGGATTTCATTCAACAGACGGGCTGAGAGAAGAAGCTGTAGCTTCGCACGACGAAATCACTGCTATCTACCAGAACTCAGGTATGAAATGAGTTTCACCCTTTTAAACGGCTTTTACGATTGCATTATGTATCGCTAGGTCTTCTAACGCTTCGTAAAATATAGTTATCATCGAAACGCACCGCCTTCGATTACCCATGGGGCTGCGTTTAGCGACGACAATCACCAGACCATAGAACAATAGCTAGCTTGGCTACAGTGGGATATGTCTAATGGCTGGTTTTAAAATGGAAGAGCAGACGTGAAAGGCGGGTCGAAGGTTGAAGCGCTGATATTTTGTTGTATGGAGTACAAACGTCAAACCTGCTAACAAAAGTCACTTGTCACGTTGTGCTTACTGGTTTCGTTTGTATGTCGCCTGTTAGCCAATAACGTGAAGTACTACCAGGCATCTGTATAGGGATGCATTGTTTATAAGATATAATAACTGTTGCGTGTAAATGTGTATGTTATTCTCCAAAGATTAGTTAGATGTTAGCGTCTGCTATAGTACGTATTTGGTACAACAGCACCGTGGCACGAAATGTAACGTTAGTATATCCGTTTGCTGACGTAATGTGTCAAGAATGTGTCATTAACGTTTGAAAAATAAGCAATGCGTGAGGAAGTGAGATGCACTATGCCAAAGGACAGCCAGCTAAACCAAGATGCACACCTTTTTATAATATAAAATAAGGATGGCGTCGTGCTTCAAAACCAACTAAAGCATTGGTGATTTAAGTGAAAAGTAAAGTTTGAAATGGTGTAAACACGTTATGAGGTAATCAGGAAAGAGACACAATTGGTTAAAACCCTAGCACATTAGTAAAATATGGCTTGTTCGGAATGCTACGTTTCAGGAAATAGTTGGTGTCATTCTGGAAACGGGTCACGAGGGCCTAACAGTAGTGTTGGGCTTTCCTTCGTCGGATGTTGTTTTTCTTTAGAAAATATTTGCTAAACATACATTTCATTGAAGCTCTTCTGGTTTATTGTCGGCCAGATATTGTAACATTTATCACAGTAATCGTCTTTTATCCGGACTGTAGTTTCCGTGTTCTCGCATGTTGCCGCAGGTACAGGATTGGGTGTGGTGTGTGCGTGCTTGTGGGTGTGTGTGTCTGTACAGGATAGAGAGCGAGCGGGGGCGGCGGCATCTGCCCTAGATTCTAGCTAGAGATACATAGTAATCGTAGATAGTGTTTATGCACAGGAGGAAAAAGTACTCGGATCTTTTAAAAGTAAAATGACCAGAGTGTAATAATACTCTGTTACTAGTCCTGCAATCCAAATGTTACTCAAGTAAAAGTAGAACAGTATTGGCATCAGAATATACTTTAAAAGTACTCAGTTATTCAGATTGGTCCATTTCAGAATAATATGACATGTTTTATAATGATTGATCATTAAAGTGTTCTCAAAGCTGGTAAAGGTGCAGCTAGTTTGAATGACTTTGTATACTGCTATACTTTGTATAGCTTGTGAATTTACTCCAGGTGGAACTACAGTCTGATTTAAGACTTGATTATATTTCACATCATTCATCCACATCTGTAAATTAAGTAAATAGTAGCAATAAAGGCAAGTTCCTCAAAACTATACTTACAGTACTTGAATAAATGTACTTAGGTACTTTACACCCCTGTGTATATGTACTATGACTGCTACATGCATGTTTCGGCAAATAGTCTCTCACAACCAAACGTACCTTAACTGGTATATGACTTTGCAGCATAGTCATTTTTCAATTGAAATGCAAACACACTGGTTTACCCATAGGTCATGTGGGGCATGGGTAAATCTGTCATTGCTGAAACTATACCTATACATTGGCCAAACCCCCAATGGCATTGTATCTTTAGTAGTTTGAAAACACTTTTTGTGATTTCAAATGTTTTGTAGTAGTGTCTAAACAACATTACTAATATATATTTGGTGATTTTTTTCATTTGTCACATAGTTCATTTAGTTGAACTTTATTTGGGGTGCACCTCGTTATATCAGGATGGAGCTTGTGCATGCATCACTACTTGCACTCTGGAATGGAAATCATCTGATTGATTCTTTGGATTCCCGCTGGCTATTTTGGATAGGTCAAACGGATATAGGCTATTGATTTAGTAATGAGAATTATTTGGTGTTGGTGGGTGTCAAGTCAACACAAACTGCATTTACAATACATCTGCTGGTACTACGTTTTTTTTTCTTCCTTTTACCAATTCATAGCACTCAACATTTCCAAGTGATTTGTTCAGAGCCTTTTCTAGGTACATGTTTGAATCCAGCTGCATCTCTACTAGGGATCGACCGATATGGCTTTTTCAAGGCGGATACCGATTATTAGTAATCAAGGAGACCGATAACCGATATTTGGAACCGATATGCATTTGCACTAAAATCAGAAAATCTTGGTGTCAAAATGTAGAATAACACAAACTCCAACACAACTCTTTGAAATGCATTCAAGCATACATTATGTTTAATGAACTTTTAAACATCTTACAACTGGTTTCCTCTCTGTCCTTTTCTTTAGTGCAGCCATCTGCAATGAGTTAGAGAGAGACAGAGAGTGGGACTACAGGCTGACATGCTTAATTTATTATATCAAAAACAATGCCTGTCTATCTAGCATAAAATCCCAATAAGCTGCTACCAACTGCAAAACACTAGTGCTAGCTAATGTTTTGCAAACTATTAAAAGTGAGGCTATTACATAGGGATGGGTATCGTTAAGGTTTTAACGGTACTACTACTTTTATCGATACCGCTTATCGGTCCGGTCTTTTAACGGTACTCTTATCGGTTCTTTTGAAGAAAAAAAAGGTAAACAAATTGTGAACAAAACTAACATTGCTTTTTATTTAAATGAAACACATAATATTTCACATCAAAAGAAACAACAATGTTTTAACAAATCGTATTAAATAATCTGATGACAGAACTGTAAATGGAATAGCTGAAACTTTAACAAAATAAATAACTCAGTTTCCTCTAATCATTAACCCATGTTTGTATCATTGAGTTAACTCCGTGTGTTGCTGCTAGCATACATAACACCTGACGTGGAAACGTTACTCGTGGATGGGGCTACAGGGCTGCTAGAAAGACAGTCGAACACGGTGCATTCCTCCGTCTGGATGTGGAGCACTTTTGATAAATGTTTAGACAAATTGCTCGTGTTACCGCCCTTACATGCTAAACTCCTATTGCACTATTGGTAACGAGCATTGTCCACATCGAGACGGGTAAAGTTTAACCACACCTCGGAGCGCGTTCTCTCCGCCATCTCCTCCGTGTGTGTGTGTGTTGCTGCATGTAGCAGCCGCGTGTGTGTAAACTGCCCCGCCCCCTCCCAAGCAAGCAGGCGGGCGAGAGAGATCGAAAATACTAAAAATAATCATGGAAGCTTTTTGCGTATTAGAAACGGAGTTGGCGACACTAAAACTGCAATATAATGTTTGTGTAGCAATAATATATATGACATATATTTTTTAGATGTCTCCAGTACCAATAAAAAGACCGATAACGTCGGAGCTTAACGGTACCACGGTGTTTAATAATTCAGCCCCGGGGCCCGTTTAATACCGGGGCTTGGTACCCATCCCTACTATTACAGTCGACCTAACGTTAGTCTAGTAGCCTCACTTCTAATATTTTGCTAAACATTTGCTAGATACATGTTGGCTAGCTAATGAGCTTCGTATATCAACCTGAAAAACTGCGAGGCTCCACTCGCAGCCCCCCTCCGCACCACAGTTACTCCGCTGCGAGACGCTGCACGCACCCCCAACTCTGACTGACTTCCTGTGTAACTGGGAAACTGATAGATCATAAGATCGTGGTGTTTTTGCAACTTCAGCATAGGGGATTGGGATGTTTATTGAACTTCGGCTTAACACATGTATGGCTCTGCCGCTCAGCGCTGCTGCTTGCTTCAGTCTGTGTCTGCGTTCTTTTGCAGCTGCCTGCAATCTGAGAAGGTCCCGCCTCTCTGGCTGGCTCCCGCCCAGAAAATCTTCAGTAATAGCCTATCAGATGGCGCTGTGGGCGGGATATTGCTCGTGTACACAGAGTGGTGACTGCAGCCAGAGAAACGGCCGCATCAGAGCCAAAGTTTTATCGGCAATTTGATTAAAAACAGGCCGATACCGATAATCGGTCAAATGCCGAATATCGGTCGAACCCTAATCTCTACTTACTGCACCTTGTTATACGACGATAAGCATTTCAAATGTATGTAGTTCAAACGTAGAGTAACTTTACACTTTGTTGTGATCAACAATAGTTCTTGCAATTCTTTTTTCTAATTCCTCTTATCACTTTTATAACCATGGAATGAATCCGTTTTTCGCTGTAGAAACATAATTTGCACCATATGCCATAGCTTCAGCTAAACCAACACAGAGGAGTTTTCTTTTACTGAGTGTTTCGACTCTTTAATTGTTCTCCATCTTAAATGCTTCAATTGTTCTTTCTCTACACATTTAGTAATCTTTCAAATAGGTACTGTGTAATCATCACTTATTTTACTTGCTTTTCTTTCTCCAGTAAGCAGTCATGGGAGATTCAAGCCGAACGGAACTTGTGCATAAGGCCAAACTGGCTGAGCAGGCTGAGCGTTATGACGACATGGCTGAGGCTATGAAGTCTGTGACGGAGAAAGGCGAGGTACTTACAAACGAGGAGCGAAACCTGCTGTCAGTGGCATACAAGAATGTTGTGGGTGCCCGACGCTCCTCATGGCGAGTGATTTCCAGCATTGAGCAGAAGGCCGACGGAACCGACAACAAGAAGGCCCTGTCCAAAGACTACAAGGATACGATTGAGAAGGAGCTGAATAAAATCTGCGAAGAAGTGCTGGTGAGTTTTTGAACGTTTACTTCAACAACATTGCTTGCTTAAGAATTCTGTTAACGCTTGTGTCATTTAGAAATAGTGTTCAACATCACTTTTACGTAAAACATACGTAAAACCGTGCAAGTCATGAAAGTGGCACATTTTTCACATTAGGATTTACACTAGTTGTCTATGGCCCTATAGACAGACTGCATGTCAGTATTCATGCAAATTTGTCGCTTTTCGGTGCCCCCTGCTTTTTTAACGCTGATTTGGGTGATTTGTGGAGAACCCATAAGGAGCCGTACACATGGTGCAGTTTTTGTCTTTTAGTTGTAAGCACAGTGGCGATCGGTTATTAGCATCTGGTTAGCTAGCTATGCTAATGAATTTATGAGCTTTTTCTACAACCAGGTGGAAGAGAGCTCTCTCCTGAGAGGCTCAAATAATCTCAGCTCTGTGAGGTTAAGGCACACCTTGATATGATCATTATTAGGGTTTTTTGAAACCGATAACTTCCTGCTTCTCAAGACCGATACCGATAATATAATATATATATCAGGGGTAGACATTAAGGGTAAAAAGCCACTGGCCCTCCGGGCCGGTGGAATTGTATTGTCACTGGCCCCACCATTGTAACCACTGGCCCGAAGCATTCGTCCAAAAAAAAATATATCGACAAATAATGAAGAAAATTAACACATTTGTTGCAATAGTAATTTATACATTACTACTTGTACTACAACATTTGAACAATCAGTTCTTCCTCATTTGTTCATATTTGGTTTATTAAAATAATGATATTGTGGTCATTGTTAAAAAATGTCTGCTATTATTATTTGTATAATGCACTTTCTGCCTTCCTGTCATTAGGAGTTAGACATGTAATGGCTATAGATTAGAAACTTCATTATCCTAAACTGCTGGGACATTTCCCTAAAGCCAATACCTTTATATTGTCTACTCTTCACTTACTTGTCAGCATAGGTCGGCATTAATGTACAGAGCCGACAGAAGACCTTGTTTATATTGGCATCTATTGAGAGGTGCAGCCAGTGACGCGTCCTAAAACCAGGAAGTAAGCTGCTGGTTCCCTCGACAAGGGTTTTGTAAAATAGCTGGAAATAAGGTCTGTGGAAAACAAACAAACCTGCACGTTTTGTTCAGCCGGATAATCTCCACATGTCTACCCTACTTTTATAATTTTCGAATCATAAATCTAATCGATAGATTATAAAAGGGTTTTAGGACGCGTCACTGCACCACTAGAAGCCAACTCCATCGATCAAACTGAAACTTTCTCTCCCTCTCCTTCTCATGTCACTCTCCTTTAACTCCTCCGGTGACTTTCTTTTATTTGAAGATTGTTTTTTGCTCGGCGCTTGGCCGGTTACCGCTGGTATTAAAAACATTTTGGCGAATGGTTAGGTGGCGCGATACTCTGTAGTGAAGGAGCGCGCTCACGGGAGCCTGCTCGCGCTGAGCTCCGCAGCAAACAGCTGTTTGCTTTTCACCCAACAACGACAAGCGACTCACGAAACGCTATGTTGTAGCGTTAATAAACGAACCAATTTAACTAAATTGCTAGTCAAAATACCAATACCACAGGAAACATTTTTTTTTAAACAATATTTTTAGTGGCCCGAGCGGGCAAGTGGAAAGTACGTTATGCTGGCCCGGGGTGTCTAAATAGTGCTCCCGGGCCAGCGGGCCAATTATAATGTCGAGCCCTGTATATATATATATATAAAAAATGTACCTGTAGTTTTTGCACACCTGGTGGTAAAAAAAAGACTAGTAGTGAGCAAATGACATGAGCATTACTACGATGAACAAAACAAAGCCAAGAACAGTTTTGTCTCTTCAAAGTGACCATATTTATTTTCCCAAATAAAGTTCTTGCCTTTTTCAAAAGCCTCGTCGACTATTAATACTTTATCGGGATGACGTCATAATTCCTAATATCGGACCGATAATTGTCGTGCACCACTAATCATTATAGTTCAGGGTTCAACGCTAACTTTTAAAAGTGGTTGCCAGGCTGGCAACCAGGCATCAGCTTTTGGTTACCAAAACTGAAAATACGGTTGCCATTTTTAGTCACCTTATATTTTAAAAATAATTAAGATGCTATATAGTTATACATCAACTTAATAATGAACATGTGACACAAAAGAATGTTCAAATGCTTTACAATAAGTAATTAACACAATTATTTGAAACTTAAATGGTAGTAAACTTGTCCACCCTCAATTGCTGGTATACAAAACACCAGTAGTGCAGCTGTCATGTTCTTCACAGATCCCTCACAAATGAATTGAGCAAGTCACTAGTTTCTTGGTCATCCGTTGTTGGTAAACCCCATGCCCCCGCCCCCGGGGGCTAAACACAACAATGTTCACGAAACTGTGTCTCAGGGCTTCTTAACATTTAACAACCTATTAATGTGTCATACCCACTTAACGGGAAGAAACTCAGCTAACGGACGATATGAAAATGTTTACCAAAACACAACTCTTAACGCAGAGCCTCTCAATTAGCACTAAGCGAAAGAGTGCTAACGCACTTGGCACATAACTCACGGTAGAAATATTGTATACTTCATTGGATCTGCACAAACAAGATATCATATGAAAGCTGAGATTCCAATGGTATAAGTATCATCACTGTGCGACCAGAACTCACGGCAGCGAAAGCCAGGAAAGACAACACACGACTTCACTTTACGTGGCAAAAACGACAAATACGTCTTACCTTTGCTGTTTTCTGATCAAAGGCTGTGTTCAAGGGCATTACAACGCATATAAACGCTGCTGAAGGTTAATCCAATGTGTCACTTTGAAATGATTACTGATAATCCATCATAACACTTTGTCAATAAGAGTAGTTTTCATATAGTGTATGAGAGCTGTAACCCAGCTTCCGGTTTTGGGCATGCTGGCTGCGCATCACTCATTCACCAATGCTAATGTTTAGATGGATTCAGGAACTCCCCCTTTGATTCTATTGGCTCTAACGGTTAAAAAGAGGTGTCAATCATCAAATTCGACCGATGGGTTCCAGAGATATGGCAAATACACCAAAATGACCCCAGAGGTGGGGTTTTTGTCTAAACCTCTCTTGAAAGATCAAATTTCACTTGTTTTGCATCAATCTTGATACAGGGTACTTATTATATGTTATAGTTGGGATAAGACTAAAAGCTTTAGGAATCCAATCATTCAAGGATAGTTTTCACTATAAGTAATGGTTTTTTTTTTTTGGACGGACACTATAATTAAAAATGTTACTATGTTCAATCGGAATTTACTTTAAAATAAAAACATCTATATTGATTCTGACTTTTCTACATTCAACTCACAGGTTTATCATTGCTTTGAGAAAAAAGATTATTAATGTACCCCTTTTTAGAAGGGAAGTTATAGTCATTTGTTCTGGGCATGTCATTTTGGAGCCTGAAACCTGAAAAACAGGCGTGGGGTTTAACAGGTTAAGAGCAGGTCTGGGCTGGGTTATTATTTCTTTATTTAACCAGGTGGTCCCATTGAGATCATCGATCTCTTTTTCAAGAGAGACCTGTCCAACATGGCAGCAAGTAGGTTACAACATGAACATAAAACAACAGAACACAAAAGGACATCGTATTTACAGGGCTACATGTACACACCTAGAGACATTGACAAGTACCAACAGTATATTTATATCTCGCCCTGTCAATAAGCCTCACCTTCTTGGCAAAAACTGTATTGTTTTTGAAGTGGTGGAGAGACAATGCACAGTTTGACCCACTGCTGTTACCCATGGCCAAAGCATATCTCTCCATCCCACTGAGGTGGTGTTAGACTTTTTTCGCTGTCCGTCATTTTGACAGACAGGATCGTAAAATATCCGTCATAATCCCTTATTACCCGTCGGGTCTGAACAGTTCACAAGAGAGCACGCTCATGAACTGTCAACCGGGAGGGCGGTGTTATGCCGTGGGTGCATGCACCTCGCGGGAGCGCACACAGCGTAAAGCAAAACCTCTCAGACATGTATTGATCTGTGCGGCAAAGTACGGTTTGGAAACTATATCATTTCCTTTTGGAGGGCATGCATAACACGGCATAACACCAGAGCCTCGCTGCGGGGAAACGTTGGCGCTGTTCCGAGTTTGTTCTAATCTGTCAAAATGACAGACTGCTTTCAGATTTTCCCAGCAACATCAGTACCAAGTGAGAGTTTTTTCCAGAGCAGGGGATATTGTAAATGCCCAAACATCCCAGCTTATAAATACCTGGAAATGTGGACATTCTCATATTCCTAAAAACCTGTCTGATGATGCTGAGTGAGTGACTAGTGAGTTTGAGTTGAGTTACTTGAAAAACTAAAGTGAAACTTGATTTATTTTATTGCAGGGTCTGATTATTAAATGTCCTTGTTTATTTGTGAGATGCAGTGGCACAAAGAAAATGCCTACTTTGTTTGGTAGTAGGCCTACTATCGGTACAAAAACACTGGTTTTCTTGTTCCAGTCTGTTACTGTCACTTTGTTTTTGACAATACTGCTATCCTACTAAAATGCTGTACAAATCAGATGTATTATTTAATAAAGAAACATTTTCCGAGTAAAAAAATGTGTATTGAACATAAAAAAAAAAAATTGTTTCCTTTATTATTCAATATCGCGATAAATACCGTACCGTGGACTTGTTATCGCGATATTATCGTACCGTGAGTTTTTGGTATCGTTACATCCCTAGTAATGAGTGACCCGACAGTGAAGAATACATATATTTATGACTAGTTTAGCTTGTTCCAGAGGTAGATAAAATAGCTAAGTGTAAGTGTGTTAGGTCTAACTCTTGTGTGTTTCGCTCCGCTTACCGGTCCGGCGGGCGGAGCTGCAGGATTTCTGCTTCACACACGTTGCATACCGCTATTTTACGGTCTTTTTCGGACACCTTAAAATAATGCCAGACCGGTGAAGCCATTTTGGTGAGCTTGTTTTGCGCACACAGAGAAAAGTGTCATGTATTTTACATCATGCGATCGGCTCTCGCGATAGGCATGTTTAGAGAGCACCGATCGGTAGAGAGTGAGTATCGGCCGATTTCGATCGGTGACCGATCGATCGGAGCATCCCTACTTAAAATGTATGGAAAGGGTTTTAAAAGGTCTTACATTTGACTTCAATATTCCTGCATATACCCTGTATAAGAGCTAACATGGGTTATATGATTGACCTACTTCCTCAGTGAAAATTCAACAGCCCTGCCTGCTCTCTCATCCTTCTTCACTCCTTGTGTCTTCCACACATAAACCCACCCTCTTTCTCCTCTTCTTCCTCCCCACTTCTCCACTCACCACCATCTTCAGTGGGTTAGGTGCTGTCATTCAAACAAGCCTATTAGTAATCTGTGTATAAAGTGCCGATTATACACAATTTCAACCTGTAGTATCCAAGTAAATAAATCAATGCTGTTTCTGCTGATTTTCAAAGTCTGCCAAATATAGTTGAAACATTTGATTTAATATCCTAGAAAGTGAGTTATTTTGTAATAGTTAGATTTTTCTGTTTGTCTGCCACAGGAACTCTTGGACCAACATCTCATTCCAAATGCCTCTGGAGCAGAGAGCAAAGTATTCTATTTGAAAATGAAAGGAGATTACTACCGCTACTTGGCTGAGGTCGCTAAAGTAGAAGGCAAACATGGTAAGTACTATGTCATTTATACGTGTATGTTTTCCTGTTTAGAGAGATGCATTGTAAAACCTTCAAATAAAAGTAACCAGACCCAAAGGAGGTTTTTCAGGGTCCCCACAGATCCTTAATAAGTCTTAAAGGTCCCATGACATGGCCATTTCTATTGATCATAATTCCATTGTTGAGGTCTACTAGAATAGATTTACATTAGGCGCTTTTCCCCGTACTTTTCCCTTTTTAGTTCCTGGGATTTTGCGCCAATTTCACACCAAAAAGAGAACTTGGTTCATGAGAACTTTCCCCAGTTTTCAGTCCCTGCTAGAGAGCAGGTACTTTCCTGGGGAGAAAAACGTTCCAATTTCTGATTGGCTGGGCGAATTGCAAACCACGCCCCGTAAAACTCTGAAAAGTTTTGTGAAGCCGCCATTGTATTTGCTGGCATTAGCATTAGCCCAGCGCACCAACGGAGAGAGAATAACTTATGGCAACACAAAAAAACATGGGAGCAGTGGAGTGATGAGGAGGTGTCGGCGATCTGGCGATTTACTCAGAAGGCTTCTTAATACTGCTTATATATATATATATATATATATATATATATGTATTGTAGAGTGTTCTACAATGTATAATAATCATAACACTGGTTTATTTCATTTAAATACAAATAATTGGATATTTCACGTGTCCGTTATAAGATATCACAGCTCTTATGTGCCTTTTGTCCTCTGTCAGATGAAATCATTGCAAACTCAAGATCATCCTACGAAGCCGCCTATGTCACCAGCAAAGACGAAATGCCCCCAACCCACCCAATCCGTCTTGGTCTTGCGCTCAATTTCTCTGTTTTCTACTATGAGATCCTCGGCTCTCCTGAAGAAGCCTGCAAGCTGGCTAAAGAGGTGCGTTCATAACACTAAATGTTCATACTTATGAAGATGGCAACCTGCTTAATGTAATGCAAATGATTTAATGTAATATATGTTTTGATAATTGAGCTAAAACAGTGTTGACACTTAAGAGCTTGTTTAAGATCACCATCCTTACAGCAGTCTAAAACATATTTTTGAATCTGTTAGGCTTTTGATCAGGCCATTGCAGAGCTGGATACACTGGGCGAAGATTCCTACAAGGACAGTACACTAATCATGCAGCTACTGAGGGACAACTTGACAGTAAGTTTCCATTGCTTGGACGCAAACTCACTTAAATGACATCTACATATCGTGTGCAATTTGTCATGTTCTTCATTGATTGGTCTTGATTTATTTTATCAATTGTTTGTTTTTTTAAAATGCGATTACAGCTTCCTAGAACCAATGGTAATGTTTCCAACTTTCAGTCCAAAAGAATAACAGATTCACTTAA
Source organism: Harpagifer antarcticus (assembly GCA_902827135.1). Taxonomy (NCBI): domain Eukaryota; kingdom Metazoa; phylum Chordata; class Actinopteri; order Perciformes; family Harpagiferidae; genus Harpagifer; species Harpagifer antarcticus. Next base: position 1,422,143 of record CADEHL010001252.1, on the reverse strand, counting down.
CTATTATAGAATAATTTAAGGTAATTGATTATCAAAATGGTTGAATATAATTTTTCAATTGCAGCTCTAATTTAATAACATTCATTCATGGTTCATTATGTTTGATATAGGTTTGATTGAGTAGGTGGGGCTTACTACTCCAGGACAATCTGTGACCAAAAAAGTTACCAAACCGTAATATTTCTGGAGTCATTCAAATGGCATACACTGTATAAGTAAGTCGCAGTTTAGAAGTTTATTATGCTCAAAGCATTTCAAAATAACATTAAATGAAACGGCATATTTGTGTCTAGAAATAATTTCCTGTTGACTGTGCAATGCAACAACTACCCATGTATGAGGGCAGGAGCCTTTTACCCTATTGTAGAGATGAGTACTGAAAGCCGGTATTAAATGGGCTTTGGGGCTAAATTATTATAAAACCGTGGTATCCGTAAGCTTCAATGTTATCGGTTTTGCTATTGGTACTGGAGAAATGTCATAAACAATATCTTGCACGTTTTATCTCATCAACTCCGTTTCCAATTTGCAATAAGATTACAAAATGTGGATAAGCACCTTTCAGTTCACCAAAACTGCATTCACATGATACATTTTGCTCTTTGCTCACCACTAGGTTAGACCACAGAGCATAAGTTCCGTTTCTATGCATACCTCCTCCTTCTAGCTTGCGCCTCTTCATGCAACTGTTGTCTGATTGGTTGTGTGGTGAAAAGTCACCAATTAGGTCGAAGTTAAAATAATTTGAACTTCGAGCGCAGAAGTTACCAATGTTTACGAGCGATGCACAACACTAAGAATTCAAGTGTGGTTACACTTGACAAGTTTTATTTGGACAATGCTCGTTGCCACAAGTGCAATAAGGGATTTTTGTGTAATGGCGGAAACACAAGCAATCTGTCCAAACATCTGGAGAAAGTGCACTATATTCAGGCAGAGAAATGCACTTTTTGGAACTGCCTATCTCTTAGCTGTTGTTGCCCAAGCTACGAGTAATGTTACCAGTTCAGGTATGTTATGTTGCTTGCAGCCTAGAGCCCACACAGAGTTTACTCAATTATACAAACATGGGTTGAGTATTAAATGTAAAAAAAATGTCATTAGTTTTACATTTCCATCATCACAACTATTATTATAGAACTGGGGATGTAATTGACTGATTCTGAAGAAACGTGCTTCATGCGGACTAAATTCTGCAGCATGTGCTTGTTCTGCAGCAGCAGCTCCTCACAGGGAGGAAGGGGAGAACTGCGACGTTAATGACTTCAAACGTACAGCAGACTGCCATCAGTGATCGTTAAAATAACAAACAGACTTTAGATTTTGTCCGTCATAAAATAAAGGATTACCGCGTCCTCTTCAACAGTGCTAAGTAACATGACAGTAAAACCTATTAACACCATTATTCAGGGTTCGTACGGTAATTGAAAACCTGGAAAAGTCATGGAAATTCAAAATGCAAATTCCAGGCCCTGGAAAAGTTATGGAAAACAATGTTTTTCCCAAAGTTTTGGAAAAGTCATGGAAATGAAACTAAAGTTGCGTCAAATATAATTTACATTTTATCTAATCGCCGAAATAATCTGCGGTCGCGAGCTGTTATGTGCCATCATGACGCGCATGGTGTTGTTTTTTAATATATGAAGCGCGAGTTGAGCCTGTGTGCTTGAGTCTTCCTGCCTGTCGGCTGAACTCTGCTGCTCCGATATGAGGGTTAGCTACGGTGCGTTCGTTAACTGTGCGGAGTCACTGTGGCACAGACTGCACCGCTGGTGAACAGCTGTTAGAACAGGCCGTTTAGGTGTTCAGAGCAGAGCGGCAGAGCGTGATGTGAACTGAAACGTTTTTCTGTCACAATATAATTTAAGGAATCGTTGAGCTAGCTAGCTAGCATACATTGTCACTATCTGCTAACGTTAGCTTTAGCCTTCGTTTTCTAATAGTTTTTTTCATAGGCTATAAACGGAGATGGTATAAGTATAGATATTGTGCTAGAGTAGAAGTACTCAGATGTTGTTCTTAAAAGTAGAAGTACTCAGATCTTGTACTTGAGTTAAAGTAGAAGTACTCAGATAAGTAGAAGTACTCAGATAAGTAGAAGTACTCGGATCTTGTACTCGAGTAGAAGTACTCAGATCTTGTAGTTTAGTAGAAGTGGAAGTACCATGCCTACCACAATCATTCGGACCAAAACGTCCTCCCCCCCTTCAAGACTGCTGTCTCTGAAGCCTGATAAGGATGTGTGTGTAAAAAATGTGAACACTGACTGATATATGCTGGGTCCAGGCTCAAGGGCGTATGACACTCTCAATTCTTTTCAGGACATGCCAGGGCCTTGTCTGCCTGTAGCTTTGCCGATATCTGTGTTGATAGGTAATAGATTAAGAGCGGTGAATCAACTTAGACACAGGAAGAGCTCAAAAGTTTGTGTGAGTTTATCAAATTTAGAAGTGATTCCATGTCAGCCACAGCTTGTTACAAAAAACCTGACTGATAGTGTGTTCAACAAACTTATACTAGCTTTATTAAATGTCAGGTCTTTGGCAGGTAAAACATTTTTAATCAATGATTTTATCACTGAGCACAATCTCGATTTTATGTTTTTAACGAAAACATGGATTGAACAAAATAAGTGCAGCTGTTCTTATCGAATCAACCCCTCCCAACTTTAGTCTTATGAGTCAGGAATGAATGCATAAGAGAGGAGGTGGAGTTGCTATTTTGTTCAATGATTCCCTTCAATGCAGGAAAACATCTTATGGGAACTTTGCTTCTTTTGAATATGTGGCCCTTCAGCCGAAATGCTCCTCTCGAGCTCTGTTCCTAAATATCTATAGACCACCCAAATACTGTGCAAGCTTTTTTGATAAATTTACTAAACTGCTGTCTATAGTGTGTATTGACTTTGACCGTCTAGTCATTGTTGGTGATTTTAACATCCATGTTGACAACCCCCATAACTATGGACTGACTCAGCATGTGACGGAGCCTACGCACAATAAGGGGCACACTCTGGACTTAATTATCTCAAAGGGTCTGAATATCTCTGAGGTTGTGGTGACTGATGTTGCACTCTCTGATCATTCCTGTGTTTTCTTTGAGAGCTCTATTTCTGTTCACAAAATTTTTCAAAAAGAGGTAACCACAAAGCAGTAGCAACAGACTAACTAACCCCCCAGTGTCAGTAGCCTCTGAATTTCTATCCACCGCCCCCAGGGCGTGCAATGAATTTGCCTCCTTTTTCACTGACAAAATTCAGAAAATCAGACAAGCAGTCAGTGCCTCTGCATCAGGAACAGCAAATGTTTTGTCTCGGTGTCCACCTAATATCAATTCAAACACCATGACACAATTCCATCAGATTAATGATAAAAACCTAGAGGACATTATACAACTTCTGAAATCTTCCTCTTGCTGCCTTGATATTATTCCAACAGGGTTTTTCAAAAATGTTTTTCCTTGCATGGCCTCAGATCTACTTCATATAGTAAAAACAAGTCTCTTCACTCAGGTGTTTTTCCACACACCCTGAAAACTGCAGTCATTAAACCGCTCTTAAAAAAGCATAATCTAGACGCTTCAGTAATGAACAATTACAGGCCCATATCAAACCTCCCATATCTAGGTAAAATCATTGAAAAAGTTGTTTTTCAACAGTTGAGTAATTTCTTGCATTTAAGTAGCTGTTTAGATATGTTCCAGTCAGGATTTCGTCCAAACCACAGCACTGAGACTGCTCTTGTAAAGGTCTTCATTGACATCCACTTAAACACAGACAGTGGCAGAACTTCAGTGTTAGTATCATTAGATCTCAGTGCTGCGTTTGACACGGTTGACCACAACATATTACTAGACCGACTAGAAAACTGGGTGGGACTTTCGGAAACAGTTCTAAATTGGTTTGAATCCTACTTAAAGGACAGAAACAACTTTGTTTCTATAGGTAAATACAAGTCTGAGTTGAGAAATATGACATGTGGGGTTCCTCAAGGCTCCATCTTGGGGCCTCTTCTCTTTAATATCTACATGCTACCACTGGCTCGGATAATGAAAAACAACAAAATAAGTTACCATAGCTATGCGGATGACACACAAATTTACATAACCATTTCACCAGGAGACTATTCTCCAGTTAAAACACTGAGTAAGTGCATTGAACAAATCAATGACTGGATGTGTCAGAACTTTCTCCAATTAAACAAAGACAAAACTGAGGTAATGGTCTTTGGAGCCAAGGCAGAACGTATAAAAGTTAGCGCTGAGCTTCAGCCTGCAATGTTCAAAACAACAGATAAAGCCAGAAATCTAGGTGTAGTCATGGACTCTGACCGGAGTTTCAACAGTCACATTAAAACAATTACTAAATCAGTCTACTATCACCTAAAGAACATATCTAGGATTAAAAGACTAATGTCACAGCACAAAGGTGCAGCTAGTTTGAATGACTTTGTATACTGCAGGGTAGCTTGTGGATTTACTCCAGGTGGAATTAAAGTCTGATTTAACACTTGATTAGATTTCACATCATTCATCCACATCTGTAGAGTAACTAAAGGTATTAAATACATGGAGGTGGAGGAAAAGTACACCATGTACCTCTGAACTGTAGTGGAGTAGAAGTACACCATGTACCTCTGAACTGTAGTGGAGTAGAAGTACCTCTGAACTGTAGAGGAGTAGAAGTACACCATGTACCTCTGAACTGTAGAGGAGTAGAAGTACAAAGTAGCAACACATTGAAATACTTAAATAAATTACAAGTATCTCAAAATTGTACCCACGTATAGTACTTGTTGAGTTTATGAATGTAGTTACTTTACACCACTGGCTATACAGATAGAAAGACTAAGCCTTGCACAGAGGCATGACAATACATTTTCAAAATTCTCAACAGTGCTGCCAAAATTAGAAACTGACTGCTACACAATTAAAATAAATGCTTTTATATATTTCTATTAGATGTGACTCTTTGGCGTTTCTGTTATTATTGACACTGCTGCTTTAGTTGTATGACTGCTAACATCCTGTTATTCCTCATTTTAAAGCCGATATCCCGTGGGGTCGGGGACTCGGATCCTTGTCACCTTTTTCATACCTGATGACTTTGCATCCCTGACTACAGTTGCTTTAGCGTGTAGAAGCTAGTAAGCCTACTATTTGATTTGTTTTAGATAGGCACTACATGTTTCATATGCAGACCTTATTTTCCTGTTCCATGTTCAAATAAACCATTTTCAGTGGTAATTCTTTTTTGGTCATGGAAAATGAGGTAAAGGTCATTGAGAGGTCATGGAAAAGTCATTGAAAATCATTGGTGAAAAAGGGTATGAACCCTGATTAGTGCATGGGGAGAACATTGGCGAATGCATCGGTCATCCCTACTAAGCATGGCTAGTACCATAACAATTTGTACCACAACAGTCCCGAAAGCAATTTTTATGAACTCAATCTAAACCAGGGCTGGGGAACCTTTTTCCTCTCAAGGGCCATTTCAATTTTTTCAACATCCTCCGAGGGCCGTACAAATGATTGACCTCTGCTTAAAAAAAACTAAAATCACAGCCCATTCACTTGGCCTTTCTTTCATGCTGTGCAAAGAAAAAGCAACCTCTTAATCCAGATATCTCACCATGACTCGCGCATGTTTTTAATATTGAAGTTAAAAGCATCAATCTGGTGCACTTTGGGAGCAACATTAAGAGATCTATGGATACATCTCTCAACACCCATATGAAACAGAACTGGAAGCAGATTTTCTTTTTCTTTATGGATATTTTACAAATCACTCCTTTCAAACTGTATTCTTGTTTATTAATAACAACTTTTGTTTACTGTTATATAGTATTTTATACCGGTTTACCTTATTCTCTTATTTTTGTATAACTAGAATGATCATATAAAGATGTGCCTTTACCTCACTGGTCGTAGAAAAAGCTTCTTATATTCGTTAGCATAGCTAGCTAACCAGATGCTAATAACAACAAAGTTATTGACTGTATGATCAGTATGACAGATGAACAGATCGCCACTGGGCTTTCAACTAAAGACACAGCCACGCAGGAACTGAGGCATGTGTACGGCTCCTTATGGGTACTGCAATTTCTGAAGTGCTGGAGCGGCGTTCTCCGGCAGAACTGCACCCCTGTCAGACGAGACATATACCACGTGATGACAGTTAGGCTCATGTTGTGTTCAATGACCCTGACCGTGGCCAGGAAAAACAGGCACTCGCTTTTATAATTATTTTGCGGTCTAGATTTTTTTTAAATATTTATTTTTGGCGTCTGTTTATAAATTACCTCGAGGGCTGTACCAAATGGTCTCGTGGGCCATATACGGCCCGGGGGCCGGAGGTTCCCCACCCCTGATCTAAACGATGGTTTATCACACACTGTTTATATCTGTATGGTCAGTTATTTAATAGTCCAGAATTGTTACTGAACAGGGGGCTTTCTTTTTCTGGTCACTGGAGAGTAGAACTTTCTAATGAAATGAAAATCAAAAACATGTTAAGATGAGGTGTTAATTGGTGTATCCCCATTTTCATTGACCTACTCTTTTATCCTTCTTTTTTCAGCTGTGGACTTCTGATAACCAGGCCGAAGAGGAACAAGTAGCAGCAGAATGAGCCTGACCCCATACTCATCCCTGTCTGCCTGCCATCATTCCGGTTCATCTTCATCATGATTATCAACACTGAGACGACCACATTATTTCCAATTCTTCATCTTTTTTATATTGAGTCCCCTCAACACTTGTCTCATTCCTATCAGTTTACTATTCCTTCTTTAGTAACTGCATGGGAAGGGGGATGGGGAGGTTTTAAATCTGTGATGTGAGGGTCCCGGTGAAAGCATAAAGGGTGTTTAGGGTTGGTTGCTTGTCAGCTGACTTTTTTTGTGTGGGAGAAATGGGGGTGTTGCATTATTGAGGTGCTGGTTGAAAGGGGAAGTTCTTAACTCATGAAACATGCAGCTGTATGTATCATATTCATTTGGAAGCTCCTGTTCTTCATTAACACCATCTTTTGATGATACATCTGGGGTTTCACAAAATCAGGGGTCAGCTCCTTACACCTTAGGAGACGGCAGCTGTGACCGGTGGAGGTGTAAAGGAGACAGATGGCAAGGTTTTGTTGGAACACAAAGGTAACATTCCATAAACTGTCAGTTTCTCAACTTTCTACTCTTTATTATTTGTATTTGTTTTCGGGTGACATGCTTTTGTATTTCTGTGTCAATCACGAGGTATAGAAAAAATTGAAAAACAAAAGAGCACACAAACTTGATTTTGTTTTTATGAGCACAGCAGTAAGAAAAAGTCCTTATCGAGTTACTGCTTTTACAGATTTTGATTTGTCTTATTCTCGGTTTCCTTTCGATACTTGCCTTAACTGCATGTTGGTAAGAAGTAGTTTGTGGACTTGTAAGGGTGGTTGTTGTTGGGCAGGCAAGCTTTGTTCATGTCTTTGGAATTTTCATACAGAACACCCAAGCATAGCTGTTATTTGGGGGGAAATGTGTAATTTCATGCAAGTGGAATAAAAAAATTATTTAAAAGTTCCAACTATTACTCTCATTTGGCCCAGCAGCCATCTTATTCAAAGTCTAGTATAAATGAATTGCACTCCGCTCTCAGGAATGGTTGTCTGGGGGAGGAGGAGAACAAGTCACCTTTATGAGAATAATGAAAACATTCTGCTCGTGTTCAATGTTGTTGTTTGCTCCTTTGTAATGTGTCCTTTAAATACATCATACAAGTGTGTTCTTGTTGGAAAAGCCAAACATATATAGGACCTCAAGCCACACATCTGAGTATGCTGGACCTTTAATGACCTTCATAAAAATTGCTACTAAGAAATCCTATTGACCCCCAAAAGGATTTGTTAATTAAACTCGACAGGGTGAAACATTTCTGAACAACTATTTCACCTAAAGCATCCATTTTTAGTCTGTATCGTAAACCAAAAAGCTACACATCTTGCTTAATTGCCACTGCTTGAAGGAACATCTAAGGAATGATCTGCCATGACAATTTCGCTGCTGTTGCATATTTTAATCCCTACCCATAGGTAAACGGCAGTGCAGTCAATTGCAAATCCTCTGCACGGCCTGGTTTCAGCAGATTTCCCTCTCTGGACACAGGCTGCTGTGGGTGGTGCAAGATAACAAATAAATAGTTTAAAGTTTGTATTAAAATAAGTTGGTATATATCGTTGTGGTGGTTGCATAATAAAATACATAATGTATGTATAGCCTGCCATAAAACGAAACTCGCTGTGTCGATGAAGCACGCGCTCTCTGCAGCACTGCAGAGGCGCGCGAGACTACTGCGGGAGCGAGCGATGGCTCACGCACATTACATTGTCGGGACAAATATCTCGGGGCCTATTACAGTGAGTTTGTCTTATGAGTAACACTACTTAATGCCTGACTTATCAGACGATTTGGCCTTTAGGAACATTATGATCAGTCATCTTTTAAATCAAAATCACTTTACAGATTAGATTGATATGATCGGCAATATATTATTTCTGCAGGCGAAATTTAAAGTTAGCATTCGTTACGTGACATGAATCATTCTCAGACGCAGCAATACAGTCCAACATTCCAGACTTTATGGAAACAACCATTGATTTGATTTGAACTAAGTGGATGATATTTGTCTGAGCTGATGCAGCTGCAGGAGGATGTTAAGTAAACAACTGTCTCCCTTTCATTCTCAAGATAAACAATACATGCCCTAAAATCTATTAAGTCTCAAATGGGGTGACATTTTTAAATATTAACTAGCATGAAAAAACTAGAATTTAAGAGGTATCCTGGGTCACTTCTTCCGAAATAATATGTAAATACTATTTGGATATGTATCATTAAATGTAGTATGAGTATTATTTCGTATAATCGTATGTCTATCTGCTAACGTAAGTTGAAAAATTGATAGTGGATGAAGCTGTTCAATCAGCTTACATTGGGCACAGTCCTTACATTTTAAGACGTAACAAAGCTGGGGACTCGAGTTAGTAAAAAATGATTTGTAACGCTCACAATTCAATATAATATGAATTATCGCGAGATGTGCGACGTCAACATTGATGAACGCGCCGTGATCTCGACCAGAATCGTGAAACAACCTCCGCCGACCTTCCTTTCATCATTCCCGTAATCCGTCTGCGTAGGGTGTGCACCAGAGCTAGTCTCGGCACACATTTTATTATTATGAAACAAACCAAAAGCTAGAGAGCACACACAGACATATTTTTATAAGAAAAAAAAAAATCGGTGAAGCAGGATTTAATTTGACAACTCAAGCAACGGAAGAACAGCCTTCGAAAAAGAAAGAAACACGGAACGAGAAGCACGTTATCCAGCAGCGAGAGTCATTGTTGAAAGCGTGGATGATTAACGTTAGCCACTACTTATTTTTACCTTTTTATAAAGGGGTTGTCATTCCAGGGGACATCGTTAACCAGAACATTTGCTTCGTTAACAGTCAGCTATTTCGCTTCCTCTCACTAGGACAGAGTACTGAGTCAGAGCTGTCAGCCGCAGCGGTTAGGTCACGACATTTAGCTAATCAAGCTAAGTAGCCCACATTGCTAACTCTAAAGAGAGCTAGAATATGTGTCTGCGATCTTATTTTGTATAGGTGATAGCTGAGAACAATATCATTTCTATATCGGAAGCTGTCATAAGCAGAAGAGTGCCATTCAAATTTAACATTTATAATACAAGCCTGAGAACCCTCGTCGTCAGACATGAATCCCAGCGCTCCTAGCTACCCGATGGCTTCCCTCTATGTGGGAGACCTGCATGCAGACGTTAGCGAGGCTATGCTCTACGAGAAATTCAGCCCGGCTGGTCCCATCTTATCCATCAGAGTGTGCAGAGACATGATCACACGCCGGTCTCTTGGCTATGCATATGTCAACTTCCAGGAGCCGAATGACGGTAAGTTTACAATAAAATAATACAGCAACGACAGGGATGTGACCCAATCGGACTCAATTTTGACCACACGCCATGTTACAGCAGTTCTACATTAGTACCATTGGGATTTAGTATGCACGTTGTGGTGGAAAGAGATATGTGTTTTGTATTCCTAAGTTATTCCAATAGGGAAAATGTAAATCAAACCTACTGTCATCAGAAGTCTTATCGTGGTTTCTGATGTTTAGCTGAGCGAGCCCTGGACACAATGAACTTTGATGTAATCAAAGGCAGACCACTCCGCATCATGTGGTCTCAGCGGGATCCCTCCCTAAGAAAAAGTGGTGTGGGCAACATCTTCATCAAGAACCTGGACAAGTCTATTGATAACAAATCACTCTATGACACCTTCTCTGCATTTGGAAACATCCTTTCTTGCAAGGTAGGTGGGCCGACATGCATTTGGATGGCCTCTGTTTTGTGTTCAAGTGCTTTACATAGAGTCCACTAGTTTGCATGACTAAACATTGTCAGATGGAAGCTGATTGTGTGAGTCTGATGGTTTTTCAAATGCATGGTTTTGTGATTGTGTTGACATGCCTAATGTCCACTTCCCAAGGTTGTTTGTGATGAGAATGGCTCAAAGGGGTACGGCTTTGTCCACTTTGAGACCCACGAGGCTGCTGAGCGGGCCATTGAGAAAATGAATGGCATGTTGCTCAATGACAGAAAAGTGTAAGTGTGACCACAATTGTCTCACATATTTTGGGGTATTCACATTAACCTGTGATTTGTTTTTTTTATACAACTAATGTGAGTTTGTTTAACTGCATCTTGGTTTCATACTCAAATATAATTATGTTGAATTAACTGTTTTCATACAGCAACAATTATGAAGGTGTCAAAATAATGTTAACAAGTTATGCAAAACAATTGTCTGCTGGGGTGCAGTATATGTCTTGATATGTGTTACAATATTCACATTATTCAATCAACAGATTTGTTGGACGCTTTAAGTCTCGTAAAGAAAGGGAGGCTGAGCTTGGAGCCCGTGCCAGAGAGTTTACCAATGTTTACATCAAGAACTTTGGGGATGACATGGATGACGTGAAGCTGAGGGAGTTGTTTAACCAATATGGTAGGACAATGATACATTTCAGAGACTCATAATGTTTGTATAATGCAGGTTAATGGTGTGATATGGCTGGTAAAATGTTTTGATTATTTGTTATAATTTGAAGGACCTTCACTAAGTATCCGGGTTATGACTGATGACAGTGGCAAGTCCAAGGGATTTGGCTTCGTCAGCTTTGAGAGACATGAAGATGCACAGAAGGTTAGAATCTGCTCTTGGTTATTTTTTATTATGCCCCATCATATGCATCTAACTATTGAAAAATGACCATCACAACACTTGTCACTGTAATTCTGCTTCTCTTTCACTTTTAAGTATTCTATTGCTTGTATCAGTGGTTTTCAAAGAGTGAGGCGCACCTCCCCAGGGGGGCGCCAGAGAGCTTCAGGGGAGGCGCAGCGTTAAAAAATAACTAGAAACAGTGAAATCTAGCTAGTAACTTCAGCTAACTTTATGCGAGCGACAACATGGATCGATTTTTAGTGAAGTTACCTAAAGTGAGAGAGGAGACAGCGTCTGGCAGAAAACGGAGGAAGTATGACCACGATTATTTGAAGCTAGGAATTTCATGGACTGGTCCTGGCAGGGGTCGACTGGCCATCTGTGTGTTCTGGAGACGGCCGCCTCGGTTCGCTGAAGGCCGGCACCGCCCTTTATTTTAATTGTAATAATAGGCGCTTTCACACCGGAGTACTTTTCCCAGTATAGTTCCGATATAGTTCAGAAAATGTGCGTTCACACCAAAAAAATCCAGAACTTGAGCTTAGTTCATGAGAACCTTTTCACCCCCATTTCAGTCCCTGCTAGAGAGCATGGGGGAAAAAGGTTCCCATTTCTGATTGGCTGGGCAGATTGCAAACCACGGCCCATAAAACTCCCAAAAAGGTTTGTGAAGCCGCCATTGTATTTTCCTTGCATTAGCATTATTAGCATTAGCCCAGCGCACAAACGGGGTGTTTCTCAATCTCCAGTACGCTTGCTTGGTAGCACATGTCTTCCGAGCGTCTTACTTCAGAAGCGAGGCAAGAATACTTCCTGGCATTCGGAAAACAAAGAGTGGTACAGGCTAGCAAGTGTGCAGTTGTGCGTCATATGAGAGGCGCCGTCTTACATTTTCCGCCACAGATTTGGGGAAATTGGTCCGTGCGCAAAGCATTGTGGGGATTTTAAGACCGCGGAGTCTACACATGTGCAGCCTCGACATTTCTCCAAACGGAGTATGCCGGGCTCGGTAGATTTCCAAGTATGCTGGACATTGGAACAGTCCTTCGGCGGCACTCGATTACGTAGTATGCTTGAAATAGTGGCTCTACATTGCATCCCCGCATCATCTGCCTGTGCGCATCAAAGACGCAGACTCATTGTTCCCACTAAAGTAGGGCTGAGTGTAATAAGGAGGCAAAGTTCTCGTTCAGTGTGTTGCCGGGAGCATATAAGGATTTATCCACGATGTTGAAAATGTTACAAAAAAAAGTTTAAAACATAAAGATAAAAAGGTTTTAAAAAGTTATTGTTTAATGTTTTAAGGAGGTGATGCTACTCAGCCAATCAAATCGGTGCAGTCAGTGAGTCAGCACGATAGATTCAAACACAGAGACGAGACAAGAAGAGAGTGAGTAATTTCAAATGGCGTGCTCAAAGAAGAGAAAGGTAGACAGCGAAAACAGAGCATTTTATGACATTTGCTCTCACTGGACCTCTTTGAAATTGAATACCCCTGCATTATAGCAACAATAATAATAATCGCAATAATAATTGGGAGGGGGGGCGCAGCTGTTCTTATGTTCTCTGAGGGGAGGCTCACCTTCCCACACTTTGAAAACCCCTGGCTTATATCATTTCAGGCTGTGGACGAGATGAATGGTAAAGAAATGAATGGGCGGCAAGTGTATGTGGGCCGTGCACAGAAGAAAGGGGAACGCCAGAATGAGCTCAAGCGTAAATTTGAGCAGATGAAACAGGATCGCATGACCAGATACCAGGTTTGTTGGTTTCTACTGTCACTGGGTTGTAGCTTGAAAACTCTCCTTTCTGTGATAAAGTAAAAAGCATTCTGAGCCTCTCCCACCTCATTGCCCTAGTTAGTTAAGTTGTTTTATCTCTCCAAAACCTATTGGGTCTGGTAAATCACAACAAAGTGATATTGGTGCGAAATATAATTCAAACTAGGTTGTCCCCAGATACAACATTGGCTGGCTCTACAATACACGGAGTTGATTTGGCTCATTCTTGATATGTCCCTTTGGTTTGTTTCAAATGCCATTGCCAATGGTACAGGGTGTCAATCTTTATGTGAAAAACCTGGATGATGGCCTAGATGATGAGCGTCTGCGTAAAGAGTTCACTCCGTTTGGAACCATAACCAGTGCTAAGGTAAGGGGCTTGATTTGTAATTATGCACTTGTTGGCCTAAAAATAGATTGAGTTGTTAAAATACAAAATTAATGTAATTTTATAATGATTAACAAAGCGTATCAAAACGAATCTGTGTCTTCTCCCATAGGTGATGATGGAGGGGGGCCGCAGCAAAGGCTTTGGCTTTGTGTGTTTCTCTTCCCCAGAGGAGGCCACTAAAGCTGTAACGGAGATGAATGGGCGTATTGTTGCTACAAAGCCACTGTATGTGGCCCTGGCCCAGCGGAAAGAGGAGCGTCAGGCCCACCTCACCAACCAGTACATGCAGAGGATGGCTACAGTCCGCGCTGTGCCCAACCCAGTACTCAACCCATATCAGCCGGCCCCACCCTCAGGCTATTTCATGGCAGCTATACCTCAGGTGAGTCCGCTGGGTATACATACAATACAGCTTTATTTATAGAGCACTTTAAACCTCCAGACCAAAGTGCTGTACAGTCAAATAAACAAACAAAACCTACAACAAATAATACAGCACAGCTCACACACCATAAAACAAGTATAAGTAAAAACAATAGACAATTTAAAAGCACTAAAAACAACACTCGAAAAGATGTTAATACGCTAAGGAGAAGAGGTGGGTTTTAAGAAGCGCTTTAAAAGCAGGCAGTGTGGCGGCCTGTCTGATGTGCAGGGGCAGATGGTTCCACAGTGTGGCGGCCTGTCTGATGTGCAGGGGCAGATGGTTCCACAGTGTGGGAGGAGCCTGTCTGATGTGCAGGGGCAGATGGTTCCACAGTGTGGGAGGAGCCTGTCTGATGTGCAGGGGCAGATGGTTCCACAGTGTGGGAGGAGCCTGTCTGATGTGCAGGGGCAGATGGTTCCACAGTGTGGGAGGAGCCTGTCTGATGTGCAGGGGCAGATGGTTCCACAGTGTGGGAGGAGCCTGTCTGATGTGCAGGGGCAGATGGTTCCACAGTGTGGGAGGAGCCTGTCTGATGTGCAGGGGCAGATCGTTTCCACAGTGTGGGAGGAGCCTGTCTGATGTGCAGGGGCAGATGTTCCACAGTGTGGGAGAGCCTGTCTGATGTGCAGGGGCAGATGGTTCCACAGTGTGGGAGGAGCCTGTCTGATGTGCAGGGGCAGATGGTTCCACAGTGTGGGAGGAGGCTGTCTGATGTGCAGGGGCAGATGGTTCCACAGTGTGGGAGGAGCCTGTCTGATGTGCAGGGGCAGATGGTTCCACAGTGTGGGAGGAGCCTGTCTGATGTGCAGGGGCAGATCGTTCCACAGTGTGGGAGGAGCCTGTCTGATGTGCAGGGGCAGATGGTTCCACAGTGTGGGAGGAGCCTGTCTGATGTGCAGGGGCAGATCGTTCCACAGTGTGGGAGGAGCCTGTCTGATGTGCAGGGGCAGATGGTTCCACAGTGTGGGAGGAGCCTGTCTGGTGTGCAGGGGCAGATCGTTCCACAGTGTGGGAGGAGCCTGTCTGATGTGCAGGGGCAGATGGTTCCACAGTGTGGGAGGAGCCTGTCTGATGTGCAGGGGCAGATCGTTCCACAGTGTGGGAGGAGCCTGTCTGATGTGCAGGGGCAGATCGTTCCACAGTGTGGGAGGAGCCTGTCTGATGTGCAGGGGCAGATGGTTCACAGTGTGGGAGCCTGTCTGATGTGCAGGGGCAGATGGTTCCACAGTGTGGGAGGAGCCTGTCTGATGTGCAGGGGCAGATGGTTCCACAGTGTGGGAGGAGCCTGTCTGATGTGCAAGGGCAGATGGTTCCACAGTGTGGGAGGAGCCTGTCTGATGTGCAGGGGCAGATGGTTCCACAGTGTGGGAGGAGCCTGTCTGATGTGCAGGGGCAGATGGTTCCACAGTGTGGGAGGAGCCTGTCTGATGTGCAGGGGCAGATGGTTCCACAGTGTGGGAGGAGCCTGTCTGATGTGCAGGGGCAGATGGTACCACAGTGTGGGAGGAGCCTGTCTGATGTGCAGGGGCAGATGGTTCCACAGTGTGGGAGGAGCCTGTC
This sequence comes from Harpagifer antarcticus, assembly GCA_902827135.1. Classification (NCBI taxonomy): domain Eukaryota; kingdom Metazoa; phylum Chordata; class Actinopteri; order Perciformes; family Harpagiferidae; genus Harpagifer; species Harpagifer antarcticus. The sequence continues at coordinate 1,406,698 of CADEHL010001252.1, read as the reverse complement.
TGATGTGCAGGGGCAGATCGTTCCACAGTGTGGGAGGAGCCTGTCTGATGTGCAGGGGCAGATGGTTCCACAGTGTGGGAGGAGCCTGTCTGGTGTGCAGGGGCAGATCGTTCCACAGTGTGGGAGGAGCCTGTCTGATGTGCAGGGGCAGATCGTTCCACAGTGTGGGAGGAGCCTGTCTGATGTGCAGGGGCAGATGGTTCCACAGTGTGGGAGCCTGTCTGATGTGCAGGGGCAGATGGTTCCACAGTGTGGGAGGAGCCTGTCTGATGTGCAGGGGCAGATTGTTCCACAGTGTGGGAGGAGCCTGTCTGATGTGCAGGGGCAGATGGTTCCACAGTGTGGGAGGAACCTGTCTGATGTGCAGGGGCAGATGGTTCCACAGTGTGGGAGGAGCCTGTCTGATGTGCAGGGGCAGATGGTTCCACAGTGTGGGAGGAGCCTGTCTGATGTGCAGGGGCAGATGGTTCCACAGTGTGGGAGCCTGTCTGATGTGCAGGGGCAGATGGTTCCACAGTGTGGGAGGAGCCTGTCTGATGTGCAGGGGCAGATGGTTCCACAGTGTGGGAGGAGCCTGTCTGATGTGCAGGGGCAGATGGTTCCACAGTGTGGGAGGAGCCTGTCTGATGTGCAGGGGCAGATGGTTCCACAGTGTGGGAGGAGCCTGTCTGATGTGCAGGGGCAGATGGTTCCACAGTGTGGGAGGAGCCTGTCTGATGTGCAGGGGCAGATCGTTCCACAGTGTGGGAGGAGCCTGTCTGATGTGCAGGGGCAGATCGTTCCACAGTGTGGGAGGAGCCTGTCTGATGTGCACGGGCAGATCGTTCCACAGTGTGGGAGGAGCCTGTCTGATGTGCACGGGCAGATCGTTCCACAGTGTGGGAGGAGCCTGTCTGATGTGCAGGGGCAGATCGTTCCACAGTGTGGGAGGAGCCTGTCTGATGTGCAGGGGCAGATCGTTCCACAGTGTGGGAGGAGCCTGTCTGGTGTGCAGGGGCAGATCGTTCCACAGTGTGGGAGCCTGTCTGATGTGCAGGGGCAGATGGTTCCACAGTGTGGGAGCCGCTACAGAGAAGCAACGGCCCCCTCTGAGCTTTGACCTGATTCTGGGCACGTTCAGGAGGATCAGCTGACCTGAGAGGGCGATTGGGCGTGTAAGGGTGTAGCAGCTCAGAAAGATATGGTGGGGTCATGCCATTTAGGGATTTAAAAGTACACTGAACAAAAATATAAATGCAACACTTTTGTTTTTGCTCCCATTTCTCATGAGATGAACTCAAAGATCTAAAACATTTTCTATAAACACAAAATAACCATTTCTCTCAAATATTGTTCACAAATCTGAAAAAGTCTGTGATAGTGAGCACTTCTCCTTTGCCGAGATAATCCATCCCACCTCACAGGTGTGGCATATCAAGATGCTGAATAGACAGCATGATTATTGCACAGGTGTGCCTTAGGCTGGCCACAATAAAAGGCCACTCTGAAACGTTCAGTTTTATCACACAGCACAATGCCACAGATGTCGCAAGTTTTGAGGGAGCGTGCAATTGGCATGCTGACAGCAGGAATGTCCACCAGAGCTGTTGCCGTGAATTGAATGTTCATTTCTCTACCATAAGCCGTCTCCAAAGGCGTTTCAGAGAATTTGGCAGTACATCCAACCGGCCTCACAACCGCAGACCACGTGTAACCACACCAGCCCAGGACCTCCACATCCAGCATGTTCACCTCCAAGATCGTCTGAGACCAGCCACTCGGACATCTGCTGCAACAATCGGTTTGCATAATCAAAGAATTTCTGCTGTCAGAAACCGTCTCAGGGAAGCTCATCTGCATGCTCGTCGTCCTCATCGGGGTCTCGACCTGACTCCGGTTCGTCGTCGTAACCGACTTGAGTTGGCAAATGCTCACATTCGATGGCGTCTGGCACGTTGGAGAGGTGTTCTCTTCACGGATGAATCCAGGTTTTCACTGTTCAGGGCAGATGGCAGACAGCGTGTGTGGCGTCGTGTGGGTGAGCGGTTTTCTGATGTCAATGTTGTGAATCGAGTGGCCCATGGTGGTGGTGGGGTTATGGTATGGGCAGGCGCATGTTATGGACAACGAACACAGGTGCATTTTATTGATGGCATTGTGAATGCACAGAGATACCGTGACGAGATCCTGAGGCCCATTGCTGTGCCATTCATCCACGACCATCACCTCATGTTGCAGCATGAGAATGCACGGCCCCATGTTGCAAGGAAGTGCTCACTATCACAGATTTTTTCATATTTGTGAACAATATTTGTACTAAAAGAAATGGTTATTTTGTGTTTATAGAAAATGTTTTAGATCTTTGAGTTCATCTCATGAAAAATGGGAGAAAAAACAAAAGTGTTGCATTTATATTTTTGTTCAGTGTAAATACGAGGATTTTGAAATAAATCCTAAAATGTATTGGCAGCCAATGGAGCGAAGCCAAAATGGGGGAAATGTGGTCGTATTTCCGTGTGCCAGTTAAAAGCCTTGTTGCTGCATTTTGCACCAGCTGCAGACGATCGAGGGAGCTGACCCCCATGTAGAGAGAGTTACAGTAATCCAGCAGAGTGGTGACAAAGGCGTGGATTACTGTCTCAAACTGCTGTCTGGAGAGAAAATGTTTCATTTTGGCTAGCTGCCTATGGTGATAAAAGCTCGTTTTTACCACAGATTTAATCTGACTCAAGTTTTAGTTCAGGGTCTATTTTAATTCCAGGTTCGTAATGGTGGGCTTGGTGTACTGAGCCAGGGAACCCATGTCTGTTGTTAGTGAATGTTTCCCATACATCGACATACAAACCCCACAGATCCTCAACTCCGTTGTGTCTCACTCATTAAGGCGAGACACGGCAGGCAAAAACATAGTTTTTCAAGTACTGGTCAATTTTGAGATGTTGTGCTATTTTGATTCCATAACATGTTTTCTTTCAGGCTTTTGGAAGGAAAACGTACAAAATACACATTTAAGTGTTTATTTTACTAAAGTCTGTCTATTTGCGTCTGTAGATTTCTCCTAAATTCACCAAAAGTTAGCATTCCAACGTAACATAAAGTACCGCGACCGCTGTGTGCACCATGTAATCAGAGGTATCGTTGGAAAGCTCCGTCTCTCCTGCACAATTTCATCGGATCCACATATGGTCATTTCCTTTGTATCAGCAACCAATCGTGAAAGCACAAAAGGGTCTTAAACCAAGAAACAAAATCTCATTGGCTGGTGTCAATTTCTGACAACGTGATTTGTTCAGATGCGTCACGTGGTGTGCTAAAACACTTCTTGGTTTAGATTTTGCTGTAAATGTAAATCTCAAAATGGCAAAAGAACAGCGATTAAAAACGTTCACAGAGAAGACGACAACAATTGTCACTTGCACGAAGCAATGTTAGACAAAAAAAAAATGATCCCGAACACGAGTGCGTCGAGGCGGAAGCTGTCATCCAAAGAACAGGAGGGTTTAGCTAGCGCCTCACTGCAATCTTTAAAGGTCGTTTTCTCAAAATGAGTTTTTTCTCATGTTTCTGAGTGAGAAATGTCCACTTCAGTAGCACGTAGAGACACCAAACCTTCCAGTTATATTACTATCAATATTCTGAAGGTTTTTACAGACGTGTTTGTTTATATATCATTCATAGCCTGAATTATATAACATGTTATACCTAAAAACATGGCGAAAATTTATATTTTAGAGCTGTTTACAGTATTTTCTGATTTTTGATAAAAAGAGATATCCTAAATCCCTTCTGTAAAAACTTGAAATGCTAATATGACTACAAAATGAAACAATGTTCAGAATTGTGTTCCTGAAAGTATTAAAATATGCGCATATTTAATGAGATTATGGCTCATTTGTATGGGGGGTGCGGTGCCCCTACAAATAGAATCAAATTATGTGGGAAACACTGATGATAATAAAAATTAATAATTTTCTCATTTATTTAATTTAATTTTGAATCATCTCGCGGCCCCCACTTTGGGAACCCCTGCTCTAGACACTTTAGCAGTGGGCTAATTGAGTAGCCCTCCTTCTTTTTTAGTGGGACATAAATCTGGCGATCAGCATAGCAGTGCAATGCGATGCCGTGCTTTCTAATGGCGCTTTTCCACCATGGCGCGGTTTAAGCGTGTCGTGCCGGGCCCGTTTTAGGTTGCGTTTCCACTAGGCCTAGTTCCGGCCCGGGGCTACTTTTTCACCAGAATCGCTGGCAAGAGGGCTACAACTACAACAAGATGAACATATTTGACCGTGATTTAATTGTAATACAAGTTTAAAAATGATGCCGAAGTAACTACATACTGATACAGGTTAGTAAAAACCATGAATTAATGCTTTGACAAGTCTGCAGACAGACGGCAGGCGAAAAACCTTTTTAAAATGCGTGTTGTCTAAATGGTGATCGGCTAAGCTAACGCATTATACTTGACCGTCCACACTCACAACAACGGCCTACAGACATAAATAAACCAGCGACTGTATTCGCCATGACACAGACAGTCTGTGGTTTGTACTTGTTTAACTTTTGTCTAGTTTCTGAACAGATATGAGGAGCTGTGAGCTTGAGTGCTAACAGCTAACGGCTGATGTTGTTTTTCTGAAGATGACATCACGGCTCCGCCTACACTGCGTTACTATAGATACTACCCCAGTTCCTAAACTGTAATGGAAGCGCAGCATTAAAGTGAGCCGGGCCTAACAAAACCGTACTAAGTTGAGCGAGGCCTGCGTAGACATAGGTTCATGATTAACACAGTTCTGTTTAAAAGCGACCAGCAGTGGAGGGGTTAATAATGCGAGCGCACCGAGGAGCAGCGCGCAGTTTAACAGTTTAACAAGCAAGAGTCACATCAAATAATACAGGCATATGATCAAAGAAAAAAGCGTTGCAAATCTCCAGGTTAAGAAACAGGCAAACCATAAGATAAAACAAGTGTGTGTCCGCGTTCCTGCGTGGGGCCAGACCATAGACTGTATATATAAATGGACGTAGGGTCCGTGACGTCACCCATAGGATTCTGCAGAGTTGCCGTGAAGCCCTAAGTAGGCAGAGTCGGCTACTAACGGCTCAACAGTGACGTCAGAGTCTAACTCCTGCCTTCTCCAGCCTGCTCCAAATAAGGGCAAAGAGGCGGAGCTGAGGCGGAGCCGAGGCGGGACAGGGCGGGACCTGCTGCCAACGAGCGTGACGTTCCAGACCTAGCTCAGGCTAAGAAGCTAAGCTAACAGGCTCTCAGTATTAAGCTAAATAATAATGTAATACATGCATACCAAGTCACTGCGTGGCACTTTGGTTTTTGATAAAACAGTGTAGTTCCACTATATAAATGTTACATTCATAATCAAACGAGACAATCTGCAAGAGAATTAGCTATTTGGTATTATTCTTAATGCTTGTCATTCACACATTAATAAAATAAGTACCGATACATAGCAGAATAATTGTGGCGGTGTTCAGCTTAATAAACCTTGCTCAACATCATTTATTTAGCTAATACTACAGCGGGCTACAGGCGAACCAAGTCCGCGTTTCGATGCATTCCTTGATCTCCAGTTATAACGCCGGACTCCGCCGCTGGCCGAAGCTAACGGAGCCCCAGGGGGCTAGCTACGGCCACCGGGACCTATGGCCGGGACGCGCTAGCGAGCTAGCCCCCTGCAGCCCCGTTAGCTTCGGCGGCGTGGACTCCGGCGGTCCCACTGGGATAATTGGGTCCCCTTTTCACATTTGCTCCCGTTTAGCATTATGGCCGTCATAGCCATATAGTATAAAAGTCTTACCCAAGGCTGAATCATAAACTAAACTGTATATATGTATAAAGGGTTACGTCCTTAGCTGACCTAAGCTACATAACAAGCTAAGCTAACAAGCACACAAACACCTGCTAACGGGGTTAACATGTATAATATTATCATTTTACTCACCGAAAAAAGCTGAAAGTAGACTTCTTGGAAGTTCTGTTAGTACATTCAAGCGCACAGCACGACATTTTAATTATCTGGTATTTGTAACAATATTCCCTAACAGGCACGATCACCACGAACGCAGCTAAAGGGTCAAGTACAGTAACTACAACTAACTAACGTTGTAGCCTCTATGGTTGTAGCCTAGCAGAGTGGACAAGTTGCTGTTAGCTGACAGTGAGGCACATATCTGTCAATCAACGTGACCTCGCCCTAATGTGTGCACAAACTTTGAGACCTAATATAAATAAAAGGGTCGCGTTAGAAAACAATTCACTCACAGATCCATAATCATGAAGGTGGAATCTAACTATATCGATAATAAAAATGTATGGAGCCAGGGGTAGAAACATGTTTTTTTCTGCTGTAAAGTTGGGCATTTTAACATGGGGGTCTATGGAAATTGCTCCTTTCTGCAGCCATCGCCTATCGGCCAATATATGAACTGCAGTGTGTGGCACTTCCGTATTGGCTTCACGACTCTACCCCACAGTTTGCCGCTTGGGCCAGACACGGACTGCACAAGATTAAAGGAATCGAGAGGTTTAAAAAGTCCTTTGCCACAGGTTTATTGGGACAACACACGAATATTAAAATCCCCAACAATAAGGACACGATCATATTTTGGCATAATTTCATCCAAGAAATCAGAGCAATCATTTAGAAATCCCTTATTGTATTTGGGAGGTCTATAGACCACAGCACTGTATGAGAGCAACCAAGCTCGAACACGCTCAGTTCAAAGCTACCAGGTGAGAATGTCAGTGAAAGCTTCTGGCATTTATAGTCACTCTTAAAAACAGTTGCTATACCTCCACCTCGGCCTGACGTCCGCAGAGAGTTAAAATAGCAGCAATGCTGCGGTACAAGTTCGATAAATGCGCTGGACTCACCAATACTGAGCCATGTCTCAGTCACGCAGAGGAAGTCCAAACCCTTGGAAGTGAAGAAATCCTTTAGGACAAAAGTCTTGTTTGTCAGCGATCTTGCGTTAATCAAGCCAAACCTGGCAGGGGCTGGCAGATCAGCGGCGTTAGAGGTCCGGGGAGCCCGACACAGAGACCTCAGGTTATGCAGATTAACCCCGCGGGGACGAGGGGAGCAGGTCCCGCGGTGCAGGAATGCCTCATCCGGGCCGACAACAACTACCAGCCAAAAACAACTACCAGCCTCGAAAAAGAGAAACGAGGCTCATACTCAGTATGAGAGAAAATATAATAAATAAAGCCTTCATTCTCACCAATCGATCACTGCGTTTTCCCCGGCGGCGGTGGCGTTTACGGCGGGTAGGTGGAGCCGGGGTACGGCACAGGTAAACTAGTCCCCCTGATAAAAACGAAGGCAGCGTTTTATGTCCACCATGAGTAGACTTTTCTAGATTAATGGCAGAAAACCGAAGGTCCAGCAGTGTTTGGCGATCGTACACCAGTAGAGCGTTGACATTTAGCATTAAAAATTACACAAACATTAGCCGCGTTCACACCGCAGTACATTTCCCACTTTAGTTCCGATATAGTTCCGAAATGTCGAGTTCACACCAAAAAGAGCCGGAACAAAAATGTGTTAATCAGAACCTTTTTTACCCCCTTTTCCGTCCCTGCTAGAGAGCAGGTACTTTCGTGGGAGAAAAAGGTTCCTATTCGACTACTGCAATAGCATCCTCTACGGCATACCATCCAACCTCCTCAATAAACTCCAACATATCCAGAACTCTGCTGCCCGCCTCCTCACCCACACCCGCTCCCGAGACCACATCACTCCCGTCCTCCAGAACCTCCACTGGCTCCCCGTCCGTCAAAGAATCATCTTCAAAGTCCTCCTCATTACCCACAAAGCCCTCAACAATCAGGCCCCCCCCTACCTCACAGACTTGCTGCACCACCACGCCCCTTCCCGCTGCCTCCGCTCATCAGATGCCAACCTCCTATCCATCCCCACCCGCACCAATCACCGGACCTGGGGGGACAGAGCCTTCTCCGTCGCTGCCCCCTCCCTCTGGAACTCACTCCCCCAACCCATCAGAGACTGCACTGACCTCACCACCTTCAAAAAACTCACAAAAACTCACCTCTTCAATCTGGCTTTTAATGTGTGATTGTTTACTATATATTTATTTGTTGTTCCTTCCTTTTCCCTTCACTATATCTGTAAAGCGTCTTTGAGCACCTGTAAAAGCGCTAACAAATTAAATTTATTATTATTATTATTATTATGTGTGATTGGCTGGGCGGATTGCAAACCACGCCCCGTAAAACTCCCAAAAAGTTTTGTGAAGCCGCCATTTTATTATCCTCGCATTAGCATTATTAGCATTAGCATTAGCCCAGCGCAGAAACGCAGAGAGACTAACTTATGGCAACAATAAATAAAACATGGGAGCGGTGGAGATGAGGAGGTGTCGGCGTTCTGGCGATTTACTCGGAAGGCTTCAGTGGAAGCTGCTGGGAGTCCCCAACTCCGGGGACTTCCGGCCAGGGACTTTGGGTGGCAGTATACGCCGTGAAGTGGCTTGCGGCCTGCCAGTAAACCCAAAGCAGAAGAAGTGATGTCAGCGACTTCATTTGCCTAATCCTTCCCCAGGAACTTATTCCGGTGTGAACGTGATCTGTACTTAGTTCATGAGAACTAAAGAGTTCTCATGAACCTTTGTGGGAAAAGTACTGCTGTGTGAATGTGCCCATTACAAAAACACACGGCGTTGGCAGCGACAGACGGCAGGCCACACACACTGGCGCCATCTTGGAAAAAAAGATGACGCCAGTGTGTACATGACAAACATATTCGCATATTGCGACATTGCTACCTGAATCAATTTTTTTTTCAAGTGGTAAACATCATCTGAGAAAATGGAAAAAGTTCTCCTGCTAAATCTATTCTTACTGTAACGCTCAAAATATTTTGAATATTTTCAAACACGTCAAAAGCTATGCATTACACATTCATTCTTATTTTACCTTTCACTGAAAAACCAACTTACCTCAGCATTTGTGGGCAGTTCAGCAAAGCACACATCGACTGTGGCGCAGTGGTTTAGTGCGATCATCTTTAGATATGGGGAACACCGGTTCAATCTAATCTTGACACCAAATGCAGTCGGCATTGGAGGTATATGTTTCTGTGTGTGTGTGTGTGTGTGTGTGTGTGTGTCAATTATTGTTCATTTTTAGATTTTCATTTTGTAGCCTACCTGTGAGAGATAGAGAGGGGCACATAGAGGAAGAGAGTGAGGGAGCACACAGAAAGGCCGAGAGCAAAAGAGAGGTCGGGGACATACACCCAGCATGCGTGCCTGTGTGTATGATGTGGCTCTTTGCAGTAACACAGTATATGGTTGGCTCTTTACCTCTGATTGGTTGGCCACCCCTGGTGTAGTGTGTTACCAATAGTTTTCTTGGTGACTGTGGTCCCAGCTGCCTTGAGATTATTAACAAGTTCCTCCCGTGTAGTTCTTGGCTGATCCCTCACCTTTCTCATGATCATCAAACCCCACGGGGCAAGATCTTGTGTGGAGCCCCAGACCGAGGGCGAATGATGCTCATTTTGTGTTTCTTCTATTTCCGAATAATGGCACCAACATTTGTCTCCTTCTCACCAAGCTACTTTCTGATGGTCTTGTAGCCAATCCCAGCCTTGTGCAGGTCTACAGTCTCGTCCATGAGGTCCTTAGACAGCTCTTTAGTCTTGTCCATGGTGGAGAGGTTGATTGATCTGTACTTTCTTAAAGGAAGAGGACTCATGTAACCGGTCTATGGGAGTCAGAAGTCTTGTTAGTTGCAAGGGGATCAAATACTTATTTCCCACAGTTAAATGCAAATCAATCAACTTTTATACAATGCCAATTTCTGGATTTTTTTGTGTTGATATTCTTACACACTGTTCAAATATACCTACAATTATACATTGTTGTATAATGTTGTGGGCACATTTACAAAATCTGCAAGGGATCAAATACTTTTTTCCTCCACTGTATCTAGTCCATAACATCTTAAGCACTCATATTTTTGGATGTCATCACTAGAAATGTCAATAGTTTGTCAGGGGTTTTTCTAGAAACATTTAGTATGAGGGCGCTAACGTCTCTTCCGGCCAAAATGACTGCCCCGCCCACCCTCCGACAAAACTAATGCATTAGAGCGAAGTGGAAAATGATAGTTCCTTCATGTCTTAAAGCTGCGGAGTCATATATTGAGCCCCAAATAACCCGAGTTACGGTTTCTTTACTTCCTCTACAGAAATAAGGACAGTAAAAGAAACTGATTCAGAAATCAGTTTCAGTGTAAGCCTGCTGCCTGCCACTCGTCCCCCGGCAGACCGACCGGACATCCATCCCATAATTATTCTGAGTTCCGTAATTACACTGTTTTTGACAAACAGAAATATTGTTTTTTTTTCGCACCACCTTTAAGATCTTACTGTGAAAATCTGCATTTTGGTATGAGGGCGCACACCGAAAATAAGAGGGTCTGTTATCCGGTTTAACCACCTCTTGGTTGTAGGGGTATGGATAATAGAAATATTTGTAAGGAATTGGCTATAGGACACCATGAACTGATAAATGATTGTTTCTCTTTCCATCAGGCTCAGAACCGTGCTGCTTACTACTCTGCCAACCAGCTGGCCCAACTCCGCCCCAGCCCCCGCTGGGCAACTCAAGGAGTGCGTCCTCAGCGTAAGTAAAACATTTTTCACTAATTTTGTCACTTCACTGTTATCGGATTTTGAAGCAATGCTTTAATTGAATAAATGGTACCTGGCTCTGTTAAACATTGAAAGAGCTGAATTCTCACCCTTTCAGTGTGAACCTTTTTAATGTCGTTTCCTCTTCTTTCAGACTTCCAAAACATGCCCAATGCTATGCGGCCCTCAGCTCCCAGGCCCCAAACCTTCAACACCATCCGTCCCACCACCACACCCAACACACAGGTTCCGCGCATGATGGCTTCTCAGCGTATGCGTAAGTATTTCATATTTCAGAAAATACAATCTAAAGCTATATTTTGTCAAGTTGTCCTCGCGAGTTAATCACTTGAAGCAGGTTTGATAAAGGGACCTTTTCACTTTCCTCAGCCACACAGGCCCTCAGTCAACGCCCTGCCGGATCTTCAGCAACTGCTGCCCCAGTGCGCGCCATGCCCCAGTACAAATATGCTGCTGGTGTGCGAAACCCCCAGCAGCACATGGCCTCCCAGCCACAGGTCCCCATGCAGCAGGTAGATTCCATTCCACTTGTGCTTCTAGCTGATGCCCAAGAAGAAGAAATAGAAGACGATATGCATTTATTTACCTTTTCTGTTTAATTAGTTTTAAACAAGAACATAAGGCACGTTCACACCGGAGTACTTTTACCCGTACTTTTCCCGTTTAGTTCCGTTAGTTCCGTTAGTGTACTTAATTCCGAGAACTTTTACCCCCATTTTTAGTTCCTGCTAGAGAGGTGGTACTATCCTGGGGAGAAAAGTACCAATTTCGATTGACTGGGCGAATTGCAAACCACGCCCCGTAAAACTCTGAAAAGTTTTGTGAAGCCGCCATTGTATTTGCTGGCATTAGCATTATTAGCATTAGCCCCGTGCACCAACAGAGAGAGAATAACTTATGTCAGGGAGCGGTGAAGTGATGAGGAGGTGTCGGCGTTCTGGCAATTTACTCGGAAGGCTTCAGTGGAAGCTGCTGCAACAGTCCCCAACTCCGCAGTCCTCAACTCCGCAGTCCCCAACTCCGCAGTCCCCAACTCCGCAGTCCCCAACTCCGCAGTCCCCAACTCCGCAGTCCCCAACTCCGCAGTCCCCAACTCCAGGGTCTTCCGGCCGGGAACTTCGGGTGGCAGTATACGCCCGAAGAAGAAGAAGAAGAAGAAGAAGAAGTGACGTTAGCGGCTACATTTGAGTAATCTTCCCTCAGGGAACTTATTCCGGTGTGAACGCGATCTGTACTTATTTCCATGGGGGTGCTAAGTGCTGGGTACTAAGTGCTGGGCACTAAGTACGGCAAAGTACTTGGTGTGAAAGCGGCTATAGTGTAAAAACCATATCATGAAAATGTTTCGTTTATGCCAAATAGTAAGCAGGACTTTTCAAGAACCAAATCATTAATTTTGTTTTCCTTCTTTAGCCTGCTGTCCATGTCCAAGGACAGGAGCCACTGACGGCCTCCATGCTGGCCGCGGCCCCTCCTCAGGAACAGAAGCAAATGCTGGGTAAGTAAATGATCTGCTTAAAGAAACTAACATAAACAGAATTGTACATAAGTCATTTGATAAGGATTTAAGGCTGGTTTTACACATTTTTGAAATAGTTGTTGACTGTTCCTCTTTAGGTGAGCGTCTGTTCCCCCTGATCCAGAACATGCACCCCAGTTTGGCTGGCAAGATCACCGGTATGCTGCTGGAGATCGACAACTCTGAACTTCTCCACATGCTGGAGTCACCTGAGTCGCTGCGCTCAAAGGTCAGATGGTGACTAAGCTATAAAATGTTAACAGGGCATAATGATTTTATCACTCCATCCCCTTTCCCACCAAAGCTTGAAGCTAGTGCCCGTTATGACCCAGTTCTTCCTGTTTCCACCGCAGCTTGAAGAACCAAATATGTCAGGCTTATGTTGGAGGCTTGGTCAGATTAATTTTAGCAATAACAGTTTATGGCGAGTACGGTGAACAGAATAAAGTTGTTACACGCCGTACCACTCCGATTGCAAAGTGACTAAGACGCAACCTCACACATATATATTAAGTCAGGCAAGACTTATTTGATATTGTTTATTTTTTACCTTAATTATAATGACTGCATCAGTTTGATGATGTTTTTTATTATAGCAGCTCTCGGGTGTAAACAATACATGTGCTACACATGTTGCCATGTCAGACTATCGCAATTAAAATCGTAATAAAAAAATAAGCAAGTAAAATATGCCTGTAGAAAAGCGCTTATTCCACAATAGGATAGTGTGGGGGAAACTTCTGAAGCAATAGGAGTCAGGACTCGGAGAGCTGGAGCTTTGATGGCAAACACTGACGGTTTATTTGGAGCTTCGGTCGGAGAATTCACAAGACATGTCAAGAGTAAGAGGTTCTGACTGCACGGTAGAGTTGCCACCATCAATTCTGAAGAACTCTTCTGTAGTTCCAGGTTTGAACTAGTTCGGAGTGTAATAATCAACATTCTTTATCAGCGAGACAAAACAAATATGGACCCTGAATCTAACTAGAGCTCCCGTCCATAGAAAATAATGTGCGCCAGGGAACCTACGTTCCTAAAAAGAAGGGCTTCTAGATGTCCCTGAACAATAAACTATCTCATGTCAGCTTGTGCTCTGTCATAAGCTGGCAACAACAATGCGCCCAAGCTGCCCCTCCTTAAGAGAGATAGCAGCAATTCCCAAGGCCTTAGACCTTTGCCAGAGGAAAGGAGACGGTGAAAAGAGAAAATGATGAGCTGTGTCAAAGGTTGAATACCTAAGCAAATGATTCCCCAACAGATAGCAACAAGTAGTCAAGATAGTCAGACACGCTTCGGTGGCTATGCTTACATCACCCATCTCATACCAGAGAAACTTTAATAAAGGCATTGTGACGCCAAACAGCGTCCATTCAGACTAGAACACGCTGACAGGCAGTCCACCATTGTTGTTGTGAGGGGTGCTGCTTGGAAAATCTGCAACTTTAATGGTGATGTCATGGCCTGGCACCACTTGGGAACTGGGCGGTGGAAAAATAACTGGTTCCTCAACTGCAAACTAGTTCCGAACAAAAAAAGCACTAGCACCGATCTAGAACTGGAACCTGTTTGGTCGGTATCTGCATTGTTTCTCTTGACCTGATCTTTGTTGCTAGAAGCATTTTCAGAAGGGAGGACTTGTTGATGGACTGATGCCATAACTTGATAACAGATTTAATGGTAACCCTGGATGTGCAGCAGTTCACAAAGTGTTTTGCTCGGCAGTGACTCAGTCAGTAGGGGCTTGGACTGTGAGCCGTAGGTTCAAGTCCCCGACCAGACCTAAATATGGAGTGTGGACTGGGCCTGCCGTGGTACCCTTGAGCAAGGCACCGGACATCCCCCCTCACCCCCATTGCTCCCCGGGCGCTGTACAATAGCTGCCCACTGCTCCTAGTACTAGACTCCTGGTGCTAGGATGGGTTAAATTACTAACAAAGCACTTATATACTAACAAAGGACTGGCTTACCTATAGCCAGTTGAGTAGCACTTAAAATGGTTTGGCTCTATGAAACCTTGTGTACTTATATGATTCTGTTTTCTTCAAGTTTTGTATCTTCTTGGTCGAATGCACTTATTGTAAGTCGCTTTGGATAAAAGCGTCAGCTAAATGTAATGTCATGTAAATGCAGAGGCAACATTTCACTGTTTTATGTGCTCTGCATGTGTGACCATTAAAGAGGGTTTCATCCCTCCGATTCTATCTATCTGTTGTTTTAGGTGGATGAGGCTGTTGCTGTGCTGCAGGCCCACCAGGCCAAGGAGGCTGCTCAGAAGTCAACCACCCCCGCTGGTGTCCCCAGTGTCTAAGGTGTGTAACATTTTGAAGTAAAGATGACTCGGATGAAATTATACATTATATAAATAATGAATAAATGAACTACAGAATAAGCATCAAAATGTTTGGTATTTTTGTCTTGCAGATTGAAGCCTGCTTCACCGATGGAAAAAGAGAAAAAAATATTAAACATTGAAAAACCTAAAACTCTGAAAACATCGCAAAATGATAAATTATTTCTTAAAAAAAAGGAAGAAAACAATTAATGTTCCAGGTCTATAGATGGTTCGACTAGACCTTGATAATAAACAAAAATGTGTTGAAAAAAATAGAAAACAAATTGAGATTATACGTTCCTCTGTTTTATGTTATTGAGTCAGTGCTCAGAATATCAGCCATGTTCAGGTGATAGCTGAGCATCATGAAGGGTGATTTGGATTGTAAACTGCTGGCTGTAATAAATTCTCATTCAAAATTCATGCTTTTGTTTAATTCCTCAGTTATTGTCCCAATTAATTTTCACATTTTGTAACTGTCATTGTAATTGGATAGATATTAATGCCAGTTTTGATCATTTCATGTGACGGAACAGATTCGGAAGCTGCTTTCCTGAGTTGGTGTTTGTCGCTGCAGGTTAATGTTCATACTGTATAGTGGTCCTGCCTATGGGAAAGACGGTATTGTTTTCTTCCACCAGGTGTCCCTGTTTTCTTCTCACGTCACCGGCAATTTTGGTGCATGTACTGATGGAACTCATTAGCACTGTCTTTACAATCATAGCCTTGTGCATCTGTTAAAAACGTTCTTGGAACAGCCACTAAGGCATCCTATACAGCAGTTGGAAGTCTATAGGCTTTTGTATGTATTGCTTACTGTGGACAGATCCCAATGGTAAGTGGCTACATTGTTTACAGCTGTCTAATTAGTGCAACTCATACCCCACAGAAAGTGGAAAAGCTTGAAGTGGCAACAGATCCGAACGTTTAACATTGATTTGGATGACATGGATTTTCACATTGCAAACTCCACCAACTTTTTTACTGTGATACAAAATAGATTGTTTAGATGCTGCTCCAAATGTAATTAATTGAGAGTTGTATGGTATTTTCTTTGACAGAAAAGGGCATTGACTTGTGAATGGAAGTGTATGTGCATTCATCACAGGATCAGGAAGGCCCTCTGTGTGCATGGTGTCTCTCTCAGCCTCTACAGCGTTCCCCACTGAGCCCATTCTGTTCACTTTCCTGCACTTACAATAGTACATCGTTATATTTTAATATTGTCAAATGACAGGCTTTGGGATTAACAGATCATGTCACAGGATCAGGATACAAAAAAAGACGACTATACTCCCCAGTTACATAAAAAGAAAAAACCCGATCAGATTACTGATGTTTATAAAAATGATAAACATTATAACTATTTTGCAATACAAGGTTAAAGTAAAGAGGGCGATGACCTGTCTGTTGTTTTTTTTTTTACTTACATTCTTTATTTCAAATATCTGCAGCAGATGATTTGTTAAACCGAAATACTTTATTCATTAAACTAAAACAGCATTTGTAAACTATACTATTCTGTAGAGCCTATCATTTAAGAGGACTTGTTTTTGGTAATAAATATCTTGCAAAGATAAGAATTGGAAAGTAACCAGATTACATTACTTATATTGTGATACATTACTTATATTGTGATACTGATAACTTGTTTTACTTAATGAGTCATTGTAATGAAAGTAACCCTCCCAACCCGGTCAACATGTTTTCTCCTTTAAACAAAGGGGAACTTGGACAATCTTACATTTAATTTTAGCTGACGCTTTTATCCAAAGCGACTTACAATGACCAATTCCAGGGACATTCTCCCTGGAGTAACCAAGGGCTATGTGCCTTACTCAAGGGCACACTAGTGGTGGTGTTGGAACTCACAACCTTCCGATCTTCAGCCCACCTCACTATCCATTAGACCACCACTATCCCTTAATCTCTTGGAATTTAATAATTCCGAAAGTGTCAAGAGGATGGAAGTTAACTTTATTTGTAGTTTCTTTTGGATGTGTTTACACAGATGTACCCGTGTAAAAAGCCTTTCGAATGCTGTGATGTGTTTTGCTGCCACATCTCGCACACATTTTTTCCTATGTTTTTTTACCCCAACATTTATAACGTGGACCTTCTACATTTTCATTCTTTATTCAGGTAGGGTAACAACAGGAAGTGAATCATGGAGACATCTCAGGGTGGAATCGTCCTTGCCGTTGCTTCTCGTCCACTTCATTTGGAACGTATTTGACATGGTGTTCTTCTATCACAGACTCTTCCTTCACACTGCAGCACCAATACTCAGTTAACACATTTCAGAACATGACTGACCCAAAACAATTATACATTTTATAGGATTTTTATGTCATGATATTTGTTTATCTGTTTATGATTACAAATGGGGATTTTGAATACAAATATTTATTTTTTGACATTTTATAAAGCATAATCTGGTCCCTCTGCTTTATTTTGTGTATTATTATGATATGGAGGGAGCTTCTATGTAGCGTGATGGTAAACCCTGTGTAGTGTAGGATTTAGAGTTGTGTACATACACACTTACAGGACTGTCTCAGAAAATTAGAATATTGTGATAAAGTTCTTTATTTTCTGTAATGCAATTAAAAAAACAAAAATGTCATACATTCTGGATTCATTACAAATCAACTGAAATATTGCAAGCCTTTTATTATTTTAATATTGCTGATTATGGCATACAGCTTAAGAAAACTCAAATATCCTATCTCTAAATATTAGAATATCATGAAAAAGTATACTAGTAGGGTGTTCAACGAATCACTTGAATCGTCTAATTAACTCGAAACACCTGCAAGGGTTTCCTGAGCCTTGAAAAACACTCAGCTTGGTTCAGTAAACTAAATCACAAGTATGGGGAAGACTGCTGATCTGACTGCTGTCCAGAGGACCGTCATTGACACCCTCCATCAGGAGGGTAAGACACAAAAAGAAATTTCTCAAAGAGCAAGCTGTTCACAGAGTGCAGTTTCAAAGCACATCCACAAAAAGTCTGTTGGAAGGGGGAAATGTGGCAGGAAACGCTGCACAACCAAGAGAGATGACCGCAGCCTTAACAGCATTGTGAAGAAGAGTCGCTTCCAGAATTTGGGGGAGCTTCAAAGACAGTGGACTGAAGCTGGAGTCCAGGTATCAAAAGTCACTGTTCACAGACGTATCCGGGAAATGGGCTACAATAGCCGTATTCCCATGGTCAAGCCACTTCTGAACTCAAGACAACGGAAGAGGCGTCTGACTTGGGCTAAGGAAAAGAAGCACTGGACAGTTGCACAGTGGTCCAAAGTCCTCTTTTCAGACGAAAGCAAGTTTTGTATTTCATTTGGAAGTCAAGGCGCCAGAGTCTGGAGAAAGGCTGGAGAGGAGCAAAATCCAAGTTGCTTGAAATCCAGTGTGAAGTTCCCACAGTCAGCGATGGTTTGGGGAGCCATGTCAGCTGCTGGTGTTGGTCCACTGTGTTTCATCAAGCCCAGAGTAAATGCAGCTGTTGTACCAAGAGATTTTAGAGCACTACATGCTTCCGTCTGCTGAAAAGCTCTATGGAGATGAGGAATTCATTTTCCAGCATGATCTGGCACCTGCCCACAGTGCCAAAACCACCAGTAACTGGTGTACTGACCATGGCATTACTGTCCTCGATTGGCCTGCAAATTCCCCTGACCTGAACCCCATAGAGAATATGTGGGGTATTGTGAAGAAGAAGCTGAAAGACACCAGACCCAACAATGCTAATGAGCTAAAGGCCGCTATTGAAGCATCCTGGGCATCCATAACACCTCAGCAATGCCACAGGCTGATTGCCTCCATGCCACGCCGCATTGATGCAGTAATCCGTGCAAAAGGATTCCCAACCAAGTACTGAGTGCATTAATGGACATTTTCAAATGTTTGATTGTGTTTTGCTGTTATAAATCTTTTTTTTTTACTTGGTCTGAGGAACTATTCTAATTTTTTGAAATAGGATTTTTGAGTTTTCTTAAGCTGTATGCCATAATCAGCAATATTAAAATAATAAAAGGCTTGCAATATTTCAGTTGATTTGTAATGAATCCAGAATGTATGACATTTTTGTTTTTTTAATTGCATTACAGAAAATAAAGAACTTTATCACAATATTCTAATTTTCTGAGACAGTCCTGTAGGTGTGTACGCTTATCCTCGATTGCTGCCGTCACATGTTTTCCAGTCTGGTTCAGGCTGTCAATAGTTTTATTCGGTTTTTCCTGGCTTATGAGGCTGTAAGGAATCCTTGCTGCAAGGACACAAACGGATTCTCACGTGTCTAAATATTTGAGTGGCAGTTTGTACAATTATACAAAAACACACAGCTATCATGTAATCCTCTGTATGTTGGATCAGATGCGTCTGTCTGGAACTGCAGTTTGTGCTAGTTCATCAGCAAAATATTTGACGTACTTACTACTCTACTGTACACTATATGTGTCCATTCAATAATTATTAATGCTTAGTTCATTCGTTTTGTGATTTATTAATGGAATTTACTATTACCTTTTAAGGCGCTATTTATTTAACCTTATACATTATAAATTATTTATTTGCCATGGACTGAGACATCTTTAAATCGCCATAAAGCTTTGAACTGTACTTTTATATTTGTAATGTCAAAGAATTAATTAAGTAACACAGTTATAGCCAACAGCAAATACAATGTTGGAAAACATACATTGGGAATAGAGAAGAGGAGTGATCATCTTCAGTTATATTAAATAAAATATTAATAATGTTTTGCAGATTTGATATCATGTCTCATGTTTTGTTTAACATGTTAACATTTGTACAGAAGCCAAAGTGTGGTGCTGGTGTTGAACCTACACTACTTGAGGCCCATGAAACCTTGGTCCAAATCTCGCGATGCGATTTGAATATCTGAGCTAGAACGAGAACAGTAAACAACAGAGGGAGCTCTGTAGGAGCTGTTGTCGCTCGAAACGGAACGGATACGGATAGGTGGGACCGAACACAGCAGGAAAATAAGTGCTAGAAGCAGTGGGTAAGTCCTTCACAGCACTGCGCCGGGACCACTCGTTTCTTAACTTGAATAGTTTTTGGAAGGCAGGACGATTGCCCTAGTCTTCGTTACTGTCTGCGGAACAAGTGTCACTAGCAACAGACGGTATGTTCTCATCGTTCCTAGCTAACCGCTAACCTTGCTAACCAGCGGCTAACGCTCGTTGTGTGTGCTAGTTAGCTGGCTAGTGTTCTGGTCATCGTCAGTAAGGCAAGCTGAGACCCGTAATACCTTTTCTAATGGCTCATATATTTATTCTCCTAACGTCATGTGCATATTTCTCATCCTGGACACATGTACCAGATGGTCATCATTTGTGAGCCAATGAACTATGTAGCTAAGCTAGCTGTCAATCTAACGTTATAGAGAAGTCGCAGACAAGGAACAGTTCAGCACTGAACGCCATCTGATTACCAATATATGATCGTTACACTTTAGTTGGTAGTCAATTAAAGATTTTGAGTCAAGCAGCAAGTTTCTGCAGCAGTGTGTTAGGCAAATCCACCCTGTTGCCTAAGTCTAAGACTGCCATGACAAGATACAAACTGAACAGAGGAACAGTCATGGTTTTCAACTACATTGTAAACACGGGTATCGTTGTTACAAGTACATTTATTATTATCATTATTATGATTGAATTCTCAGGTGGGTAGCTACTAGGTGCTTGATGCTTCTCTTTCTTGTGGTGAGAAATCGGCCAGACTCTGTTTTGTCTGTATTCCTCCATGTTGTGGGGTTCCTCAGGTGACATGCAGCTGACCATGTCACACACGTTGATGCTTCTTCTTCTTGTAATATGTGCCAATCTGAGATGAAAATGGAGACCTTCCATCAGTTAAGATTAAAAGCACGTTTCAACAGATATAAAGTCTACCTAATCATGTTACAGATAGTTATTGTGCAATTAATCAACAAATGTTCAAACCTGGAAAGAAAGTCTTACTGAGCAAGCAGTTGAACTGTCAATGAAGTGAATGTGTTGCTGTGTAGTAGTTCTGCTTATCGTCCTTGGCTTAAGGAAGACTAAAGACTTGCTCCATATGCTTTGGCCCACTTCATTTGCCCTGTCACTGTTGTCCACTTGTGGTGGTAAAAAAGAACTAAGCCACAGCGTGTGATCCTCCTGACTTGTATTGTGGGGGTACCCGAGCTCAGTCCAAGATGTTGAGATATTGAGCTATATGGCCGACAGTGTCATCACATCCCAAATATTGTTTTCACTGTGTAAAGAAATAAATAGAGACAAAACAGCAAAATCTGTCTCCTTTTCGAATGAACAGCACTTTGAAGTGATCCAACTCAGTCTTGGAGCACTATAGACGATGGCCATCATCCCCAACCACTCATTTGTTTGAACAAGTTGTTATCAATGAAGGTCACTGTATTTGTACTTTCTCAGCCTTCTTTCAACTGGTCCACATCCACTTTACTGTACACACAGTAATGTTTACGCCCCAGGAAAAAGGATGTTAATCTACTAATTCTAGTAGATTAACTACATTATTCAAAAGTGTACATTCATTTATAATAACACGGGAATAATAAACGGAGCGCTCTCTCCCTCTCCTGACAGCCCGCCAGTATCATGCAGCTCGCGGATCCAGTAATGAGTGACCCGACAGTAAAACTAAACATATCTATAACTAGTTACGGTAGTTTGAGAGGCAAATAAAATAGCTACGTGTGATATTCTAACCTGAAGTGTGTGTTTTGTTCCGCTCACCGCTGCAGGTGATCATGCAGAGCTGCGTGTCGATCGTCAGCAGCAGCTGATCTCTCTCTCCCGTCAGATTAGACTTGTCCATATCGATCAGATCCAGCTAGTTCTAGCTAATGATAGGACTACCTGTTTATTAAAAGACACCTAAACAATAAGCGTTGCTATGCAACCGGGTGAGGCCACAAAGTATAGCGCAGCATTATGCATTTGTTTACATGCCCACCGGAACCCCGAGGCATTACCAACAGATCAACGCACAATCAACCCATCCAGGACATCTCTTTGCATTTACACAAACTACTAATAGTAACTACTTTATTCAAAGGTTTACAGTAATTCTGGATAATAAAATGGGAAGAATAAACTCTCTTTTCCTCTCCCTCTCCTGACAGCCCGTCAGTCTCGTGCAGCTCGCTGAACCTGTAATAAGTGACCCGACAGTAAATAATACACATATTTAGCTAGTTTAGCTAGTTCCAGAGTAGATAAACTAGCTGAGTGTGTTAGGTCTAACTCTTAGTGTATTTAATTTTGCTCCACTCAACGGTCCGTCACAGCAGCGGAGCTGTGATCGCAGAGCTGCGTGTTCTCCGTCAGCAGCAGCTGATCTGATCCCTCTCTCGCGTCCGGTTATACTTCACTCGCTTTTATGTCCAAATCTATCAGATCTAGCTAATTATATGACTGCCTGCTTATCAAAGGACATAATAATAAGCGTTGCTTGGCAACGGCGTGTGGCCGCAAGTATAGCGCAGCATTATGCATATGTTTATATGAGGGGTCAAAACCCCATGCTCATAAAATGCTCAAATATTTTGTTCTCTTCATTCCCCACGGCCTAAAATAAATAAATAAATAGATATACCAATTTTAGGAAAAGTAACGAAGTTTGAGCAGTGTGGGTTTTATATTAACAGTTACACATATTTCAAAACGCGAAGTGTAACTGCAGTGGCCTTCCTGTCACTGAGAATAACAAAGATTCTCAGTGAAGCACAAGCCCATGTTTCTCACTACATTAAGTACAACTTATTAAAACATCAGTTCAATGCAACTAATGTCATCTTAGTGTTATTGCATGATGTTAAAATTGGTTTGCCATGAATTTAGTGATGGATTGTAAACATTTGAAATGTAGCATTGAAGTGTTTCTCAGTTACAATGTTGTTGTTTTAATAAATGATGGTGCAGCACTGTAGGCCTATGTACCTCTTTATATAGGCATTTTTTCCTTAACAAATAGTTTTTGCGCTGATCAGGGGGTACTTGGCTGGATCTTTATTTCAAAGGGGGTACATTATTGAAAAAAGTTTGAGAACCACTGTGTTAGACATTAGAATTGACTATTCTTGTCTGTCACATACTCTTCTTGTCTGTCACATAAGTGGCGCAACTGATGTGGTATTGTGCTAAGGGGAAATTATTTTGACCGGAGAGATTTGGATTTGCCGGTCTTCATGTCCGGTAATTACTGGCTAACGGAAACTCTGATATACACATGACGTCACATGATGTCCTCGTCTCACATCTTGGATGAGAAGACACAGAGTACTGCATAAAGACAGACACCCATCTTGGCAAAGGAAAATATGCATGTTACTAAGAAATATGATTTATAGATGATTTTCTTTTCTTTTTGCCCACTGCATGTGAAAGCTTTCCCCAAGAAAACCTTTTTACCTTTGTAGAGTCCAGTGGCGAACCGTGTCTATCACAACTGGACCTTCTGTAGACACACACACCCGCCGCTGCCCCCCCCCCCCCCCCCCCGCGGCATTATAATGTCCGTCTTTTCACTGAATTGTCGTCTTGAAAAGGGTACTCGCAACAATTCCGCAACAACTTCATCTTCCCCTGTTGCACTTGTCATTTCAACGTTAAAAACACTAAAACGGCATGAATTGCTTCGTCGCATTCGTCTAGATCCTCTGTCTCGAGCCAGTTAACTAGCGGGCCTTCTAGAACACCCTGGAACCGAGGGAAACTCTGAAAGAATATGCCCATTGGCTACAAATCAATATATGATTGGTTGATCAAACTGTCAGTCCAAACGTACGCTCTCATTCAGTGCAACGGCCAGGGCATTCTATCAAGGATGTAGAATACCTTGGTTGAAGGATATTCTACACAGAGACCCAGAACAAGATCTGATTGGTTGCTTTCTTTTCTAACACAAAACCACTGAAATGCGTAGTGCATGGTCCGAGAAGGACAAACACATCAACGTAACACTGTAATATTACAGATCGGGTAGAGTCCTGCATCGGATCGGGTACCCGACCCACGCTTTTTGAGACAAATATGCAACTGCGTGTGTTAATAATTGCACGTTTTCACTCATATGCGGGTTCGGGTCGGGTTGCGGAACTAATTGGCAATATGTGCGGGGGGCGGGTTCGGTATTGCACGTCGCGGGGCGGCAGCGGGTCTTGTAAATCAGATCCGTGCAGGACTCTGCTGCAGGGTAGCTTGTGGATTTACTCCAGGTGGAACTAAAGTCTGATTTAACACTTGATTATATTTCACATCATTCATCCACATCTGTAAAATAAATAAAAAGTATTAAATACATGTTACCTCTGAACTGTAGAGGAGAAGAAGAACAAAGTAGCAAAACATTGAAATACTTAAATAAAGTACAAGTATCTCAAAATTGTAAGTAAGTATAGTACTTGAGTTTATGAACGTAGTTACTTTACACCAGTGGCTATAAAGATATAAAGACTAAGCCTTGCACAGAGGCATGGAAATACATTATAAACTGACTGCTACACAATTAAAATAAATGCTTTTATATATTTCTATTAGATGTGACTCTTTGGCGTTTCTGTTATTATTACCTGCTGCTTTAGTTATTCTGACTGCTAAAATCCTCTTATTCCTCATTTTAAAGCCAATATTCCGTGGGGTCGCGGGGCTCGGATCCTTGTCACCTTTTTCATACCTGATGAGTTTGCATCCCTGCACATACAAAGAGAGAGAGAGAGAGAGAGAGGGGGTGTGTGAGAGAGGGAGAATGGGAGCAACAAATTACATAATGTCTGAAGCCATGAATTAACACAGAGCAACACTGTTAGCTAGAGATGGGTATCGTTAGGATTTTATTGATACCGGTATTTTTCGATACTCTTATCGATACTTTTCAATAATTTGGTGCTCAAAATTATAGGCATGATTACAAGATGTGAAGATTAAACAAGTCATTTTATTATAATTTATTATTTAATGTAACTTTTTCAATGTCATACCAAGCAGGTATGATTGTGTTTGACAGTGTGTCTCTGGAAGGGGGGCAGTAATTAGGGGCAGTTCATAAATCCATGTAAACATGACCATTATTCAGTTAAAAAGGAGACGCTGCGTGCGCACCTCCTAAACCGGAAGCTCTGGTCGGCTTACCATTATAATCCATTTATTGCGTTTATTATTTATAATTGTAATGATTATCAGTAATCATTTTAAAGTTACACAGAGACATTGGATTAACCTTCAGCAGCGTTTTTATGCCCTTGAGCACAACTTTCACAAAACAGCAAAGATAAGACATAATTATCATCATGGCTACGTAAAGTGAAGTTGGTTTCTTGCTCTTTCCTGGCTGCTAGTTCAGTGAGTTCTGGTCGTACAGTGGTGAGACTTATACCAATGGAATCTGTGGAATCTCAGCTTTCATGTGATATGTTGTTTGTGCAGATAACATGACATAGAAAAGATAGTTTTTGCCAGTTATGTGCTAAAGTAGCCGTTAGCCTGTTTTGCTAAGTGTTGATTTAGACTCTTGGTGGTTGTTAAATGTTAAGAAGCCTTGAGACGCTATTTCTTGCAAGATGTTGCGTCTGCCCCCGGGAGTCTCACAATAATAACAGCGCTGTTGGGAGAGATGACGAGTCGCATTCACAGTGGCCAATCAGAGTGGTATTCAAACCGGATACCAGCGTTTCAGCCATGGGCCGTCTTGCCGTCATTTGACGAAATTGAAAAAATTAATAATTCGAGAGAAGATCGAGAGTTTTTATCGCTTGAAATTGACAAAAAGGACAAGGACATCCTTCTGTTGGATGGGCAAAGGAGTCTGGCGGGATTCTTTTCGGAGTATTGCTGATCGTTTCCCCGACATCGGCGGTGCTCGCCACAGGACAACACGGAACGTGCACGATTTGGACGCGATGAGCCCCCCGCTCATCGCTAGTGGAGCACGCGCATGAACTGCGAGCGCCGGAGCCTCGCAGCGGCGAAACTGAGGCTCCGTGGTAAACTGTGGTAACATGAAGAGCCGTTTGGGATCCGAAACAGCCGCCGCTTCTCAGAGAGCCGAGCCAAATGATGTGCATCCCCCCGCCATAAAAGGAGCACCGGATCATTTGAAAAAAAGCGCATTTGCGCACCAACATTGAGAGAGAGAGAGAGAGAAGAGAGAAAAGAGAGAGAGAGAGAGAAAAGAGATGAGAGAAGAGAGAAGAGAGAGAGATATTTGCGAGTTGCATAAGAACTTGTAAGATAACAGGGTTTCCCACACATAGACTTTACTTGGGCGGGCCACCCAGGTATATTAATGCCAAAGTATAATTTGCGAGCCATTTAGTTTTGTTTTTTTTAATACGTCCGCGAGCACAACGGCATCTGCGATCCCTCGCTCTACCTCTCACTATCTGCTTGATGCGCTCCGCACAGTAACCCTGCTGCGAGGCATACAGTGAACAGTTCATGAGCATGCTCACTAGCGCACCTCCCCCCCCCCCTGTTCATAAACTCAAGTACCCCTCAAAAGGAAGTAGCGTAATTCATATATCGATAGCAGCACCGTTTGTCCAGCGGCTTAACGGTATACCGATACCGTCCAAATTGGCTACCGGTACTGACTTAGTACCGGCTCTCGATACCCATCCCTACTGTGTTACACACAGCGTGCTGACGTGATATTGTAATGTACCTTAATACACGGAGTAAAGGGCACTATAACAAAGCAATACTTAACAACAACAACCGTAATGCTTCATCATGAAAACACCAAAGACTGTAAGGAAAACACAGACACTCGTCACCGTGGTGACGATATCAATCAACAACAAATATGTCATAAAATATACTTTCGCTCACCAAAGCTGCAGTAGATGGTCAACTTAATCATTTTCTTTTCTTATTATTTATTGCTGGTGATGTAATCTACACTCTCTTAAAGAGCCTGTGACAGCATCCCAACAACTGTTGTGCAATGAAATATTCGGCTACTAGTCATCTCGAACCGTCATCTCGAACGTTCCGATAAATATCAATCATTTCAAACATCGCGGGGAAATTCCTTCGACTCATTTTGAAGTTTTGGGGGAAGCCGGAAGAGACGTCAATGCGGGAACGCTTCACTGTGCGGCGAGAGAGCCAAACACGGACAAAGTGTGTTGTCATGCGTAGAAATGGTGAATTACTGAGTTTAGGCACGTTAATAACGTTTTAATGAAGTTGACTACAGTATATTCATATTTGTCAGTGCTTTCATGTCGATTCGGCGAACATAAACATAAATGATCGTGGTGAACATGATGATTAAATTAGGATTAAAAATCGGTAGTGAGAGCTGCTGAATTTCCTCCCGTAGGATGTGATATAAAAACAAATCGATTATTTTTGTAGTTGTAAACTCAAGTGGATGAAACTACATTTATTAGTGCTTTCATGTCAATTCGGCGAACATATGATACATTAAATGATCGTGAGGATGATGATTAAAAATCGTTTGTTTGAGCCGTTCTGCATTTCCTGATGAGAAAACAAACCGATGCTTTTTGTAGTTGTAGTACACCAACGTGGATTAAACATGTGTTTTTTTACCACAATGTTGGGGAAATTAATGGATAAAATGCACGGATTATTATTATTATTATTCCCACTCCGATCGGGACACTAGGTCCACCGTTTACCCGCAGCGAGTCTCCCCCCGTCGACAGTTTACGTGGGCTGGGTGCAGTGGCGGACTGGCCATCGGGACGAATCCCGATGGGCCGGTACCGAAATGGGCCGGTCGGATAAATCACTAGTACATCCCCATAGGCGGCGCGTGAGGCTCAGGTTTGGGAAGGCTAAATAACTTTTTTTACCTGACGCTGCCCGCCTCCGGCGTCTATAGAAAAGAGATCAACTCAGTGTGCGGAGTTTAAATCTCTCAAGTCATATTACAGGATAAAGGAAATACAGTTTAAACTGCCGTATGCAGAGAAGACGCCGACGTATCGCACTTATCATTCATATTACATCATCAATCAGATCATCGATCATATAATATCATAATATATCATATATTTCCTTATCTGAGTCAGCTTCTCCAGCCGTATCTGACCGTGCAACACTTACAGTGTCACATACTGTATGCAGAAGTATTATTTTAAGCAACACATTATGTTGACGAAACACTCGAGTCAAATGTAATTAAAGTCAGATCCACTCGTGTCTTAGATGGGGCAGTGATATCATAAAACTATACGCTTTCAAACACTCGGTAGGCCTAGTTGTTTTTTAACCAGTTGTTCTGTATTCACCTTGCAGGTTTAACTCTGTGGCTTGTATCCTGGATTATATGTTTAAGTCATGGATGTTTAAAGCTCATATTTGTCTAATATTAGTTTACTTTTCATTAATGAAGTATGACGCTGCGCTGTCAGTACACTTGTCCCTGTTTGTGATTGGTCAAATGTAGCTAACCCCGCCCCTTTCATGTGAACGCGCGGTCAGCTGGTGAGAGAAACCCTGGCTTGATTTACCGAGTTGATAACCAGCGTCGTAGGACCGCTTAGCGAGATCTTGTTTGTTTGTTTGTTAGTTTGTTGTTGTTAGTTTGTTTGTTACTCAAACATATCCAGGGTATGTTGAACTGGCTTCGTAGTACAGGGCACAGGTGGCTAGCAGCGCTAATGTCAAAGACACAGACATTATATTTGTATTTTAACAGGATGCAGTGACACAAATATTTGGGAAGGCTTAGCCTATAGCCTACCTACAGCACCCGCCGCCCCTGACATCCCCCACTCCCCTGACACTCCCCCCCGTTGACAATTTACTAGCGGTACCGAAGTGGGCCGGTCGAGAGCCCCGGGATGATTTTTAGTCCCATTCCACCACTGGCTACATGCCCGTATGCTCGCCCATATTGACGCACCTAATTCCTAAACTTCTAACAGATACAAAATAAACCGATCCTTCAGCCTCATATGAGCTCTCAGACACGTTCAAAATTAAACTGTCATCGCTGTCTGAGCTTGCTGCTGTGTGCGCCATCGTGCGTTTACATGCAGATGCTGAGATCCTGAACGGTGCAGCTGGAGCGCTGTGCCCGCAATGCCGTCACACATAATTTGGCGGGACTTGAAGAATCCCCGAGAAGATCCAGAAAATGGTCAACATGGCAGATTAACGGTTATCAAAGTACAAATATCCAAAATCAGTTCAGTAACGGTTTTCAAGGGGACAATATTTACTCAAATTGATGGGTTTGGATGATGGGGGAAACTCGTGTCACAGGCTCTTTAACTCCTCTAACTACTCTTTTTCTTGGCACACACACTTACAACTAGGGATGCTCCGATCGATCGGTCACCGATCGAGATCGGCCGATACTCACTCTCCACCAATCGATCGATGCTCTCTAAACATGCCGACCGAGAGAGCCGATCGCATGACGTAAAATACATGACACTTTTGGCTTCACCGGTCTGGCAGTATTTTAAGGTGTTCGAAAAATACAGTAAAATATCAGAATGCAACGTGTGTGTGTGTGTGTGTGTGTGAGAGAAGCAGAAATCCTGCAGCTCCGCCCGCCGGACCGGTGAGCGGAGCGAAACACGCAAGAGTTAGACCTAACAAACACACTTAGCAGTTTTATCTACCTCTGGAACAAGCTAAACTAGTTATACATATATTTATTCTTCGGGTCACTCATTACTGGATCAGTGAGCTGCATGAGATACTGACAGGCATTCAGGAGAGGGAGGGAGAGAGGAAAAGAGAGCGCTTCCGCTCATGTCTCCCGTGTTATTATCCAAAGTGAATGTAAACTTGAATAATGTACATCATTTTAATGTAATAATTAAGTTGATTGTTGTTTGTGGAAGCTCCAGTGAATGAGCCCCATTAACTGAGTTTTAAACATCACTTTAAATGGAAGATTTAAACATCACTTTAAATCTTCCATTTAAAGTGATGTTTAAATCTTCCATTTAGGCCCCGCCCACTCGATCGGATCGGCGATCGGTATCGGCCGATACTGATTCCGGCGATCAGCCTCAAAATTGGCGATCGGAGCATCCCTACTTACAACCCTACTTTTCACATCTAACTCAGTGAATTTAGAGTTCAAATACAAAAAACCTACAGAACATTAACAATAAAACATTTAAATAATTTTCTTAATCCCCTTTTAAGTAATTTACTACTACTACTTAATATTTTTTTACACACATTTTACACATAGTACCAGGAGCAGTGGGCAGCTATTCTACAGTGGTTCGGTGCCTTGCCCAGGAGGTAAACTGGGATCTCTCTAAGTACTATTACTTTGGTCTGTTCGTTGGACTTTAACTGGCAACCCTCCGCTTCCCAAGCAAAGTCCCTTTCTTTACAAAATGACAATCAATTAGTTTTGTCACAATACCAACATTTTGGTTTCGATACCGATACCAAGTCAAGAATTGCAATTCTTTTTCGATACTTTTCTTTTATTATTTTCATGATCAATAAAATTGTAGTTTATCTGTTAAGTGTTTTCTTACAACATGGTCTCTTCTTTATACTTGAGTTTATGTGATTTCTTTGATAGTTAACTTTATATTTTATTAACATGTGATAGTAATATAAATAATTATGGACAAAATGTACATTGCAGATGTTAGCCTCATTGGTAAGTTAGCTAAAAATATAGCCGTATTAGACGGTTATCATTGCCATTAATTGCCTCGTCAAACTACGAAAACGTTCGTTTGTCACAAAATAAATTACACTAGTTTGACTTAGATTTGAGGGTATGGGCTTGAGCATGATGTAATTATGTTATCTATCACATTCGCTAACCTGTCTGTCTTTAAATTCTTTAAGGCGGGCAAAAACATTGTTTTTCATGCACTGGTCAATTTTGAGATTTTGTGCTATTTTGATTCTATAACATGTTTTCTTTCAGGCTTTTGGAAGGAAAACGTACAAAATACACATTTAAGTGTTTATTTTACTAAAGTCTGTCTATTTGCGTCTGTAGATTTCTCCTAAATTCACCAAAAGTTAGCATTCTAACATAACATAAAGTACCGCGACCGCTGTGTGCACCATGTCATCAGAGGTATCGTTGGAAAGCTCAGTCTCTCCTGCACAATCTCATCGGATCCAAATATGGTCATTTCCTTTGTATCAGCAACCAATCGTGAAAGCACAAAGGGGTCTTAAACCAAGAAATGAAATCTCATTGGCTGGTGTCAATTTCTGACAACCTGATTCGTTCAGATGCGTCACGTGGTGTGCTAAAACACTTCCTGGTTAGCTTTCCGCTAGAAATTGAAATCTCAAAATGGCAAAAGAACGGCGAAAAAAACGTTCACAGAGAAGACGACAACAATTGTCACTTGCACGAAGCAAGATTATACAAAACACATATGACCCTGAACATGAAATACCTTCACGGAGTGCGTCGAGGCGCAAGCTGTCATCCAGAGAACAGGAGGGTTTAGCTAGCGCCTCACTGCAATCTTTAAAGGTCGTTTTCTCAAAATGAGTTTTTTCTCCTACTCTGAGTTCGAAATTTCAACTTCAGTAGCACGTACATACACCAAACCTTCCAGTTATAGTCCTATCAATATTATGAAGGCTTTTACAGAAGGGTTTGTTCATATATAATTCATAGCCTGAATTATACAACATTGTATACCTAAAAACATGGCGAAAATTAATATTTTATGGCTGTTGACAGTATTTTCTGATTTATGGAGTGATAAAAAGAGATATCCAATATCCCTTCTGTAAAAGCCTTAGATACTAATATGACAACAAAATGAAACAATCATTTTGAACCTGGCTTTATCTTAAGTTCAGATTTCGATTCCTGAAATGTGTTAAAATATGTACATATTTAATGAGATAATGGATAATTTGCATATTTAAACATGCCATTTCAGAAAATAGCATACAAAAGACAATTGCCTTATTGTAAGTAATTAACTGGAGAAATTTCTAGCTGATACCTTTAAGTTAAAAAACCCCTATTCACCTGGGGTGTCTCGCCTTAAACAGCTCTGGATGCCGGTTGGCGAGGTGCTTAGCCAAGTCTGATGTGTTGGCTCCCTTGGTTTGCAGGGATCTAAAACATGTCTGACAGACAGGCCTCGTGGTGTCCGTAGGCTTGCCCTCACTGTCAGAGATATAACTAAAACACTTCCAAATTTAGCTTCTGGCGTCTTTTTTGTCAACAAGCGGAGGCGCAGCGGCAGTTGCACTCCGACTTGCAGCCATGCTTCTCGTTTTCTCACATGCTCTGGCAGCTAGCGCGTGCATGAGAGAGGGGAGGCACTTAGAGCGTGCTTGAGAGGGGAGGGACTGCAGGCACGGAGCAGAGTGCTAAATACACACGGCTCTTATTAAGAGTACCTTTCCACCGTCATTCTTAAAGTACCGATACTGATGAAACGGAGGAATCGTAACGTTTTTAACGGCAGGGTATCGCAGTACTTTTCAGTAGTATCGGTACACCGTGCAACACTACAATCAATACATAATTTACCTATTTTAAATCTATTGGCAGTGTATGGGAAAATGTTATCAGGAAAAAGTGCGTTGTGATGTATATACCTATTCCCTAGAATTTGTTTATGATTACATTTTTTATTGGCACAACATTTATATTTTGCTCTCAAAGTGTCCGAGGTCGATGCATATCACATTAAAATGTATAAAATGTTATTTTCCCCTGGACCACCCTAGAGGGTATGTGGTCCACCCACGATAGTCTCACAAAATCCTTTATGAAACACTGTGTAGTAGGGATGCTCCGATCGATCGGCCGCTGAAATGCCAGAATGTTTACCTAATTTCCTCCCCACTTGAGTGAAGTGTAGGAGGAAAAGGGGGGGGGGGGGGACAGCTGGAGACTGTACTGGCTTTGTTGGGCTTGGAAACTTCTCTCCCTGTTGGTCTGCCTTGCCTCTCTTTGTACATTCAACAAGGCCTTTCTTGTTGTTTTATCATTTTTAGTCCTTTGTTTCTTGTTGGGTCAGACTCAAAGCACAATGCTTCACCAATAGGCCTATTTTCTCAATCTTCTCTTTGTATAATGTTTGTCTCTAATCCCTGCAACTGAGGACGATCACACTGATTGTTGTGAATGTCTTCTGTGAACAAACTATGACAAGGTTCAGCCTGTCATTTTGATACAGCCAACGACCACAACCTGCGTTTTCAGCTTGCTCCACACTTTGGTCAAACGGGAGGGACACTGTTTGACTTTCATTTTAAATCAATCAATAGCTGTTAAGCTTGTCCGCCAAGAGGTTGCTCTGTGTCTGTTCATGATGCAGTGGAAGCCTAACTAAAGCATTCACAGAACAGGAATGTGCATAGGGGCAGCATTACACAGGAGACAGACAGGCCAGGAATGCAGTTGGAGTGATACTGACTGGCTGAATGCACTGGCTCAGCTGCTGCATGTTAACATTTGTCTGCGTGCCTGCCTCATTCCAAGCCTGCCATCATTGTTGTCTCCCTGTCCTTCTACAAGTCCTTTGAAAGCTTTTTTCTCTCTGCTTGTCCCTAGGTGTATCTCTCATTTTCTGTTTGTTGGTGGTTTCCTTTGACCCATTCATACGTAACCCCACGCACATGCTGGTTACCGCTTATAGAAACACAGCTCACTAGCACTACTGGCAACATTTAGACCTATGAAGCATTTCGTACTGAAAGGAAAGGCTCTGATCAACTCACTTTGGCCCATTGTAGATAGTGTACTTTTTGGGTATTGCCTAGTTCGAGGTTCCCTGTTAATTGACCAGCCTCCATCAATACTTGCTCCATATTTTGAAAAATGGAAGCCTACAAAACGACACTGTTGCCAACTAATGAGGGACATTCGTTCCTCTGTTTGGTTGCTGTTCCAAAGACTCACTGTGGTGTGTGTATGTGTAGCGTTGAAGCTGATATCACAGCAGTTTAACGTAGCACTCCTACGACGCTCGGCTAATACCTATACATTTACAGGGCACATCTGCAGTGTAAAACAAAATGCCCTAAAGTACCTAGTACTAAAAGAAAGTTGAGCTGAGCCAAACCTTACCATGCAGCGGAAATTAAGCCCTGGTATAAAAGAGGGTGTAATTATTAACCAAGTGGAATGACTGGCATTCTGTTGCAATGCTGAGTCTCCCAGGGTGGTCCCCTTCTTGCTGTTAGACTACCAAAATGTGCCGATTTACCTTCCTTGACCCAGGAAAAAAAACGAGGCTTAGTTTTAGAAAGGTTTAATCAGGATTAATGTTTAACCAGTGTGGTTGGAAAACACTTCAGCGTGAACTGATAGTTAGTTGCTTTGTTGTGTAATTCAGTGTTTCAAAGTGATTGTGTTAGATGTTTTTTTTTAGGGCTGTCAAGTTAATAACGCGTTAACGCAAAAAACAATTAACGCCACTAATTATTTTAACGCGATGTGTATTTTTTGTCCTCGGCCGCCCCGTAGTTTCAGAGCGCATCGAGTTTAAAATACCATCTACAAGCTGATGCTGACAGCCCCGCTCCTGCCGCCCGCTTGCAGCAGACCACACTTCCACGCTCACCGGCAGGCGCCGACTGGCCATCGGGAGGACCGGGAGGGTGTGTGTATGTGTGGCGCGTGCGAGTGAGAGAGAGACCTTACGTGTATTGTTGTTGTTGTTAGCATCTGGTGCTAGCTAGCTGCGCTAACGGATACAAGGAGCTATTTAAATGAACACAGAGGAGCGACATTTTGCCGACAACTGCGCCGAGCACTTGACTTTATGCAGGAAGCCAGACAGAGGGACATTGTATGAAAAGTCAGCACACTCAGCACGGGTAGTGCGCGCAACATGATTACAGCGTCCAGGCAGCTCCCGTTCGAGCATATGCCTCCATCACACACACGCGTGCGCACACTAATGAACGATTAATCGATTTTAAATCGAAATCGCGATTTAAAATGATGCGATTATCAAATCGCAAAGCCTGCGATTTTTTTTTAACATTTTCTTTTTACAATTTATTTTATTTTATTTTTTCTTGTGTGTCAGTCATCCACACCAATCAGAAGTGCTGTGCTCCACTTGTACCAGCCATTGTTAATCAATCAGAAGTAGCCCATGATAGAAGGCAGGGGTAGACATTAAGGGTAAAAAGCCACTGGCCCTCCGGGCCGGTGGAATTGTATTGTCACTGGCCCCACCATTGTAACCACTGGCCCGGAGCATTCGTCCAAAAAAAAAAAATCGACTAATAATGAAGAAAATTAACACACTTGTTGCAATAGTAATTTATGCACTAACTACATTACTACTTGTACTACAACATTTGAACAATCAGTTCTTCCTCATTTTCCTCAATTGTTCATATTTGGTTTATTAAAATAATGATATTGTGGTCATTGTTAAAAAATGTCTGCTATTATGAGTATTATTATTTTCTGCCTTCCTGTCGTTAGGAGTTAGAAATGTAATGGCTATAGATTAGATCAGATCCTTCATTATCCTAAACTGCTGGGACATTTCCCTATAGCCAATACCTTTATATTCTCTACTCTTCACTTACTTGTCAGCATAGGTCGGCATTGATGTACAGAGCCGACAGAAGACCTTGTTTATATTGGCATCATCATGAGAGGTGCATTGACGCGTCCTAAGACCAGGATTTGGTTCCCTCGACAAAAAGTAATGGGATTTCTCCACAGGGTTTTGGAAAATAGCTGGAAATAAGGTCTGTGGAAAACAAACATGTTTGATAAATGCACGTTTTGTTCTGCCGGATCATCTCCACATGTCTACCCTACTTTTATAATTTTGGAATCATAAATCTAATCGATATATTATAAAAGGGTTTTAGGACGCGTCACTGCACCATTAGAAGCCAACTCCATCGATCAAGCTGAAACTTTCTCTCCCTCTTCTTCTCATGCTCCCTGTCACTCTCCTTTAACTCCTCCGGTGACTTTCTTTTATTTGAAGATAGTTTTTTGCACGGCGCTTGGCCGGTTACCGCTGGTATAAAAAACATTTTGGCGAATGGTTAGGTGGCGCGATACTCTGTAGTGAAGGAGCGCGCTCACGGGAGCCTGCTCGCGCTGCGATCCGCAGCAAACAGCTGTTTGCTTTTCACCCAACAACGACAACCGACTCACGAAACGCTATGTTGTAGCGTTGATAAACGAAACAATTTAACAACATTGCTTGTCAAAATACCAATACCACAGGAAACATTTTTTTTTAATCAATACTTGTAGTGGCCCGAGCGGGCAAGTGGAAAGTACGTTATGCTGGCCCGGGGTGTCTAAATAGTGCTTCCGGGCCAGCGGGCCAATTATAATGTCGAGCCCTGGAAGGTGATAGACAGATTGATCCAATCATCTGCCAAGTGCTTTTGAAAGTGCCTGCCCTTTCCAATGGAGCTTTCCTAGATGGTTTGGTGAAACAAAGCATCTGAGTCAGGTTAGTACTGCTCCATCCCATGTTCTACATCTATTACAGGGTGAATCTTAAACTGAAGCTTGACTTTAAAGCAACCCAACGGAAGTTTCATGTAAGTTTCGTTTTTTCACTCGTAGCTCGGGCTGCGGGGGTGCTAGAGACGGGAGCACGTTGATACAACCTTCCTAGCCGGAGATATGGCCGCATTTTACAATAAACTTCCGTTGGGTCGCTTAAAAACAAATATAGCAAATAGCAATCGCAATATTTGTCAGAAAAATCGCAATTAGATTTTTTCCCAAAATTGTGCAGCCCTAGCGCGCACACACACACACACACTTTGTATTGTATTATTGAATGAGAGAGGTTCCAGGTTGAATTGAGGCGAATATTTGTAATGTCCAGAGGTTGTTGTGTTTAATATTCATGAGAATATTTGTCATTGTTCAAATGATAATAAACATTTGCATAAAGCATATTTGTCCACTCATATGTTGATAAGAGTATTACAAACTTGAACAATATTCCTCTAAGGTACATTTAGAACAGATACAAAATTTGCGATTAATCGCGATTAACTATGGACAATCATGCGATTAAATATTTTAATCGACTGACAGCCCTAGTTTTTTTTATGTTGAGAGGACCACATGGTTCCCAGCCTGGGTTAAGTGAGAGCTGTACACTCCCATGCTTCAGCGGGGGTCAGAACTTGATCTGTTCTCTCTCAGGAAGGAACTCTGTCTCCAAGGAAATCACCCTTCAATCTGATTTCTCAGTTTGTTCTTTTTGTGCACATACAGCTATGCACACACAAATGATCACTGTACTCTTATTACATGTATTGATCATTTGTGCCATAAGAATGTCATACTCATGTCAATGTTAGAAGCTATCTTTGTATCAATGATAAAAACAAGGTAGGTGGTAATCTACCCAAGGTTAGATCTGTCAAAACGTGTACAATTCAAACTGATCCCAAGTGTCTTTTAAGCCCTTAAAGAATGTTACGTCATCCTTAGTTCACAGCTTAATTAGTAAGCCATACCATGGTTGCGGACAAATTGTCAAAAACAGCCACTCCTATGTTGCTTTCTAAGCACTATTCCTTAACCTCAGTGAACATGTCATGGCACTAAGGAAAGATGTGAAGGAGAATTCATAAAGATTGAGAAACAGACATCTGCGGTGTTAAAGAATCCAACGGCTCTTAGACTATCTAACGTCACATTGATGAGCCAATGTGTTATATTGATGTGCGTCTGCCATGGAGAAACAAACATTTTCAGCAGACTTCTATTAGTGCGTTGATATTTTTTGCCTCGTAACTTTCCTATGCTTTTTAAACATGGACAACAGTAAAAAAAGAGTGATATTTTTCATTACCAAGGAAGGAATTTGAGTAAATAGAGTGAAATGGGAAGTTGTCTGAGCATAGACAGAAGGCCCCCAGAGGAACCAGCATTGCAATTATAATACTACAAGTGAAAATATATGTAAGTATTGATCATTTGTGTTGTTTGTACTAGGGATGCCAGCGATTATTCGATTATTCGTTACAGTCTCCATAATCGAATATTATTTTTAAAAATCGATTTTATTTATATATATTTTTTTTATTATTTATGTTTAATTTTTTTTTTTTTCTGGCTTAGTTTCAACCAAAATATAGACTAATGCTAATAATAGTAATAGTATTAATAATTGTAAATGGCCATTGGTCACACCACCAGTTTGTTCTACTGTAAACTTGGAGGAAGCCTGCGTGCAGAGCAGACTGCTGCTGCAGCACGCTACACACCGACCCCGCCCCCCCCTCCTTTCCCTCACACGTGCGACTGAAGATGAGCAAAGCGGCAGGTAAAAAGAGTTCCTCGTGGAACTACTTTGAACTTACAAGTCCAAAGGAAGTGAAATGCAAGCTCTGCGAAAAGACGTTGGTATATCACAGCTCAACCTCAACAATGCGTTCGCATTTGAGAGCAAAGCCAAAGAGGTTACAGAGAAAGACGCAGCACAGCCGGCCATTACCAACTTTCCTTCGAGGCCACGTCGTTGTGATGACATGCGTGCAGGTGAAATAACTGCACTAATCACCAATATGCTCGTGAAGGACATGTATTTCAATGCTGCTATTATTAATACAGGCTACAGGCTACATGATGGTGGTTTATTTTTTGTTATTTTCTAAAGTGCCTGTCATTGCCTTTTTATTTGGAGATGCGCGCACAATGTATTTATTGCAATGCTGCTATTATTAATACAGGCTACAGCCTATTAATAGAAGCTGTAGCCTGTATTTAATAATGGCAGCATTGCAATAAATAAAATTTTTCTTCTGCGGAGGGGGGGGGGGGGGTCGGTCGAATAATCGATTATTATTCGCCAGGGCTGCCGAATAATCGATTTTGATCATGGTCAGTTTCTGGCAACCCTAGTTTGTACTATACGTTCTGTTTAATTTGTGTGTTAAGTGAGAAGTAAAGTAAAGCAAAGCTGTGCAAGAAAGCGAGCTAAGTAGCCTAACCGCAGAGACAGTTAGCTACTTGGCTAGTAGTGTGTGAGCGGTCAGACACCGGCACAGACACTCAAAGGGACTTGTGTGCCTGACTGTACCAACATGCTTTCATAATTCTGTTTAGATATGCAGCCATGATAGCTTATTTTATTAGCAAGCTAATTTTCTATGAAAATCAATGGAGGCTGAGCGAGATACCTAATGGAGCTGGCTCTTAATTGATCTCTTCTCTTTGTAACAAAACCTACCGTCTCCGACTGTAAACATGTTTCATTTACTCTGGAGTTGTATTTGTTATACAAATGTTGAGCGTTGGGTCTTCTTCTATGCATTGCAAAATGCTACACATAGGTTACCCGTGATTAGTATCACATTTTTGGGACAATTAATTCTTCTTTTTCTATATGGAGCCCTTTTGATAGTTAACTTTATATTTTTCATTTCCTAAAACATTTATGTTCATCTCATATTAACAGTGTGGATCATTGAGACAGCGTGGTCTCCAGAGGTCTTATCCTACTTCCACTTCCATCAGATCCAGAGCGCGTGCACTACGCTCTGCATCAGCCAAACAACTCGCTGCACCCTCGCTGCACCCTCGCTGCACCCTCGCTGCGAGGGGGACCCAAGTTCCCATCAGCAAAAACACGTGGGTTTGCTATCCTGGCTCCAAAATGGTGGAATGAGCTCCCCATTGACATCAGGACAGCAGAAAGCCTGCACATCTTCCGGCGCAGACTGAAAACTCATCTCTTTCGACTCCACTTCGAGCGATAGAATTACTAACAAGGCACTTATATACTAATAAAGGACTGGCTTATCTATAGCCAGCTGAGTAGCACTTGAAATGTTTGGCTCTATGATACCTGATGTACTTATATGATTCTGTTTTATTCAGGGTTGTGTCTTCCTGGTCGTATGTACTTATTGTAAGTCGCTTTGGATAAAAGCGTCAGCTAAATGCAATGTAATCCACAGAGGGGGCATGAAGAAAGATCTGCACCGACTTTATCCACGCTGGGCGTAGCTATTATCACTTGCTCAGTGTCATTTCATTTGACCAATGTGAACCATGTGTTTACATATTTAATATATTTTATTATTATCCACCTTTTTGTTTAAAACATTCTTTGAGACCACATCTGAGATAATTTCTGGTTCTCATTTCAATAAATGTGATCAGTATTATCACTCTTGTCTTTATTCTACATGAAAATGTTAGAGCTTCAATTAAAATCTGTCGATTGCTATTATTTATATCTTCCTCAGCCCAGGAATAGTATGTTGAGTTTTATGCTAAATGTATATCATTTTCTCACAGGATATAGAATGAGACAACACAGTTTTTATCCATTGTGTATGAATACATGCTTCAGCTCTTCAGACCAACATAGTAAGCTGTGAGCATGTTCCTAATTTTCTTGGTATGCAACCTAGGTCTGGTCTGTTTTTAATAAAGTAAAAAATGATGTTAAAGTAAGCAAATTAGATTAAATAATAAGCTAAATGTTGAGAACACGGCTTGCGGAAATATACGGGTTGTGTCCACAACACACAAACTAATCCTGCTGTAACAACAAGTGCACGTTACTGATGCAATATGGTTGACTTGAGACCATTCGGGTTTATGCTAGAAGAGGGGTGCAAGGAATAGTCTAAGTAGTTGGGGAGTGTTATACACTAAAGGTGTGAAAATTCTCTGGCGTTATAATATCAGCGCGGCCGCGGTCAGATCAAAATGCCTCCGAATGCAATTTGAATAGACCTACAGCCAATCAGAGCAACGAAACGTTGGGTCTGCGTCATGCCTTACTGATTGAGATCAATCGGAACCGCCATGCAGTATCCCCATTGAATCTTCAACGTTCACAGTGATCCCTTTTTATTTACTACAAGACAAATGTGCCGTTTTATTTCATACAGTTCCATTTGGATTGAGACGGGGAAATAATCTAAACGCGTGGCGCTTCACTGTCAAGGGGGGCGATATAGCGTGTACAGTTGCAAGAAAAAGTATGTGAACCCTTTGGATTCTCCACACATAGCGTTCCAAACAACTCAACTTTGGTTTCATCTTTCCACAGATTATGTTGCCAGTAGTGCTGTGGAACATCCAGGTGCTCTTTTGCAAACTTCAAACGTGCAGCAATGTTTTTTCTGGACAGCAGTGGCTTCCTCCGTGGTGTCCTCCCATGAACTTCATTCTTGTTCAGTGTTTTACGATTCGTCAACAGAGATGTTAGCATGTGCCAGAGATTTCTTTAAGTCTCTAGCTGACACTCTAGGATTCTTCTTCACCTCATTGAGCATTCTGCGCTGTGCTCTTGCAGTCATCTTTACAGGACGGCCACTCCTAGGGAGAGTAGCACCAGTGCTGACCTTTCTCCATTTATAGACAATTTGTCTTACCGTGGACTGATGAACATCAAGGCTTTTAGAGATACCTTTGTAACCCTTTCCAGCTTTATGCAAGTCAACAGTTCTTAATCGTAGGTCTTCTGAGAGCTCTTTTGTGCGAGGCATGGTTCACATCTGGCAATGCTTCTTAAGAATAGCAAATTCAAAACTGGTGTGTATTTTTTATAGGGCAGGGCAGCTTTAACCAACACCTCCAATCTCGTCTCATTGTTTGGACTCCAGGTTGGCTGACTCCTGACTCCAATTAGCTCTTGAAGAAGTCTTTAGCCTAGGGGTTCACATACTTTTTCCACCCTGCACTGTGAATGTTTACATGGTGTGTTCAATAAAAACATGAAAACATATAATTGTTTGTGTGATATTAGTTTAAGCAGACTGTGTTTCTCTATTGTTGTGACTTAGATGAAGATCAGAAGACATTTTATGACCAACTTATGCAGAAATCCAGGTAGTTCCAAAGGGTTCACATACTTTTTCTTGCAACTGTATGTAATTACATTGCAAATACTGACTTGAGCCCCACCACTGTATGGGTTAGCCCTACCATAGATTACCCAACAAAAATACTCTGGCGCCGCCACTGCCAGTGAGGTAAAGGCACATCTTTATATGATCATTATAGTTATAAAAAAATAAGAGAATAAAGTAAACAGGCACCTACAAAGCACCTTATGTGTCTCCTATATGACAGTAAAAAAAGTTGTTATTAATAAACAAGAATACAGTTTGAAAGGAGAGTGATTTGTAAAATATCCATAAAGAAAAAGAAAGATGATTGAGAGATGTATCCATAGATCTCTTAATGTTGCTCCCAAAGTGCAGATTGATGCTTTTAACTTCAATATTAAAAAACAAATCTTCCCGGGGGAGCATGCCCCGGACCCCCCTAGAGGAGGTTTGTAATATGTATTATATATTGTTTAAAAGACTCTAAACTTCAATAATTTCCTCGTAAAAAAAAACTTTATATTTGATTAGATTTCATTCACATGAAGGCAGCTAGGTTTTATTCTATTGTTACCTACTCTGGTTGTCTGTGCCACTTCTTGATATGTCTCATACAGCTGTCATTTAATTGGTTGCGTGCCAAAAAGATGCTACCTTAGGAAAACAAGTACTTTCCATTCCCCAAGTATTGGTTCTCAATTCATCTCTACTTTTACACTAACTGTTGACAGCTGTGCTATCAGACTGCAGCCGCTTGTGTAAATGCACAACACCCTTAAGCGGTTTTCCATTAGATTTGTTTAATGTTCTTTAGCTGCTTCATTACTCTTTTTGCATGTCAGTGCTACTTTG
Organism: Harpagifer antarcticus; assembly: GCA_902827135.1. NCBI lineage: Eukaryota > Metazoa > Chordata > Actinopteri > Perciformes > Harpagiferidae > Harpagifer > Harpagifer antarcticus. The sequence goes on along the minus strand of CADEHL010001252.1, from coordinate 1,364,521 downwards.
AAAAATGTCAACAACAATGAAAATGACTTCTGTTAAATGTTTTTTAAAGCCCACTATATTTGTTACTATATCTGTTATTAGTGTGCACATGTGTTGTGACAATACAGCATAACCAGATACAAAATAAATGCCCAACACATTCAGTCCTTTGCGTTTCTACGTGAGAGTAAATGTGTGATTCCTGTGCCATGTGCACAAGATATGTGTGATATTTTTCTACAGTGGTGTAGATTCCACTACAATTGCAGTAAGTTCTTATCTATACATCAGTAGCGCCTCCAGAAATGTTTCATCGGGGTGGCCAAATGGGGCCACTGAACATCTTGGGGTGGCCCACCAAAACCAAGCATGTAATTGTTGTAAAGATTAGATGAAAACAATGGCAAAGAGAATCACCCACTGATATACTTTGGTTTCTTATTTGACATTTTCTGATACTTTTCATCTGAAGTGAATATAATACGGATAGTTAACATTTGACTTCAAACAACATTTAAAAGAACCTTGTTTTGTGTTATGTGTACATGTGTTGGTGATTTATTGTTTTTTATATATGCTTTTGTTCTTTCCTTTTTAAAAAGACAAATACAGCTTAATTAAAATAAGTTCCTTTATTGTAAGGCACAACGTGTTCTTCAGTTATATTCTGTCTCTGGTTATAACTTGTTTTAGAACAAAGCTGTTTGTGTCACACTGGGGTCACAGATGATTGACATGACTTTATTAAATCAAGTTTTAAAACATGACTACTTTATTTCAACAGGACCCAAAAACACAAGGGGTATAAAATGGTAAACACATACTGTGATTGAACCCAAAAACACCATCTATTATTGACCTTTATAGCAAATTCAAAACATTCTAAATGATACAAAACACCACCTTTTAGTATTAGACAGAAAATAGGTGACGAGACATATTTCTATTTTTTTAGATTAGGCCACTGTGGTGAGAGTAATACATATAGCTTGTATTCCATTTGTTTTGAAAATGTATATTTATACTTTATAAACAAACTGGTTACCCTATATTTTTAATTAGCACACAGAACATTATGAAAACAAACTTGACTAATGGTCGGCTCATAACCTCAGAACACAGAAGAGGAAAAACTGCATAGATTCTCGTTTCATTTTGAAGGAGCTGCAGACCTAAAGTGTGTAGAAGACTTTAATGATTAAAAAGGTCACAATCACATTAATAAAACTATACTTAGTTTTTAGTTTCACTTTTACAAAACAGAGTTCCGCATGTACTTTCTAGCATGTATGGCCATCTCCTCACTGGCCCTATGCTGCTGCTCCCCTGCCAGCTCTGTCTCTCCTTTACTCATCTTCTTCTTCAAATAAGAAGAGATGTCTGTTGACTTTCTCCATTTTCTGCAAGTTAACATTACACACAGCAGTGATTAATAGTAGCCTACGCATTACACCAGCCCAGCATACCGACATTAGCTAACGTTAGCTTAGCAAGCTAAACTAACGCTAACTAGGATAGGCGCCAAAGTGTGTTTACAGATTAATTATACCTGAAGTCAAGCCAGCCTTTACTGAGCCCCGAGCCTGTTTTCCAGGTCTTCCAGCGGTTTTCTCGTTTTAATGCCAATGAACACACATTTTGATCAGAATAACAGCTAAAGGTAAGCATATCTCCGTTTTCTGCTACCTAAAGCTAACGCACTAAAGCCTAAAGTGTTGTGGGGCTTAACAGGAAACAAGCGTATACGACTTACCTTCTAGAAGTCTGGTGGATTTTTGTCAACTCCAGTCCAGTCAGTAGAAAGAAACGTTTTGCTGCAACCTGCTGCTGTCTGTGCGAGTATCAGAGTGGTGCGCCCAGTATCAGAGTGTTACCATGGTAGCAGAGCGACTCGCTGGCTGTGTATTTGTTGTTAAATATCAGATAAACTATTGCGCATACGTGACTGCCGAGGCGGTGTGTGTGATGGGGGGGCCAACAAATATATCAAGGTGGCCATGGCCCCCCCCTGCTGGCGCCACTGCTATACATGTACAGAATGTGTGCAACCGCATGCTCTGCAGCCCCCTCCAGCCTCTGAGTAGATCATGAGTGTGTCTGTGTGTGTTGCTGTTGGTAGTAATGTGTTTGTGTTTCCACAGCTTGTTTTATGGCCAAGGTGTAACCAAGACACAGATAAACACATAGATATTCAGGGGTGGACACGTCAGTGCAACACTAAAATAACAGACATTCTTTATCCACCTCTCATCACCACTCCCAGAAACACTAAGCACAACACAGATGTAGAATCGCAGCAAGTGATGTCACCAGTAAAGTGGTGCAATCCTATGTTTTAACCCTGACAAATGCCCTGGATCAGTATGACTATCAGGTTTGTACTAGTTTTTACTTCTCTATCCTGTTCTGTGTAATGAGTGTGGATGATTTTGTCTTTCAAATGCAGTTTGACATGGCACTGTCTTCTTGAAGGTGTGGCCTGTATACAATCCATACTTTTTGGTTTTCATGGAATACCTCAAACAACCTAATTTTCACAATTATCAACACACCACGTCCTTCTTTCCATACAACATTTTCCAAACAAATCTCAAGAAGTGGCCTGTACAGGTCCAAGTTATTTGCTGATTTTAATGGGACATGACTAGATTGTTTTACTGTTGGGCAGTTAATGCAAATAATATAAATATTTTGATAGCGCTTTACTATATAAGGGAGGGTTGGGCTTGGGGGAGTTCAAAGAAACAAGGGCAAACAAAGATGATCAACGGGCATGGATTGATTTGGGGCGGGGGGTTGGTTGTGAGTAGACAGAGGAGAAGAGATAAGTTTTGAGGCGGGACTGGAATACTGTGATGGACTCGGAATCACAGAGATCTTGTGGGAGGGAATTCCAGAGGGCAGATGGTGGAGGGCTTTGTAGGTGAGGACCAGTATTTGCTAAATGTGTATTTATGTTATTGAAATGTAACAATGGACTTGTGAGTTTGGGCTGTAGCTTCTTTTGCGTTGCAGTTGTGCACTGTTGTAGTGTATAATCTCCCTCCGTTTCCCATCTCTTGGGCCTTATGTGTCTCTCACTCTCTCAAATGTTACAATTCTTGAGTGAACAGAACAAGCCATCCGTCCTGCTATTATCAGATTGTGGGAGACTAGTGACACGGACCTGCTCAGACATGGAGATTACAGAGATGTGATCATGATTTGTGATGCAGGAAATTGTGAAATTACCAATTCTAAGCAACAAAGTTGTGTTGAAATCAGATGCAAGATCACATTCGTAGAAGATCTTTAAGGAATGAAACATGTTAATCTGTAGTTTTTACTGTGAATCATTTCTTACATTTCTTTGCTGTCTTGACCAGTTTTATTTAGCCCCACAAAAGGGTATAGCATAGTAGGGCTTAATTAAACAACATAACGATATTGCAAGTAGGGATGCTCCGATCCAGGTTTTTGGGGCCGATCACCGGAATCAGAATCGGCTTTGGATAATAAGACGGGAGAAATGAGCGGAAGCGCTCTCTCCCTCTCTCCTGACAGCCTGTCAGTATCGTCTCATGCAGCTCACTGATCCAGTAATGAGTGACCCGACAGTGAAGAATAAACATATTTATAACTAGTTTAGCTTGCTCCAGAGGTAGGTCAAATAGCTAAGTGTGTTAGGTCTAACTCTCAGTGTGTGTCTTGCTCCGCTCACCGCGGGTGGAGCTGCAGGATTTCTGCTTCACACACGTTGCATAGCGCTATTTTACTGTCATTTTCGGACACCTTAAAATACTGCCAGACTGGTGAAGCCATTTTGGCGAACTTGTTTGACGCGCACAGAGAAAAGTAGGGATGGGTATCGAGAATCGGTACTAAGTCAGTACCGGTAGCCGATTGGACGGTATCGGTATACCGCTAAGCCGCTGGACAAACGGTGCTGCTATCGGTATATGAATTACGCTACTTCCTTAGTTTAAACAATTCTGGTAGGTTGGGAACCCTCATCCCGTGTGACGTATCCGGTTTGAGTACCCCTCTGATTGGCCACTGTGAATGCCACTCGTCATCTCTCCTATCAGCGCTGTTATTATTGTGAGACCCCCGGGTCTCACAATAATTTCTTGCAACATCTTGCAAGAAACAGCGTCTCAAGGCTTCTTAACATTTAACAACCTATTAATGATGCATACTCACTTAACGGGAAGAAACTCAGCTAACAGACGATATAAACCATTTTACCTACACGGAACAGAAGTCCAACACCAAGTCTAAATCAACACGGCTACTTTAGCACATAACTGGCAAAAGCGATCTTTTATACGTCATGTTATCTGCACAAACAACATATCGCATGAAAGCTGAGATTCCACAGATTCCATTGGTATAAGTCTCACCACTGTACGACCAGAACTCACTGAACTAGCAGCCAGGAAAGAGCAAGAAACCAACTTCACTTTACGTAGCCATGAAGATAGTTATGTCTTACCTTTGCTGTTTTGTGATCAAATGTTGGGTTCAAGGGCATAAAAACGCTGCTGAAGGTTGCACGTAACTTTAAAATGATTACTGATAATCCATCATTACAATTATAACTAATAAACGGATTATAATGGTTAGCCGACCGGAGCTTCCGGTTTAGGAGGTGCGCACGCAGCGTCTCCTTTTTAACTGAATAATGGTCATGTTTACATGGATTTATGAACTGCCCCTAATTATTGCCCCCCTTCCAGAGACACACTGTCAAACACAATCATACCTGCTTAGAATGACATTGAAAAAGTTACATTAAATACAAATTAATTACAATAAAATGACTGTTTAATCTTCACATCTTGTAATCATGTCTATAATTTTGAACAGCAAATTATTGAAAAGTATCGATAAAAGTATTGAAAAATACCGGTATCGATAATGTTACGCTCTCCACGAGTTTACAGGATTGAACTCACAATGCTGAACAGCAGGAAGAGGAGACAGAGCTTATGAGGTAAAAAAGGTTTATTAACCAAAAAACCTTTCAGGAGACAAAAAGAGGGATTAGATGTCCACTTAATCCTGGGCCAGGGTTTTCACCAGTGGAGGTGCGGAGATGCACCGAGGTACGCTGGCGAGGTGAGCCGAGGATTCAGAGCTGGCGAGAGTTTACCGGTTGGAGCTGGTGTGCGTGGAAGCACGGGGGAACACATATGAGGGGTTGGTGGCTGGACGTGGCAGGCAGAGGAGTAGGCAGACGGATACAGCGTGGTGAAACGACAAACTGGTGAATACTGGATGGAGGAACCGGGTATATATGCAGGTGAAGGTGAGTAGTTGTAATCCGGATGATGAGCAACAGCTGAGGGGATGAGTTGGCGGGAAACAGAAGTGGGTCAGCCACGCCCAGCCAGGAAGACAAACAGACAGACAAAACAAAGGGGATAAGAAGGAGGGAGAACTGCTGATAAGCAGTATCGGTATCGATAAAATCCTAACGGTACCCATCCCTAGAGAAAAGTCTATTTTGCGTCATCTGATCAGCTCTCCTGATCGGCCTTTATAGAGAGCACCGATCACACTATTAAGAGTGAATATCGGCCCATAACGATCGGTGGCCGATAGATCCTAATTGCAAGATATATTTGTTGCTGTTTTTTCTTTTGACATTTAACATGATTTGGCTGTGTTTTCAGCTGATGCCATTTATTCTATCTCTATCTAGATTTATTTATCCCCTATAAACTTTGTTACCTGGATATTTTATTTAGGATATTTAATGATCCTCTTTTGCAACTGCTTTTGCAAATGTTATTTAAATTGTTGCTGTCTGAATTGCTGCTGCAGTAGAATCCGGTTTACTAAGGAAAAGTCTTGCCCTACTCTGCCGAGCATTATCTCACACTTCCTCCTGTGTGCCATTACCAGCAGGGCCTTGTCACTGTTGATCTTCCAGACGCATCAGAGCCCTGTCTCTCTGCGTCAACACCGCTCAAGGTTGTCAACCTTCTGTCCTCACCTCACAGCTTTGTGACTGTCTCATCTGCCATGTAACCCTGCACTACCAGCTGTGATATTGACTGAGCCAAATGTCAAGACCTATCAGATACATAGGAATACTGCATTGTTTATTGAACAAACAGTATTAGAAAGCCGGGTTTAGGAAATAATTAGCAGGAAGTAAGCAGTGCACTATATCACCATATTCAATTAAGTTCTCATATTGGTCATTTTTTTCCAGTACGTCCTCCATTCCTGAGGACAGTTTACACCTTGTACCTTACATTTTACCTTAAGAATTTATACAGGCAAAATTATTATAATTACAAAAAAAGTCTGCTGACTAGACTCTGATAAAATAATCTAAACTTATCGTCCACTAACTAGCTATTTCCAGAGCTTTTGGTTCCTATCTCAGGGTTTTAATTGGTGGATAGAGATGGCTCAGTTCACGTAGCCTGAAGCTGAATTCATACGATATGTGATTTGCTCTCTGTTCATCGTGAGGTTCGGCGCAGAGCCTTGCGGTGAAAACAGCAAACTAAGTTTTGTTTCTATGGTTACCTGCTTGCTTTTTGCAGTTACATACAGCTGTTATTTGATTGTTTGCACATCAAAAGTTCATCAGCAGTAACCAGGTCAAAGTTGAAATAATATGAAGTTGGAGTTCAGTGACCAGCAACAATTTCAAGCGGTGTGCGGCGCCAACGGTAGTTTCACAGTCGGATGCACAGCTCTCTCCATAGAAACTCAACGGCAATGTTAGCGCAGAGCACTTTTACCGCATCATTTGTGAATGCAGCTTAAGTGTGGAATGTGCTTCATACATTGCATCGCTTAAATGTAATGTTGAGAATTCTATTCAAACCACATTATCTCAACGCAGCATCTAGCAAGAGGTTTACATGTGTTTGATGATCGATAACCTTTGTGGACTTTTTATTAACCGTACTCTCCTCCAGCAAAGAAGGCCAACTAGTACTAGTAGTATGCTGTAAAGGTTTATTTGTACTTTGTGCCCATGTGTGTGAACCACATTGCCTGAAGTTTCATGATATTCCTGTAATTGACATTTTGACAGAAAACCAGCAAAGGCAGGAAGGAACAAAACTGCATTCATAAAAAACTAAAGGAGCTTTAAATGTTATGACAAATTAAATTAATTTACTCTGGTTTAGGCAGACTTGTGGAGAGAGCATTATAGATAATGATTACCTAATTTTCTTTAATTCTTTTACAATTTGAGGTCAAGCTTTTAAGAATGCTTTTCTGGAAGTAAAAGGAAATTTGGCTTCCATCATATTCATATTGAGTATTATATATGTATATTGAAATCTCTCCTTTCTGTTCTTCTCTCCCCCTTTACACTTCCTCCCCCCCTCTTGCCATTTCCCTTTCTTTCCTCTTTTGTTTTCTCCAGGTTCTGTTGCTGTTTTGCAGCAGGTGACCCCCACCCCTCAGCCAAAATCCGTTTATTAGATGTGACCACAAGGTTGATCAGGAGAAGCCACCATGTCTTAAACCCAGACGGGCCCTCTGGAGCCCTGTCCCCCCACCCTGGATCCCCCTCCCCCTCCCCTATCCACCACCTTACCCCTTCTCCCAGCCCTATCCCACTTCAACACCTCCCTCCACATGTGAGGGACAGGCTTCCGGGCTCCGGCTCGCCTCTGGCACACCCCGCCTCTCCCTCCGTAGAGATGAGCCTGGAGAAGCACCAGCAGTTGAGTGGTGGTAAGGGAGGGGGGTTGGGCTCTGACCGGGACCTGCAGTCCACTGCTTCCTCCATCTCTCTGCCCTCTGTGAAGAAGGCCCCCAAGAAGAGGCGCTTCTCCCTGGCCTCTCTCTTCAGGCTGCGAGGCCGGGAGCCCAAATCAGGGCGCCAAAGGTCCCGAGAGCTCCAGTACCCGGGATCCATTGGGCTAGTCGGTGTGGATGGCATCGCCAGCATTGAGAGCATCCACTCTGAGATGTGTAACAATAAGCACTCTGCCTTCTTCTCTGTGGCTGGGGCCGGAGCTGCCTCAGCTGCCGCCTCCACCTCATCTGCCTCTGGGCCTTCCTCCTCTACCACCACCTCCTCCTCCTCCTCCTCCTCTAAGGTGGGGGGTGCGGTGGCAGCAGATCTACTGGAGTGCCCGCTGTGCCTTCTGCTTCACTCCAGGGAGAGCTTCCCTGACATCATGACCTGTCACCACCGCTCCTGTATGGATTGCCTGCGGCAGTATCTGCGCATCGAGATCTCAGAGTCTCGTGTCAACATCAGCTGCCCCGAGTGCTCGGAGCGCTTCAAACCCTCACGACATCCGCATGATCCTGGGTGACCGGGCACTCATGGGGAAATATGAGGAGTTCATGCTGAGGAGGTGGCTGGTGGCTGACCCGGACTGCCGCTGGTGCCCTGCGCCGGACTGTGGGTAAGAAGTGAATAAAATACACAGCATGGCAACAAAACAAACGATTAGTAAGAAGGAAACTTTAAGCGATCTCTTGGCAATATACCTCCACCTCTTAAATTAGAAGACTGAAACTTAGAATACGATAAATATACCTCACTTAAAACATTTATGAACATAGGATTGCACTCTACACAAACCTTTCTTTAAGAAGTGATGATTTCGACAGTGGTGAACCGTCAGGGCCTTCAAGGTATTCAGAGAATACCCTGGAACACTCAGATAAAACAAACAAAATATCGATTTAATTATATAAATAAAATGTATATAAAATGAATAAATGAGAATCGTATCTGTGTTGTTGATCTGTAATATTACAGTGTTACGTTGATTTGTTTGTCCTTCTCGGACCATGCACTACGCATTTCAGTGGTTTTGTGTTAATAATAATAAATGATATTTATATAGCGCCTTTCAAGGGACCCAAGGTCGCTGTACATGGTGGACAAACAAAAGAAACAGACAATCAACGGGCAAACAAAGAAAAGAAAGCAACCAATCAGATCGTGTTCTGGGTCTCTGGGTAGAATGTCCTTCAACCAAGGTATTCTACATCCTTGATAGAATGCCCTGGCACTGAATGAGAGCATACATTTGGACTAACAGTTTGATCAACCAATCATATATTGATTTGTAGCCAATGGGCGTATTCTTTCAGAGTTCCCCTCGGTTCCAGGGTGTTCTAGAAGGCCCGCTAGTTAACTGGCTCGAGACCGAGGATCTAGATGAATGCGACGAAACAATTCATGCCGTTTTAGTGTTTTTAACGTTGAAAATGACAAGTGCAACAGGTGAAGATGAAGTGGTTGCGGAATTGTTGTGAGTACCCTTTTCAAGACGACAATTCAGTGAAAAGACGGACATTATAATGCAGGCGGCGGGGGGTGTGTGTCTACAGAAGGTCCAGTTATCACAACTGGACTTTCTGTAGACACACACAACCCCCGCACGGTTCACGAGCCAAATGATCCGGTTCACCAAGAAGAGCCGGAATTCCCATCACTAGTTTACATAAGGATGTGACCAGCATTTTAGCTAGGAGCGCTGTGGCTGCCCGCCACGCGCGCTGTGAGGTGGCGGGGCTGACACTAGTGATGGGAATTCCGGCAAAGAACATCATGCTTTGGGGCTGTTTTTCTGCAAAGGGACCAGGACGACTGATCCGTGTAAAGGAAAGAATGAATGTATCGTGAGATTTTGAGTGACAACCTCCTTCCATCAGCAAGGGCAAGATGAAACGTGGCTGGGTCTTTCAGCATGACAATGATCCCAAACACACCGCCCGGGCAACGAAGGATTGGCTTCGTAAGAAGCATTTCAAGGTCCTGGAGTGGCCTAGCCAGTCTCCAGATCTCAACCCCATAGAAAAATCTTTGGAGGGAGTTGAAAGTCTGTGTTGCCCAGCGACAGCCCCAAAACATCACTGCTCTAGAGGAGATCTGCATGGAGGAATGGGCCAAAATACCAGCAACAGTGTGTGAAAACCTTGTGAAGACTTACAGAAAACGTTTGACCTCTGTCATTGCCAACACAGGGTATATAACAAAGTATTGAGATGAACTTTTGTTTTTGACCAAATACTTATTTTCCACCATCATTTGCAAATAAATTCTTTAAAAATCAGACAATATGATTTTCTGGATTTTTTTTTTTTTTCTCATTTTGTCTCTCATAGTTGAGGTATACCTAGGATGAAAATTACAAGCCTCTCATCTTTTTAAGTGGGAGAACTTGCACAATTGGTGGCTGACTAAATACTTTTTTGCCCCACTGTATATCACTTATCCTCCCCCGGAAGACATTTTTGAGAAATGACCCCTTCAATTATGACTTCTGGTGATGTTAGAGGGGGGTTAGCTATGAATCTTCCAAAACTGTGCAACAGTACAGTAGGCCCACACAAACTGCAGAACACTGGTGTGTGTGTGTGATACTTGCCAACCCTCCCGATTTTCGCAGGACACTCCCGCATTTCTCCCGTTTTCTGACAAAATCAGATTTACTCACGACTGTTTCCACTCAGACTTTAATACAGCTACACCATTGTTTGGTTTCCATGGTAGTGCGTCTCTTTAGCAGCGCGCGCAACTCAAAGTCTGAGAGGGTGAGGAGTCACAGAAAACTGAACAAGAATCGACAACTTCACCCTCTGCTCACTCCTTTCCTATAAAATACAGGTCCAGCCCACACATATGCTCCATGGTGCTACAGGCATTGCCCTTACAACTACAATAAGCATGTAAATGTTAATCTACAGCTCCGGCTATCCACTAGGACCCGGAGTCTCCCCCTGCAGACGCAGCCATCCTCGACACTACTGTAGCGTCACCTTGGATACGAGTCCAAACAACTCACAGACACACAGGCCAGGGCGCTGACAGGGCGCCCTTTGAGCATCAGATCTGACGACGCTGATTGGCTGAAATTATGTTTCGGCGGCATAGTATACAGATAGCAACAGTCAGCTTGTTGGCTGCTGCTGCTCTGGCTGAGGGCTCCTTTCTACCGCCCGGACGAGAGAGGGAAATGATGCACGCTGCGGCCAGGCAGGAAACATGTGACTTTAGACATCGTAAAACTATTTTAAACGAGATTTTATTGTAGATTATACATTTTACTGATGCCAACTATATAATGTTTACCTTGTTCATTAAAACAAGGTAAACTCCACCTAGCGCCCCTATGGGCCGGCTGCCACTGCCTAAACCATAACCACCCCATTCCGTTTTCCCAGCTGGGAGCAAACACGGCAGCTGGAGATGGAGGGCCCCCACCTTCCTGACAGTTTACAATCAAAGATGCATTTGCCCGACAATGCAAACATGTTGGTGTTCCTTGCTCGATAACTTTGAAAAACAGATTTGGATATGGCCTGTTGAGGCATCTGGGTCTTTGACAGTGGACTGTACACTTGACTGTTGTTTTAAGGAGGGTTTTTTTGCTTGTGAGATAATATAAATATATATAGATAGATGGAGAGAGCTCTGTTTTCCAGCCTGACTCTATTTAATTTATTGTTTTGGTTGTGTGTGATTTAATTAATTTATTATAATTTAATTAATTTGTTTTATTTATTATATATAATTTATATATTTTAATATTATTTCCCATTTCATTTGCAATGTTGAATGTTCAATAAAAAGTTCTGTTTGAAAGGATGTACTTGAATTATTATTATATATTATCATTATGTCAGTGGTATAAAATCGCCTTACAACGGTGCCGACAATATTATCGTTTATCGCAATCATTTCCAGAAAAATGTATCGTCCAACAAAATTAATTATCGTGACAGGCCTAGGTATCTGTAAATTCTAACTTAGGCCCCAGCTAGATGAGTAGAAGTGTTTTGAAAAGGAACACAGTTCTTCATCATCTATTCTCAATGTCAGCTGTCTAATTTTGTTGCTGGCGTTCTATATGCAAGACATTTACTTAATATACATATTTCTCTTTTATCTAACATTTTATGCTAGTTTTATTCAGAAGTCTTTTCATTTGTTTATTGCAGACAATGACATCGTTTAGACAAAACTCATTCTGTGATGTCATGACGAGGATTTATATCTCTGCATTTCCTGATATGTTTTGCTTGTCTTCTACCAGGTTCGCAGTCATTGCTTTCGGCTGTGCCAGCTGTCCTAAGATCACGTGCGGCAGAGAGGGCTGTGGCACAGAGTTCTGTTACCACTGTAAGCAGCTGTGGCATCCCAACCAGACGTGTGATGCAGCGCGGCAGCAGAGAGCCCAGAGCCTCCGCCTGAGGACGGTGCGCTCCTCCTCCCTCAGCTACAAGCCAGGAGAGCGGAGCTGCAGGTGGCTGCTCTTCTCTCTTTATCCTGTGCTCACACATTGCTAAACAGGAGCATAGATTATATGCAAGACATTACCACAATGGTAGCAGTGTTACATATGTATTCCATTTCATTGGATGATGGATTGAAGGGAATAGAGTGGTGCAGTGAAGACAGTTTACGTAGACCAACCAGGAAGAGAGAACACTGGGGCTCCCTCGATAAAGGCAATTGGATTTGGGGGAAAAATAAGATCTGTGGTAAATAAATGTTGTTACTTACACGTTTCCTCATATGGATAGTCTCCACATCTGAACACCTTTTTTATGATTTTTGAAGCATAAATGCAATCGCCAGAAGAAGAAAAGCTGACATTCCGTTATAATCAATGACCAAAAACATATACAAACCTATCAAATTTGGTCAGTGAAACGCCCCTTATATTCATTTATACTGACTGCACAAAGACGATCATAGGAATCGGCGACAGAAACGGCTAAGTAAGTGTAGTGGAATATCGAAGTTGTTGTTGGGAAGGGGGAGACAAGTAAACAATATTGTTAGGTGTACACAGTTGGACATGACACACGCTGTGAGGCTGCTAGCTCAGACGCGCCGAGACAAACATTTCAACAGATCACTTGTGTTATTTGTTTCCATAACTCCTATGTTTTAGCAAGCAACTCATCACGTGCACGACATCATTAGATTATCTTCATTTGTAAAGGATTGTTTAAAAGCCCAGTTTCAAAGTTCTCTACAATAAAACACATTTTAAACACAGAATTGTGTAATATCTGCACAACCTATAGGCATGGAGAACGCTGTCAGTTTCAACCTTAACCTGTCTTTCTGTTCACCTCATTATTTATGAGAATACATATCATCAAAGGCAAGCATTGTAGCCTGTAATAATTATAAAACATATTTGAGGGGTTATTTGCAATAACATATCTGTATTATTATAATTTATTTGAAATGTGTGCAATAAGGGAGTATCAAGCAGGTGTTTGTTTATTCATTGTAAGATTGCCATTTATCTGTTTTTGAAAAATGAACTCTCATATACGAGTGCTAACATTTGCTTTTATCTGTCTCCTTTCATCCTACTGCTATGATGTTGCAGTTTCTCGTTTCTGTGCGAACGCATGCGTGTCCGTGGATGACCGCACATTTCCAAGTTTGTTTTTATTCATCACAAACTTTGCTTAGAAATGGGACATACGCCATCTTTTGAGCATAGTCAGCAGTGTTTTTAGATTTACAAAAACTGGTTGGGCATATATTATATTTATATATCTATCTGTGCTCCCTTGTCTCCTCTTCACAACTACACTTTTTTTGCGGCACTTACACTTACTTTGCCCCACTTGTGAGTCATTTTATGCCGCAGCACATTGAATAAAGAAATACTCTGAGCATGCACAGCGTACTTTCCGTAGTACACACTCATTTTTGAGAGAGGGGCTTGCCCCACATCGCTCAACCCGGCTAAAGCAGCAATGTAGAGACCGCTAAACATGATCATCAAAATATATTTCAACATTTATTTTACACTGAACAATGATTGTAATTATTTTCTACTGATTGTAGGTGGGGCTCTCCCACCTGCCCCTAATGACGAGTCGCCACTGAAACTTTGATATGGTGCACACTGAATAGTTTTCTCTCTTTCCTTTCAGCTGATGACATTAAGCCATGTCCGCGCTGTGCTGCTTACATCATCAAAATGAACGACGGCAGCTGTAACCACATGACCTGCGCTGTGTGTGGCTGTGAGTTCTGCTGGCTGTGCATGAAGGAGATCTCAGACCTGCACTACCTGAGGTCGGTTTATTCAAACGCACACATCTTCATAAACCCAGATTCAGATAATGCCTACAATAGGACTTTGCCCAATTTGGTACAAAAGCCAATCCTAACTTCATTTAAGATACCATTTATCTTATTCAACTCATGTTAACTTGGTTAGGAAACCCTAACCACTCAATCGAACTTCCCCATTATTTAGTAAATAATGCTGATACAGCATTCCCACTACTTCTTCTTCTACGCACACAATTCTTTATTTTATTCCACCGGGTATTTTGCACCTCTTCTGCTCCCACATTCCACATCGCAGAAACTCCGTTCAAAGCTCGTTCGGGAATCAATGGCTATTACTTTTCCTCATTCATAACTTTCATATTCCAGAGATACATCCCATAATACACACACATTTTTAACATGGAAGTCAATGGAGAAACTCTCCAGACTTGAAAAATCTTCATGCGACTTCAACTGCTGAACTGTTCATTCATGACTTCACACTCGCAATTTTCCTCAAAACGCTGTTGCCATGGCAACGCATCCCTTGCAATAAAACACGATATTGCTATAACTCCTATGAAAATGTTCAAAAAGTGCTCAAACTTCACCTGTGTGCTAACAGTCCCAGCCGTGAACACATCATACGGGTCAGTTTTGAGATTTCTTCAAATGCCGTTGCCATGGCAACACAAATGCTCGCCATGAAACAACGGTTTTCTCATAACTTCAGTGAAACTGCTCCACTTCACAGGTTTGGTAACGATGCAGCCATCAATACATCTAAGAGTATTATGGGGGTGTCATCAAATACCGTTGCCATGGCGACAGATCATTCGCCATCAAGTTAGTTCAATAGTTTGCAGTTCAAATATTCTGCTGCTTTTCCAAGCCTTTTCATTTTCTTTTCTTCTCTCATCACACATTCAAGCCCCCAATCTAAATTCTTCACTTTCTTCTGACACATTACATTTCAGCATAGCAGTTCAGTGTCAGCTTTTCAGCATAAAGCATTTCCACTAGCAATTTCTTCAGGAATTGCATTCTCTAATTAACTTTGGTGTCCCTCACCTAGCAACGAGCACTTAACAAGACACATAAGATGCAGGTTACATCTGTAAAATAAGACGAACATTTCCTTCACTGAGAGATAAATAAATATAGTGTTAAAGATAGCCATGTCCAGCATCCACTGGAGCAATGATACTTCAAAAAGAAAGGAGGATGGTAGTTCTATTGTTAAGAGCTCTGTGAAAGTGAACATTCTGATGCTGGTTTAATGTTTTGAGAAAAGTTTAGTTTTTTCTGAGTTTTGGCTTGGATAAGTAAAACAGCCAGTTGAGTTGTTCCACCTCTCAAGGTTTCCGACCTGCAATGCTAAATTAAAATCCCTTTTTTGTGGAAAAGCCATAAAGCCAACCAGCATACTTTTACCTACTTATACCTGTTGTCTCGACAGGGAGAAACACATTTCCCTCAGTTATGTAACACTATAAAAGGTTTAGACCTATCCCAGTTTCGACTGTACGAAAGGAAATGTAGCTTCGCCTCCTTTTTTTCTTCTTTTTCCTTAACTTGTCTTCCCTTTCTACATTTTCTCAGTCCGTCAGGCTGTACTTTCTGGGGGAAGAAGCCATGGAGCAGGAAGAAAAAGATTCTTTGGCAGCTGGGAACGCTTGTTGGAGCCCCCGTCGGCATCGCTCTAATCGCTGGTATTGCTATCCCCGCCATGATTATCGGCATCCCTGTTATGTTGGGAGGAAGGTGAGGAATTGGAGACACGTTTTGAAGTTCCCCTGCTTGTAGAGTTTCTTGGACAAGAAGAACATTGACTCATTTGGATCTGTATATGTTAGATTTACTGTATGTAGGGCTGCCTGGACTAAAGAGCTTTCTAGTTGATGCCCAGTAGTCGTCAATTAAAGCAACTAGTCGGTGCACATTTATGGTATATTATTTCTGTACATAATAGTTATATATGAAAATAAACATTATCGTTTCGTTGAATATAAGAAACAAATAAATACTACACTACACCGCAAACACTGACAAATATGCACGTTGGCAAAAATACCTTCTCACATTATGCATTCATCATCGAAGGAAAACTTTATTTTCTCTGAGGACAGAATGATTATATTATAGGTCTATATTGGGCTGTCAAGTTAACGTGTTAATAACGCGCTAAAGCAATTTTTTTTTCACGCCACTAATTTTTTTAACGTGCGATTAACGCATGTGTATTTGTTCTCGGCCCGCCCCGTAGTTTCAGGGCCCAAAGGCTTGACGTTGTTGTTGTTGTTGTTAGTTGGATGATGGGACATTTTAGCGAGAGATATGGATACAAGAAAATGTGTTTTAAGCACCAGGCCAAGCACACAGCTGATGCTGACAGCCCCGGTCCTGCCGCTCGCTTGCGGCAGACCACGCTTGAAAGTTTGCCGGGGAGACGCCTGGACAACAACAGCGATAGCTAAATGGGGGGCTACAGCTTAACATCGTGGAGGACGAGGGCAATATGGTTGACTTGAGACCATTCGGGTTTATGCTAGAAGAGTGGTGCAAGGAATAGTCTAAGTAGTTGGGGAGTGTTATACACTAAAGGTGTGAAAATTCTCTGGCGTTATAATATCAGCGCGGCCGCGGTCAGATCAAAATGCCTCCGAATGCAATTTGAATAGACCTACAGCCAATCAGAGCAACGAAACGTTGGGTCTGCGTCATGCCTTACTGATTGAGATCAATCGGAACCGCCATGCAGTATCCCATTGAATCTTCAACGTTCACAGTGATCCCTTTTTATTTACTACAGACAAATGTGCCGTTTTATTTCATACAGTTCCATTTGGATTGAGACGGGGAAATAATCTAAACGCGTGGCGCTTCACTGTCAAGGGGGGCGATATAGCGTGTACAGTTGCAAGAAAAAGTATGTGAACCCTTTGGATTCTCCACACATAGCGTTCCAAACAACTCAACTTTGGTTTCATCTTTCCACAGATTATGTTGCCAGTAGTGCTGTGGAACATCCAGGTGCTCTTTGCAAACTTCAAACGTGCAGCAATGTTTTTTCTGGACAGCAGTGGCTTCCTCCGTGGTGTCCTCCCATGAACTTCATTCTTGTTCAGTGTTTTACGATTCGTCAACAGAGATGAGCATGTGCCAGAGATTTCTTTAAGTCTCTAGCTGACACTCTAGGATTCTTCTTCACCTCATTGAGCATTCTGCGCTGTGCTCTTGCAGTCATCTTTACAGGACGGCCACTCCTAGGGAGAGTAGCACCAGTGCTGACCTTTCTCCATTTATAGACAATTTGTCTTACCGTGGACTGATGAACATCAAGGCTTTTAGAGATACTTTGTAACCCTTTCCAGCTTTATGCAAGTCAACAGTTCTTAATCGTAGGTCTTCTGAGAGCTCTTTTGTGCGAGGCATGGTTCACATCTGGCAATGCTTCTTAAGAATAGCAAATTCAAAACTGGTGTGTATTTTTTATAGGGCAGGGCAGCTTTAACCAACACCTCCAATCTCGTCTCATTGATTGGACTCCAGGTTGGCTGACTCCTGACTCCAATTAGCTCTTGAAGAAGTCTTTAGCCTAGGGGTTCCACCCTGCACTGTGAATGTTTACATGGTGTGTTCAATAAAAACATGAAAACATATAATTGTTTGTGTGATATTAGTTTAAGCAGACTGTGTTTCTCTATTGTTGTGACTTAGATGAAGATCAGAAGACATTTTATGACCAACTTATGCAGAAATCCAGGTAGTTCCAAAGGGTTCACATACCTTTTCTTGCAACTGTATGTAATTACATTGCAAATACTGACTTGAGCCCCACCACTGTATGGGTTAGCCCTACCATAGATTACCCAACAAAAATACTCTGGCGCCGCAACTGCCAGTGAGGTAAAGGCACATCTTTATATGATCATTATAGTTATAAAAAAATAAGAGAATAAAGTAAACAGGCACCTACAAAGCACCTTATGTGTCCTATATGACAGTAAAAAAAGTTGTTATTAATAAACAAGAATACAGTTTGAAAGGAGAGTGATTTGTAAAATATCCATAAAGAAAAAGAAAGATGATTGAGAGATGTATCCATAGATCTCTTAATGTTGCTCCCAAAGTGCAGATTGATGCTTTTAACTTCAATATTAAAAAACAAATCTTCCCGGGGGAGCATGCCCCGGACCCCCCTAGAGGAGGTTTGTAATATGTATTATATATTGTTTAAAAGACTCTAAACTTCAATAATTTCCTCGTAAAAAAAAACTTTATATTTGATTAGATTTCATTCACATGAAGGCAGCTAGGTTTTATTCTATTGTTACCTACTCTGGTTGTCTGTGCCACTTCTTGATATGTCTCATACAGCTGTCATTTAATTGGTTGCGTGCCAAAAAGATGCTACCTTAGGAAAACAAGTACTTTCCATTCCCCAAGTATTGGTTCTCAATTCATCTCTACTTTTACACTAACTGTTGACAGCTGTGCTATCAGACTGCAGCCGCTTGTGTAAATGCACAACACCCTTAAGCGGTTTTCCATTAGATTTGTTTAATGTTCTTTAGCTGCTTCATTACTCTTTTTGCATGTCAGTGCTACTTTGAAAAATGTCAACAACAATGAAAATGACTTCTGTTAAATGTTTTTTAAAGCCCACTATATTTGTTACTATATCTGTTATTAGTGTGCACATGTGTTGTGACAATACAGCATAACCAGATACAAAATAAATGCCCAACACATTCAGTCCTTTGCGTTTCTACGTGAGAGTAAATGTGTGATTCCTGTGCCATGTGCACAAGATATGTGTGATATTTTTCTACAGTGGTGTAGATTCCACTACAATTGCAGTAAGTTCTTATCTATACATCAGTAGCGCCTCCAGAAATGTTTCATCGGGGTGGCCAAATGGGGCCACTGAACATCTTGGGGTGGCCCACCAAACCAAGCATGTAATTGTTGTAAAGATTAGATGAAAACAATGGCAAAGAGAATCACCCACTGATATACTTTGGTTTCTTATTTGACATTTTCTGATACTTTTCATCTGAAGTGAATATAATACGGATAGTTAACATTTGACTTCAAACAACATTTAAAGAACCTTGTTTTGTGTTATGTGTACATGTGTTGGTGATTTATTGTTTTTTATATATGCTTTTGTTCTTTCCTTTTTAAAAGACAAATACAGCTTAATTAAAATAAGTTCCTTTATTGTAAGGCACAACGTGTTCTTCAGTATATTCTGTCTCTGGTTATAACTTGTTTTAGAGCAAAGCTGTTTGTGTCACACTGGGGTCACAGATGATTGACATGACTTTATTAAATCAAGTTTTAAAACATGACTACTTTATTTCAACAGGACCCCAAAAACACAAGGGTATAAATGGTAAACACATACTGGTGATTGAACCACAAAAACACCATCTATTATTGACCTTTATAGCAAATTCAAACATTCTAAATGATACAAAACACCACCTTTTAGTATTAGACAGAAAATAGGTGACGAGACATATTTCTATTTTTTTAGATTAGGCCACTGTGGTGAGAGTAATACATATAGCTTGTATTCCATTTGTTTGAAATGTATATTTATACTTTATAACAAACTGGTTACCCTATATTTTTAATTAGCACACAGAACATTATGAAAACAAACTTGACTAATGGTCGGCTCATAACCTCAGAACACAGAATGAGGAAAAACTGCATAGATTCTCGTTTCATTTTGAAGGAGCTGCAGACCTAAAGTGTGTAGAAGACTTAAATGATTAAAAAGGTCACAATCACATTAATAAACTATACTTAGGTTTTAGTTTCACTTTACAAACAGAGTTCCGCATGTACTTTCTAGCATGTATGGCCATCTCCTCACTAGCCCTATGCTGCTGCTCCCCTGCCAGCTCTGTCTCTCCTTTACTCATCTTCTTCTTACAATAAGAAGAGATGTCTGTTGACTTTCTCCATTTTCTGCAAGTTAACATTACACACAGCAGTGATTAATAGTAGCCTACGCATTACACCAGCCCAGCATACCGACATTAGCTAACGTTAGCTTAGCAAGCTAAACTAACGCTAACTAGGCTAGGCGCCAAAGTGTGTTTACAGATTAATTATACCTGAAGTCAAGCCAGCCTTTACTGAGCCCCGAGCCTGTTTTCCAGGTCTTCCAGCGGTTTTCTCGTTTTAATGCCAATGAACACACATTTTGATCAGAATAACAGCTAAAGGTAAGCATATCTCCGTTTTCTGCTACCTAAAGCTAACGCACTAAGCCTAAAGTGTTGTGGGGCTTAACAGGAAACAAGCGTATACGACTTACCTTCTAGAAGTCTGGTGGATTTTTTTGTCAACTCCAGTCCAGTCAGTAGAAAGAAAGTTGCTGCAACCTGCTGCTGTCTGTGCGAGTATCAGAGTGGTGCGCCCAGTATCAGAGTGTTACCATGGTAGCAGAGCGACTCGCTGGCTGTTGTATTTGTTGTTAAATATCAGATAAACTATCTGCGCATACGTGACTGCCGAGGCGGGTGTGTGTGATGGGGGGGCCAACAAATATATCAAGGTGGCCATGGCCCCCCCCTGCTGGCGCCACTGCTATACATGTACAGAATGTGTGCAACCGCATGCTCTGCAGTCACCTCCAGCCTCTGAGTAGATCATGAGTGTGTCTGTGTGTGTTGCTGTTGGTAGTAATGTGTTTGTGTTTCCACAGCTTGTTTTATGGCCAAGGTGTAACCAAGACACAGATAAACACATAGATATTCATGGGTGGACACGTCAGTGCAACACTAAAATAACAGACATTCTTTATCCACCTCTCATCACCACTCCCAGAAACACTAAGCATAACACAGATGTAGAATCGCAGCAAGTGATGTCACCAGTAAAGTGGTGCAATCCTATGTTTTAACCCTGACAAATGCCCTGGATCAGTATGACTATCAGGTTTGTACTAGTTTTTACTTCTCTGTCCTGTTCTGTGTAATGAGTGTGGATGATTTTGTCTTTCAAATGCAGTTTGACATGGCACTGTCTTCTTGAAGGTGTGGCCTGTATACAATCCATACTTTTTGGTTTTCATGGAATACCTCAAACAACCTAATTTTCACAATTATCAACACACCACGTCCTTCTTTCCATACAACATTTTCCAAACAAATCTCAAGAAGTGGCCTGTACAGGTCCAAGTTATTTGCTGATTTTAATGGGACATGACTAGATTGTTTTACTGTTGGGCAGTTAATGCAAATAATATAAATATTTTGATAGCGCTTTACTATATAAGGGAGGGTTGGGCTTGGGGGAGTTCAAAGAAACAAGGGCAAACAAAGATGATCAACGGGCATGGATTGATTTGGGGCGGGGGGTTGGTTGTGAGTAGACAGAGGAGAAGAGATAAGTTTTGAGGCGGGACTGGAATACTGTGATGGACTCGGAATCACAGAGATCTTGTGGGAGGGAATTCCAGAGGGCAGATGGTGGAGGGCTTTGTAGGTGAGGACCAGTATTTGCTAAATGTGTATTTATGTTATTGAACTGTAACAATGGACTTGTGAGTTTGGGCTGTAGCTTCTTTTGCGTTGCAGTTGTGCACTGTTGTAGTGTATAATCTCCCTCCGTTTCCCATCTCTTGGGCCTTATGTGTCTCTCACTCTCTCAAATGTTACAATTCTTGAGTGAACAGAACAAGCCATCCGTCCTGCTATTATCAGATTGTGGGAGACTAGTGACACGGACCTGCTCAGACATGGAGATTACAGAGATGTGATCATGATTTGTGATGCAGGAAATTGTGAAATTACCCAATTCTAAGCAACAAAGTTGTGTTGAAATCAGATGCAAGATCACATTCGTAGAAGATCTTTAAGGAATGAAACATGTTAATCTGTAGTTTTTACTGTGAATCATTTCTTACATTTCTTTGCTGTCTTGACCAGTTTTATTTAGCCCCACAAAAGGGTATAGCCATAGTAGGGCTTAATTAAACAACATAACGATATTGCAAGTAGGGATGCTCCGATCCAGGTTTTTGGGGCCGATCACCGGAATCAGAATCGGCTTTGGATAATAAGACGGGAGAAATGAGCGGAAGCGCTCTCTCCCTCTCTCCTGACAGCCTGTCAGTATCGTCTCATGCAGCTCACTGATCCAGTAATGAGTGACCCGACAGTGAAGAATAAACATATTTATAACTAGTTTAGCTTGCTCCAGAGGTAGGTCAAATAGCTAAGTGTGTTAGGTCTAACTCTCAGTGTGTGTCTTGCTCCGCTCACCGCGGGTGGAGCTGCAGGATTTCTGCTTCACACACGTTGCATAGCGCTATTTTACTGTCATTTTCGGACACCTTAAAATACTGCCAGACTGGTGAAGCCATTTTGGCGAACTTGTTTTGACGCGCACAGAGAAAAGTAGGGATGGGTATCGAGAATCGGTACTAAGTCAGTACCGGTAGCCGATTGGACGGTATCGGTATACCGCTAAGCCGCTGGACAAACGGTGCTGCTATCGGTATATGAATTACGCTACTTCCTTAGTTTAAACAATTCTGGTAGGTTGGGAACCCTCATCCCCGTGTGACGTATCCGGTTTGAGTACCCCTCTGATTGGCCACTGTGAATGCCACTCGTCATCTCTCCTATCAGCGCTGTTATTATTGTGAGACCCCCGGGTCTCACAATAATTTCTTGCAACATCTTGCAAGAAACAGCGTCTCAAGGCTTCTTAACATTTAACAACCTATTAATGATGCATACTCACTTAACGGGAAGAAACTCAGCTAACAGACGATATAAACCATTTTACCTACACGGAACAGAAGTCCAACACCAAGTCTAAATCAACACGGCTACTTTAGCACATAACTGGCAAAAGCGATCTTTTATACGTCATGTTATCTGCACAAACAACATATCGCATGAAAGCTGAGATTCCACAGATTCCATTGGTATAAGTCTCACCACTGTACGACCAGAACTCACTGAACTAGCAGCCAGGAAAGAGCAAGAAACCAACTTCACTTTACGTAGCCATGAAGATAGTTATGTCTTACCTTTGCTGTTTTGTGATCAAATGTTGGGTTCAAGGGCATAAAAACGCTGCTGAAGGTTGCACGTAACTTTAAAATGATTACTGATAATCCATCATTACAATTATAACTAATAAACGGATTATAATGGTTAGCCGACCGGAGCTTCCGGTTTAGGAGGTGCGCACGCAGCGTCTCCTTTTTAACTGAATAATGGTCATGTTTACATGGATTTATGAACTGCCCCTAATTATTGCCCCCCTTCCAGAGACACACTGTCAAACACAATCATACCTGCTTAGAATGACATTGAAAAAGTTACATTAAATACAAATTAATTACAATAAAATGACTGTTTAATCTTCACATCTTGTAATCATGTCTATAATTTTGAACAGCAAATTATTGAAAAGTATCGATAAAAGTATTGAAAAATACCGGTATCGATAATGTTACGCTCTCCACGAGTTTACAGGATTGAACTCACAATGCTGAACAGCAGGAAGAGGAGACAGAGCTTATGAGGTAAAAAAGGTTTATTAACCAAAAAAACCTTTCAGGAGACAAAAAGAGGGATTAGATGTCCACTTAATCCTGGGCCAGGGTTTTCACCAGTGGAGGTGCGGAGATGCACCGAGGTACGCTGGCGAGGTGAGCCGAGGATTCAGAGCTGGCGAGAGTTTACCGGTTGGAGCTGGTGTGCGTGGAAGCACGGGGGAACACATATGAGGGGTTGGTGGCTGGACGTGGCAGGCAGAGGAGTAGGCAGACGGATACAGCGTGGTGAAACGACAAACTGGTGAATACTGGATGGAGGAACCGGGTATATATGCAGGTGAAGGTGAGTAGTTGTAATCCGGATGATGAGCAACAGCTGAGGGATGAGTTGGCGGGAAACAGAAGTGGGTCAGCCACGCCCAGCCAGGAAGACAAACAGACAGACAAAACAAAGGGGATAAGAAGGAGGGAGAACTGCTGATAAGCAGTATCGGTATCGATAAAATCCTAACGGTACCCATCCCTAGAGAAAAGTCTATTTTGCGTCATCTGATCAGCTCTCCTGATCGGCCCTTTATAGAGAGCACCGATCACACTATTAAGAGTGAATATCGGCCCATAACGATCGGTGGCGATAGATCCTAATTGCAAGATATATTTGTTGCTGTTTTTTCTTTTGACATTTAACATGATTTGGCTGTGTTTTCAGCTGATGCCATTTATTCTATCTCTATCTAGATTTATTTATCCCCTATAAACTTTGTTACCTGGATATTTTATTTAGGATATTTAATGATCCTCTTTTGCAACTGCTTTTGCAAATGTTATTTAAATTGTTGCTGTCTGAATTGCTGCTGCAGTAGAATCCGGTTTTACTAAGGAAAAGTCTTGCCCTACTCTGCCGAGCATTATCTCACACTTCCTCCTGTGTGCCATTACCAGCAGGGCCTTGTCACTGTTGATCTTCCAGACGCATCAGAGCCCTGTCTCTCTGCGTCAACACCGCTCAAGGTTGTCAACCTTCTGTCCTCACCTCACAGCTTTGTGACTGTCTCATCTGCCATGTAACCCTGCACTACCAGCTGTGATATTGACTGAGCCAATGTCAAGACCTATCAGATACATAGGAATACTGCATTGTTTATTGAACAAACAGTATTAGAAAGCCGGGTTTAGGAAATAATTAGCAGGAAGTAAGCAGTGCACTATATCACCATATTCAATTAAGTTCTCATATTGGTCATTTTTTTTCCAGTACGTCCTCCATTCCTGAGGACAGTTTACACCTTGTACCTTACATTTTACCTTAAGAATTTATACAGGCAAAATTATTATAATTACAAAAAAAGTCTGCTGACTAGACTCTGATAAAATAATCTAAACTTATCGTCCACTAACTAGCTATTTCCAGAGCTTTTGGTTCCTATCTCAGGGTTTTAATTGGTGGATAGAGATGGCTCAGTTCACGTAGCCTGAAGCTGAATTCATACGATATGTGATTTGCTCTCTGTTCATCGTGAGGTTCGGCGCAGAGCCTTGCGGTGAAAACAGCAAACTAAGTTTTGTTTCTATGGTTACCTGCTTGCTTTTTGCAGTTACATACAGCTGTTATTTGATTGTTTGCACATCAAAAGTTCATCAGCAGTAACCAGGTCAAAGTTGAAATAATATGAAGTTGGAGTTCAGTGACCAGCAACAATTTCAAGCGGTGTGCGGCGCCAACGGTAGTTTCACAGTCGGATGCACAGCTCTCTCCATAGAAACTCAACGGCAATGTTAGCGCAGAGCACTTTTACCGCCATCATTTGTGAATGCAGCTTAAGTGTGGAATGTGCTTCATACATTGCATCGCTTAAATGTAATGTTGAGAATTCTATTCAAACCACATTATCTCAACGCAGCATCTAGCAAGAGGTTTACATGTGTTGGTGATCGATAACCTTTGTGGACTTTTTATTAACCGTACTCTCCTCCAGCAAAGAAGGCCAACTAGTACTAGTAGTATGCTGTAAAGGTTTATTTGTACTTTGTGCCCATGTGTGTGAACCACATTGCCTGAAGTTTCATGATATTCCTGTAATTGACATTTTGACAGAAAACCAGCAAAGGCAGGAAGGAACAAAACTGCATTCATAAAAACTAAAGGAGCTTTAAATGTTATGACAAATTAAATTAATTTACTCTGGTTTAGGCAGACTTGTGGAGAGAGCATTATAGATAATGATTACCTAATTTTCTTTAATTCTTTTACAATTTGAGGTCAAGCTTTTAAGAATGCTTTTCTGGAAGTAAAAGGAAATTTGGCTTCCATCATATTCATATTGAGTATTATATATGTATATTGAAATCTCTCCTTTCTGTTCTTCTCTCCCCCTTTACACTTCCTCCCCCCCCTCTTGCCATTTCCCTTTCTTTCCTCTTTTGTTTTCTCCAGGTTCTGTTGCTGTTTTGCAGCAGGTGACCCCCACCCCTCAGCCAAAATCCGTTTATTAGATGTGACCACAAGGTTGATCAGGAGAAGCCACCATGTCTTAAACCCAGACGGGCCCTCTGGAGCCCTGTCCCCCCACCCTGGATCCCCCTCCCCCTCCCCTATCCACCACCTTACCCCTTCTCCCAGCCCTATCCCACTTCAACACCTCCCTCCACATGTGAGGGACAGGCTTCCGGGCTCCGGCTCGCCTCTGGCACACCCCGCCTCTCCCTCCGTAGAGATGAGCCTGGAGAAGCACCAGCAGTTGGGTGGTGGTAAGGGAGGGGGGTTGGGCTCTGACCGGGACCTGCAGTCCACTGCTTCCTCCATCTCTCTGCCCTCTGTGAAGAAGGCCCCCAAGAAGAGGCGCTTCTCCCTGGCCTCTCTCTTCAGGCTGCGAGGCCGGGAGCCCAAATCAGGGCGCCAAAGGTCCCGAGAGCTCCAGTACCCGGGACCCATTGGGCTAGTCGGTGTGGATGGCATCGCCAGCATTGAGAGCATCCACTCTGAGATGTGTAACGATAAGCACTCTGCCTTCTTCTCTGTGGCTGGGGCCGGAGCTGCCTCAGCTGCCGCCTCCACCTCATCTGCCTCTGGGCCTTCCTCCTCTACCACCACCTCCTCCTCCTCCTCCTCCTCTAAGGTGGGGGGTGCGGTGGCAACAGATCTACTGGAGTGCCCGCTGTGCCTTCTGCTTCACTCCAGGGAGAGCTTCCCTGACATCATGACCTGTCACCACCGCTCCTGTATGGATTGCCTGCGGCAGTATCTGCGCATCGAGATCTCAGAGTCTCGTGTCAACATCAGCTGCCCCGAGTGCTCGGAGCGCTTCAACCCTCACGACATCCGCATGATCCTGGGTGACCGGGCACTCATGGGGAAATATGAGGAGTTCATGCTGAGGAGGTGGCTGGTGGCTGACCCGGACTGCCGCTGGTGCCCTGCGCCGGACTGTGGGTAAGAAGTGAATAAAATACACAGCATGGCAACAAAACAAACGATTAGTAAGAAGGAAACTTTAAGCGATCTCTTGGCAATATACCTCCACCTCTTAAATTAGAAGACTGAAACTTAGAATACGATAAATATACCTCACTTAAAACATTTATGAACATAGGATTGCACTCTACACAAACCTTTCTTTAAGAAGTGATGATTTCGACAGTGGTGAACCGTCAGGGCCTTCAAGGTATTCAGAGAATACCCTGGAACACTCAGATAAAACAAACAAAATATCGATTTAATTATATAAATAAAATGTATATAAAATGAATAAATGAGAATCGTATCTGTGTTGTTGATCTGTAATATTACAGTGTTACGTTGATTTGTTTGTCCTTCTCGGACCATGCACTACGCATTTCAGTGGTTTTGTGTTAATAATAATAAATGATATTTATATAGCGCCTTTCAAGGGACCCAAGGTCGCTGTACATGGTGGACAAACAAAAGAAACAGACAATCAACGGGCAAACAAAGAAAAGAAAGCAACCAATCAGATCGTGTTCTGGGTCTCTGGGTAGAATGTCCTTCAACCAAGGTATTCTACATCCTTGATAGAATGCCCTGGCACTGAATGAGAGCATACATTTGGACTAACAGTTTGATCAACCAATCATATATTGATTTGTAGCCAATGGGCGTATTCTTTCAGAGTTCCCCTCGGTTCCAGGGTGTTCTAGAAGGCCCGCTAGTTAACTGGCTCGAGACCGAGGATCTAGATGAATGCGACGAAACAATTCATGCCGTTTTAGTGTTTTTAACGTTGAAATGACAAGTGCAACAGGTGAAGATGAAGTGGTTGCGGAATTGTTGTGAGTACCCTTTTCAAGACGACAATTCAGTGAAAAGACGGACATTATAATGCAGGCGGCGGGGGGTGTGTGTCTACAGAAGGTCCAGTTATCACAACTGGACTTTCTGTAGACACACACAACCCCCGCAC
Organism: Harpagifer antarcticus; assembly: GCA_902827135.1. Taxonomy (NCBI): domain Eukaryota; kingdom Metazoa; phylum Chordata; class Actinopteri; order Perciformes; family Harpagiferidae; genus Harpagifer; species Harpagifer antarcticus. The sequence goes on along the minus strand of CADEHL010001252.1, from coordinate 1,336,569 downwards.
GGTTCACGAGCCAAATGATCCGGTTCACCAAGAAGAGCCGGAATTCCCATCACTAGTTTACATAAGGATGTGACCAGCATTTTAGCTAGGAGCGCTGTGGCTGCCGGCACTGTGGCGCTGTGAGGTGGCGGGGCTGACACTAGTGATGGGAATTCCGGCAAAGAACATCATGCTTTGGGGCTGTTTTTCTGCAAAGGGACCAGGACGACTGATCCGTGTAAAGGAAAGAATGAATGTATCGTGAGATTTTGAGTGACAACCTCCTTCCATCAGCAAGGGCAAGATGAAACGTGGCTGGGTCTTTCAGCATGACAATGATCCCAAACACACCGCCCGGGCAACGAAGGATTGGCTTCGTAAGAAGCATTTCAAGGTCCTGGAGTGGCCTAGCCAGTCTCCAGATCTCAACCCCATAGAAAATCTTTGGAGGGAGTTGAAAGTCTGTGTTGCCCAGCGACAGCCCCAAAACATCACTGCTCTAGAGGAGATCTGCATGGAGGAATGGGCCAAAATACCAGCAACAGTGTGTGAAAACCTTGTGAAGACTTACAGAAAACGTTTGACCTCTGTCATTGCCAACAAAGGGTATATAACAAAGTATTGAGATGAACTTTTGTTTTTGACCAAATACTTATTTTCCACCATCATTTGCAAATAAATTCTTTAAAAATCAGACAATATGATTTTCTGGATTTTTTTTTTTTTTCTCATTTTGTCTCTCATAGTTGAGGTATACCTAGGATGAAAATTACAGGCCTCTCATCTTTTTAAGTAGGAGAACTTGCACAATTGGTGGCTGACTAAATACTTTTTTGCCCCACTGTATATCACTTATCCTCCCCCGGAAGACATTTTTGAGAAATGACCCCTTCAATTATGACTTCTGGTGATGTTAGAGGGGGGTTAGCTATGAATCTTCCAAAACTGTGCAACAGTACAGTAGGCCCACACAAACTGCAGAACACTGGTGTGTGTGTGTGATACTTGCCAACCCTCCCGATTTTCGCAGGACACTCCCGCATTTCTCCCGTTTTCTGACAAAATCAGATTTACTCACGACTGTTTCCACTCAGACTTTAATACAGCTACACCATTGTTTGGTTTCCATGGTAGTGCGTCTCTTTAGCAGCGCGCGCAACTCAAAGTCTGAGAGGGTGAGGAGTCACAGAAAACTGAACAAGAATCGACAACTTCACCCTCTGCTCACTCCTTTCCTATAAAATACAGGTCCAGCCCACACATATGCTCCATGGTGCTACAGGCATTGCCCTTACAACTACAATAAGCATGTAAATGTTAATCTACAGCTCCGGCTATCCACTAGGACCCGGAGTCTCCCCCTGCAGACGCAGCCATCCTCGACAACTACTGTAGCGTCACCTTGGATACGAGTCCAAACAACTCACAGACACACAGGCCAGGGCGCTGACAGGGCGCCCTTTGAGCATCAGATCTGACGACGCTGATTGGCTGAAATTATGTTTCGGCGGCATAGTATACAGATAGCAACAGTCAGCTTGTTGGCTGCTGCTGCTCTGGCTGAGGGCTCCTTTCTACCGCCCGGACGAGAGAGGGAAATGATGCACGCTGCGGCCAGGCAGGAAACATGTGACTTTAGACATCGTAAAACTATTTTAAACGAGATTTTATTGTAGATTATACATTTTACTGATGCCAACTATATAATGTTTACCTTGTTCATTAAAACAAGGTAAACTCCACCTAGCGCCCCTATGGGCCGGCTGCCACTGCCTAAACCATAACCACCCCATTCCGTTTTCCCAGCTGGGAGCAAACACGGCAGCTGGAGATGGAGGGCCCCCACCTTCCTGACAGTTTACAATCAAAGATGCATTTGCCCGACAATGCAAACATGTTGGTGTTCCTTGCTCGATAACTTTGAAAAACAGATTTGGATATGGCCTGTTGAGGCATCTGGGTCTTTGACAGTGGACTGTACACTTGACTGTTGTTTTAAGGAGGGTTTTTTTGCTTGTGAGATAATATAAATATATATAGATAGATGGAGAGAGCTCTGTTTTCCAGCCTGACTCTATTTAATTTATTGTTTTGGTTGTGTGTGATTTAATTAATTTATTATAATTTAATTAATTTGTTTTATTTATTATATATAATTTATATATTTTAATATTATTTCCCATTTCATTTGCAATGTTGAATGTTCAATAAAAAGTTCTGTTTGAAAGGATGTACTTGAATTATTATTATATATTATCATTATGTCAGTGGTCTAAAATCGCCTTACAACGGTGCCGACAATATTATCGTTTATCGCAATCATTTCCAGAAAAATGTATCGTCCAACAAAATTAATTATCGTGACAGGCCTAGGTATCTGTAAATTCTAACTTAGGCCCCAGCTAGATGAGTAGAAGTGTTTTGAAAAGGAACACAGTTCTTCATCATCTATTCTCAATGTCAGCTGTCTAATTTTGTTGCTGGCGTTCTATATGCAAGACATTTACTTAAATATACATATTTCTCTTTTATCTAACATTTTATGCTAGTTTTATTCAGAAGTCTTTTCATTTGTTATTGCAGACAATGACATCGTTTAGACAAAACTCATTCTGTGATGTCATGACGAGGATTTATATCTCTGCATTTCCTGATATGTTTTGCTTGTCTTCTACCAGGTTCGCAGTCATTGCTTTCGGCTGTGCCAGCTGTCCTAAGATCACGTGCGGCAGAGAGGGCTGTGGCACAGAGTTCTGTTACCACTGTAAGCAGCTGTGGCATCCCAACCAGACGTGTGATGCAGCGCGGCAGCAGAGAGCCCAGAGCCTCCGCCTGAGGACGGTGCGCTCCTCCTCCCTCAGCTACAGCCAGGAGAGCGGAGCTGCAGGTGGGCTGCTCTTCTCTCTTTATCCTGTGCTCACACATTGCTAAACAGGAGCATAGATTATATGCAAGACATTACCACAATGGTAGCAGTGTTACATATGTATTCCATTTCATTGGATGATGGATTGAAGGGAATAGAGTGGTGCAGTGAAGACAGTTTTACGTAGACCAACCAGGAAGAGAGAACACTGGGGCTCCCTCGATAAAGGCAATTGGATTTGGGGGAAAAATAAGATCTGTGGTAAATAAATGTTGTTACTTACACGTTTCCTCATATGGATAGTCTCCACATCTGAACACCTTTTTTATGATTTTTGAAGCATAAATGCAATCGCCAGAAGAAGAAAAGCTGACATTCCGTTATAATCAATGACCAAAAACAGATACAAACCTATCAAATTTGGTCAGTGAAACGCCCCTTATATTCATTTATACTGACTGCACAAAGACGATCATAGGAATCGGCGACAGAACGGCTAAGTAAGTGTAGTGGAATATCGAAGTTGTTGTTGGGAAGGGGGAGACAAGTAAACAATATTGTTAGGTGTACACAGTTGGACATGACACACGCTGTGAGGCTGCTAGCTCAGACGCGCCGAGACAAACATTTCACAGATCAATTGTGTTATTTGTTTCCATAACTCCTATGTTTTAGCAAGCAACTCATCACGTGCACGACATCATTAGATTATCTTCATTTGTAAAGGATTGTTTAAAAGCCCAGTTTCAAAGTTCTCTACAATAAAACACATTTTAAACACAGAATTGTGTAATATCTGCACAACCTATAGGCATGGAGAACGCTGTCAGTTTCAACCTTAACCTGTCTTTCTGTTCACCTCATTATTTATGAGAATACATATCATCAAAGGCAAGCATTGTAGCCTGTAATAATTATAAAACATATTTGAGGGGTTATTTGCAATAACATATCTGTATTATTATAATTTATTTGAAATGTGTGCAATAAGGGAGTATCAAGCAGGTGTTTGTTTATTCATTGTAAGATTGCCATTTATCTGTTTTTGAAAATGAACTCTCATATACGAGTGCTAACATTTGCTTTTATCTGTCTCCTTTCATCCTACTGCTATGATGTTGCAGTTTCTCGTTTCTGTGCGAACGCATGCGTGTCCGTGGATGACCGCACATTTTCCAAGTTTGTTTTTTATTCATCACAAACTTTGCTTAGAAATGGACATACGCCATCTTTTGAGCATAGTCAGCAGTGTTTTTAGATTTACAAAACTGGTTGGGCATATATTATATTTATATATCTATCTGTGCTCCCTTGTCTCCTCTTCACAACTACACTTTTTTTTGCGGCACTTACACTTACTTTGCCCCACTTGTGAGTCATTTTATGCCGCACACATTGAATAAAGAAATACTCTGAGCATGCACAGCGTACTTTCCGTAGTACACACTCATTTTTGAGAGAGGGGCTTGCCCCACATCGCTCAACCCGGCTAAAGCAGCAATGTAGAGACCGCTAAACATGATCATCAAAATATATTTCAACATTTATTTTACACTGAACAATGATTGTAATTATTTTCTACTGATTGTAGGTGGGGCTCTCCCACCTGCCCCTAATGACGAGTCGCCACTGAAACTTTGATATGGTGCACACTGAATAGTTTTCTCTCTTTCCTTTCAGCTGATGACATTAAGCCATGTCCGCGCTGTGCTGCTTACATCATCAAAATGAACGACGGCAGCTGTAACCACATGACCTGCGCTGTGTGTGGCTGTGAGTTCTGCTGGCTGTGCATGAAGGAGATCTCAGACCTGCACTACCTGAGGTCGGTTTATTCAAACGCACACATCTTCATAAACCCAGATTCAGATAATGCCTACAATAGGACTTTGCCCAATTTGGTACAAAAGCCAATCCTAACTTCATTTAAGAATACCATTTATCTTAATTCAACTCATGTTAACTTTGGTTAGGAAACCCTAACCACTCAATCGAACTTCCCCATTATTTAGTAAATAATGCTGATACAGCATTCCCACTACTTCTTCTTCTACGCACACAATTCTTTATTTTTATTCCACCGGGTTATTTTGCACCTCTTCTGCTCCCACATTCCACATCGCAGAAACTCCGTTCAAAGCTCGTTCGGGAATCAATGGCTATTACTTTTCTCATTCATAACTTTCATAATTCCAGAGATACATCCCATAATACATCACATTTTTAACATGGAAGTCAATGGAGAAACTCTCCAGACTTGAAAAATCTTCATGCGACTTCAACTGCTAACTGTTCATTCATACTTTCACTCGCAATTTTCCTCAAACGCTGTTGCCATGGCAACGCATCCCTTGCAATAAAACACGATATTGCTATAACTCCTATGAAAATGTTCAAAAAGTGCTCAAACTTCACCTGTGTGCTAACAGTCCAGCCGTGAACACATCTACGGGTCAGTTTTGAGATTTCTTCAAATGCCGTTGCCATGGCAACACAATGCTCGCCATGAAACACGGTTTTCTCATAACTTCAGTGAAACTGCTCCACTTCACAGGTTTGGTAACGATGCAGCCATCAATACATCTAAGAGTATTATGGGGTGTCATCAAATACCGTTGCCATGGCGACAGATCATTCGCCATCAAGTTAGTTCAATAGTTTGCAGTTCAAATATTCTGCTGCTTTTCCAAGCCTTTTCATTTTCTTTTCTTCTCTCATCACACATTCAAGCCCCCAATCTAAATTCTTCACTTTCTTCTGACACATTACATTTCAGCATAGCAGTTCAGTGTCAGCTTTTCAGCATAAAGCATTTCCACTAGCAATTTCTTCAGGAATTGCATTCTCTAATTAACTTTGGTGTCCCTCACCTAGCAACGAGCACTTAACAAGACACATAAGATGCAGGTTACATCTGTAAAATAAAGACGAACATTTCCTTCACTGAGAGATAAAATAAATATAGTGTTAAAAGATAGCCATGTCCAGCATCCACTGGAGCAATGATACTTCAAAAAGAAAGGAGGATGGTAGTTCTATTGTTAAGAGCTCTGTGAAAGTGAACATTCTGATGCTGGTTTAATGTTTTGAGAAAAGTTTAGTTTTTTCTGAGTTTTGGCTTGGATAAGTTAAACAACAGCCAGTTGAGTTGTTCCACCTCTCAAGGTTTCCGACCTGCAATGCTAAATTAAAATCCCTTTTTTGTGGAAAAGCCATAAAGCCAACCAGCATACTTTTACCTACTTATACCTGTTGTCTCGACAGGGAGAAACACATTTCCCTCAGTTATGTAACACTATAAAAGGTTTAGACCTATCCCAGTTTCGACTGTACGAAAGGAAATGTAGCTTCGCCTCCTTTTTTTCTTCTTTTTCCTTAACTTGTCTTCCCTTTCTACATTTTCTCAGTCCGTCAGGCTGTACTTTCTGGGGGAAGAAGCCATGGAGCAGGAAGAAAAAGATTCTTTGGCAGCTGGGAACGCTTGTTGGAGCCCCCGTCGGCATCGCTCTAATCGCTGGTATTGCTATCCCCGCCATGATTATCGGCATCCCTGTATATGTTGGGAGGAAGGTGAGGAATTGGAGACACGTTTTGAAGTTCCCCTGCTTGTAGAGTTTCTTGGACAAGAAGAACATTGACTCATTTGGATCTGTATATGTTAGATTTACTGTATGTAGGGCTGCCTGGACTAAAGAGCTTTCTAGTTGATGCCCAGTAGTCGTCAATTAAAGCAACTAGTCGGTGCACATTTATGGTATATTATTTCTGTACATAATAGTTATATATGAAAATAAACATTATCGTTTCGTTGAATATAAGAAACAAATAAATACTACACCGCAAACACTGACAAATATGCACGTTGGCAAAAATACCTTCTCACATTATGCATTCATCATCGAAGGAAAACTTTATTTTCTCTGAGGACAGAATGATTATATATTATAGGTCTATATTGGGCTGTCAAGTTAACGTGTTAATAACGCGTTAAAGCAATTTTTTTTTCACGCCACTAATTATTTTAACGTGCGATTAACGCATGTGTATTTGTTCTCGGCCCGCCCCGTAGTTTCAGGGCCCAAAGGCTTGACGTTGTTGTTGTTGTTGTTGTTGTTAGTTGGATGATGGGACATTTTAGCGAGAGATATGGATACAAGAAAATGTGTTTTAAGCACCAGGCCAAGCACACAGCTGATGCTGACAGCCCCGGTCCTGCCGCTCGCTTGCGGCAGACCACGCTTGAAAGTTTGCCGGGGAGACGCCTGGACAACAACAGCGATAGCTAAATGGGGGGCTACAGCTTAACATCGTGGAGGACGAGGGGCTGCGTTAGATCATTCGGATCGCATCCAACGTGTCGACTGCACGTCACAGCGCATTATTTTGACCCACAGTGGGAACTTCAGTCTCATGCTTTGACTGCTATGAAGACAGAGGAGCGGCATTTCGCCGACAACTGTAAACAGGTTTGTCTGTTTGAGCAACTGGCTCAGTGCAGAGAAGTACACCGGGTTGGGAGAGAGTGAGTGAGAGAGAGAGAGAGAGAGAGAGAGAGGTTCCAGGTTGTTGTGTGGAGAATATTCAGGAGAATATTTGTCATTGTACAATGATAATAAACGAACATTTGCATAAAGCATATTTGTCCACTCATATGTTGATAAGAGTATTCAAAACTTAAAATATTCCTCGAAGGTACATTTAGAACAGGTACAAAATGTGCGATTAATTTGCGATTCAGCACGATTAAATATTTGAATCGACTGACAGCCCTAGTATATACACTTGGGTTGTGCTGTATCACTAATCAGTTTCTGCTTGTCCAATAAGAACTTGACATTATAACAAAATGAAAGTATTCAGACTCTCCAGAATTCCCCTTTTTAGGCCTGCCAAAAAGAAGCTAGAGCCAACAAACCTTTCCTCCCTGACAAACCAGAGCACATTCAGCCGGGTTCACATGACACATGTGAAACCTCTGAGCATGAATCACCTGCATTCCACATGCCCTGCATGAATGAAGCTGTTCAGTCTTGGCTTTAAATATGGAGCCTGATGAATCACCATGACAAGGCCAGTTACTTGCAATATAGTTACAAGTCTCATCAGAAGTAGCCTGAGCTGGCAGAAATCTCTCAACCAAAGTCTGAAAAATATCTCACTTAAATCTTTATTGGCAAGAATTTCAACATTAAATGAACCTTGTCACTCAGTGACAGAGGAGGACAATAACAACACTGATTGGGTGAACAGTCTGTGTTTGCCTCGGACAGACGTGTTGCCTTTGTTCTGACGCTCTGCTGACACACAGACACTGAATCCACACTGAGTTCACTTCTTTTGAAACATTTCTCCCAGCAAAGGGATCAGAAGTCCAAAATGCACTGAATGTTGGAATCCGGAAAACGCTCACGACACGGGGAGAGAATCCTGCAGCATCCTTCCCTGATGGGAACCACTGCTTTAATCTATTCTCAAAATAATGTCAGCTGTCATCGCTGGCTGGTTACTGTACACTGGAGAATTACTTTCCCACTCTGGCTTGTTGGCTACCATGTCACCAGTTGTTAGGAGATTCAAATAACATGAGTCTTCCACTCAATCCAACAATGTAGAGTTGTTGACACTGTTCCTGTCGACTGTCAGTCCTATAATGTGGTGTCTTCAAGGCCACAAAACTGTGCTCTCAGGACTGTGTGAGTCTCATTGCTCTGCTTCTCTCTGAAAGATCCACAACCGTTATGAAGGCAAAGATATCACCAACCACAAGAGGAACCTGGTGATCGCGGGGGGGGTGACTCTCTCGGTCATCGTGTCTCCAGTGGTGGCTGCAGTCACTGTGGGTCAGTGTCCGTCCCCTTCATTGACATATCCTTGTTTTACTTTGCTAGCCTCAGGAATTTATTTTGTTTATTCTCAGAGTTCCTATTATTATCTTGTAGCTTACTTGAAGTCAACTAGTTACCTTACTAATCACTAAGTTACATAACATAACTATTGAAATGCGAATGGTTTTTTACTCTTCTCTACATGAAGACGGAAAAAGAGATGGTTTTGTATACGGTGTGCATGCGATAGTGTGCTCCACTGTTTTGTGTATAATGCCTGGTCTAAAGTGTCCCTGCTGTCCTCTGTCTCTTTGTCTCTGGTCCTCAGGAATTGGAGTTCCCATCATGCTGGCGTACGTCTACGGCGTGGTGCCCATCTCACTGTGCCGGAGCGGGGGGTGTGGAGTCTCTGCTGGGAATGGCAAAGGAGTTCGCATAGAATTTGACGACGAGAATGACATGAATGTTGGCAGCGGGGTGGGGGCCACTGGTAGGCTTCACTGCCCACACCCCAAATAACCCCCACTTCCCCCCACCTATAAAGACACCCAAGAGTGACTTTATGTGTTTATTCCCAAGTCTTTGCTGACACATAAACCACCGAGTCCCTGTCCTAGAGAAATCTGCTGGTTTGAAGAGAAAATGGTCCTCTTTGTGCATCTTCTCAGAGACCCAAAGCTCATGGCTTCTAAACAATTCCTGATTCTAATTTCATCATTTAAGACCCAGCACTGACCTTCATTCCCGATTGGGACTGATCATTCATGATGGCTCTTTCTATGCAGATACTACATCAGTGGCAGACACCAGAAACAACCCCAGTATAGGTGAAGGCAGTGTGGGGGGGCTGACGGGCAGCCTGAGTGCCAGCGGCAGCCACATGGACCGTGTGGGGGCCACCAGGGACAGCCTGAGTGAGACGGCGTCCACCAGGGCCCTGGCCGGGGCCAGCATCACCAGCAGCCTCTCCGGCAGCGCCATGGTGCACTACCTGAACAGGTACTGAAACCACATTTTAGTTTGGACTTTGACAATTTTACGTTACTGTTTTTGCTGTTGTGTTTGCTAGTTTTAGTTTTCTGTAGGTTTTAAGAAAGGTTCAGTTTAGGCTTTACACAGTTGTTTTGAGTTCTCTTCAAAAGCAGGCATACTGTCTCAAAGAGATGTAGCTTCATACATACACAGGTGTTTAGAACTGTGTAAGAGTGGCCATACTAGTTCAATCCCCCCCCCCCCCCCCCCAGTGGGCTGACGAACCGGAGCTGAACAGCTTGGTTAATCATGGACTACAATATCTTTTTTAAACTGTGTTTATTCATTTTTAATTATTTTAAACAACATAGTTACAAGACACGACAAACCAAACACAAACTTACATCAAAAATGGGAAAAACCGAGGCAAAGACAAGAAAGGACATCATTGAAATAATATCTCAACTGACTGACAAAGACATTGGAGTCCTACAGGAGTCACGAGGGAGGCAAAGAGGAGGCAAATCCTACTTTGATTGAGCTAAGTATCGCTGGTATTTTATTTCATTTTGTTTAGCCCCTCATGCTATAATCATGTGTATTTTCTCCATTCCCGTTCATGTGTCCTCTCGCCACTATCACTGGCCCCGTGTATCTCGTAATCGAAATATTCGGCCTGCTCTCGTCTATCCCACATGCTCCTCTGACATCCAACATTTAGTTTCAGGTGGCCTGTGGAACTGCCAGTCAGCTGTTCCTAAGGCTGACTTCATCTCTGGCTACGCTTCCCTGCAGTCTCTGGATTTCCTTGCTCTCACTGAGACGTGGATTACTCCATCCAACACATCCACCCCAGCAGCTCTCTCCACAGCATATTCCTTCTCCCATACGCCCAGACCCACTGGCAGAGGAGGTGGCACTGGTCTCCTGCTCTCTCCCAAATGGAGCTTTTCCCTCTTCAAGCTTCCTAACTTCACTCCTTCCACCTTTGAATTCCATGCAGTCACAGTAACCCATCCTATACAATTAACCATTGTTGTTCTCTACCGTCCGCCTGGCGCCTTGGGGGACTTCTTGGAGGAGTTAGATCATCTTCTCTCACACATCCCTGAAACTGGCCCTCCGGCTGTACTTCTCGGAGACTTCAACCTCCAGACGGGGAAGATAGACGAACTAATATCTCTGTTAACCGCCTTTGCTTTCTCATTGTCTCCATCCCCACCAACTCATAAAGCTGGCAATGTCCTTGATCTCATATTCTCAAGGAACTGCACTACTTCTAACCTCTCTGTAAACCCGCTCCACACTTCCGATCACTTCTTCCTTTCATTCTCTCTACCCCTTTCCAAACATAACAAAATAATCTCTTCTCAGCCTGCACCTGTCCGCCGTAACCTTCGTTCCCTCTCCCCCTCTACCTTTGCCTCATCGGTGCTCTCAGCCCTCCCTTCCTCTGATTCGTTTCAACTCCTGCCTCCAAACTCTGCTGCAGAAACTCTCCTCTCTACTCTCTCATCCTCTCTGGACTCTCTCTGTCCTCTCACATCTCGGCAGGCTCGTCAGTCCCCTCCTGCTCCATGGCTAAATGACGCACTGCGTGCTAATAGAACCGTCCTTCGGGCAGCAGAGCGGAAATGGTGGAAATCCAGACACCGTGACGACCTCCTAACCTATCAGGCTCTCCTCTCCTCTTTCTCTGCCTCCATCTCTCAGGCAAAGAGCACTTTCTTTCAAGATAAGATCCAATCTTCCTATTCCAATCCCAAAAAACTATTTTCCATCTTCTCCACCCTCTTGGACCCTCCCAAAGCCCCTCCCCCCCTCCTCACTTCTGTCAAGCGACTTTGTTAACCATTTCGAAAAAAAGGTTGATGATATTCGCTCTTCTTTTTCTGACTCACCTTTACTCACCGCTGGGTCACCAGACCCTCCTTTCAACCACTCACTAACCTCCTTTTCCCCTCTCTCTCCAAGTGAGGTTCTTACCCTCATTACCTCTGCCCGCCCTACCACCTGTCCTCTGGACCCCATCCCTTCAAACCTCCTTCAGACTATCGCTCCTGATATTCTACCGTTTCTCACCCATTTCATTAACACTTCTCTAACTTCTGTTCACTTTCCAAACAGTCTCAAGGAGGCGAGAGTAAACCCTCTCCTAAAGAAACCCACTCTCAACCCGTCCGATGTTATAAAACTACAGGCCTGTCTCTCTCCTCCCGTTCCTGTCTAAAACACTTGAACGCGCTGTCTTTAAACAACTCTCCTGTTATCTCCACCAGAACAACCTCCTGGATCCGCACCAGTCTGGTTTCAAGGCAGGTCACTCCACAGAAACGGCCCTCCTTGCTGTCACTGAGGAACTGCACACTGCTAAAGCTGCATCCCTCTCCTCTGTCATCATTATGTTGGACCTGTCAGCTGCATTCGACACGGTGAACCATCAGATCCTCCTTCGCACTCTCCAAGAACTTGGAGTTTCAGGCTCTGCACTCTCCCTCCTCGCCTCATACCTCAAAGACCGTACCTACAGGGTAACTTGGAGAGGGTCTGAGTCTGACCCTTGTCGATTAACTACAGGGGTCCCTCAGGGCTCTGTTCTTGGTCCCCTCCTCTTCTCCCTGTACACAAACTCGCTCGGCTCGGTCATTAGCCCGCATGGTTTTTCTTACCACTGCTATGCTGACGATACCCAATTGATTCTGTCCTTTCCCCGCTCAGAGACCCAGGTCGTCGCACGCATCTCTGCTTGTCTAGCTGACATCTCTCAGTGGATGTCTGCTCATCACCTCAAGCTCAACCTTGACAAGACTGAACTGCTTTTCCTTCCGGGAAAAGATTGTCCTACTCTTGACCTGACGATCAACATCGGCACCTCTGTTGTTTCCCCGACTCTGACCGCAAGGAATCTGGGTGTGACCCTGGATAACAACCTGTCCTTCACTGCAAACATCGCTGCTACAACTCGTTGCTGCAGATATACGCTGTACAACATAAGGAAGATTCGTCCCCAGCTGACCCAGAAAGCCACCCAGGTTCTGGTCCAGGCTCTCGTCATCTCACGCCTAGACTACTGCAACTCCCTCCTGGCTGGTCTACCTGCATGTGCCATCCGACCTCTGCAGCTCATCCAGAATGCAGCGGCTCGTCTGGTCTTCAACCTTCCAAAATGTTCCCACACCACTCCGCTCCTTCGCTCCCTTCACTGGCTCCCGGTAACTGCTAGAATCCACTTCAAGACACTAGTACTTGCATACCATGCTGCGAATGGATCTGGCCCTTCCTACATCCAGGACATGGTTAAACTGTACACCCCAGCGCGTGCACTCCGCTCGGCATCAGCCAAACGACTCGCTGCACCCTCGCTGCGAGGTGGTCCCAAGTTCCCATCAGCAAAAACACGTGGGTTTGCTATCCTGGCTCCAAGATGGTGGAATGAGCTCCCCACTGACATCAGGACGGCAGAAAGCCTGCACATCTTCCGGCGCAAACTGAAAACTCATCTCTTTAGATTCCACTTCGAGCGATAGAATTACTATCAAAGCACTTATATACTAACATAGGACTGGCTTATCTATAGCCAGCTGACAAAGCACTTATATACTAACATAGGACTGGCCTATCTATCTATAGCCAGCTGAGTAGCACTTGAAATGTGTGGCTCTATGATACCTGTTGTACTTATATGATTCTGTTTTTCTTCTGGGCTGTGTCTTCCTGGTCGTATGTACTTATTGTAAGTCGCTTTGGACAAAAGCGTCTGCTAAATGCAATGTAATGTAATGTAATGTAATGTAATGTAATATCGAAATATATCATTTTAAAAAATACATCAAATGAAATGAAATAAAAACAAAAACAATTGGGCAGTAGCAACATTATCCTAAAAAGAGTACATACTGACTGCAGTTTAAGAAGTACTTTCCTTTCAACCAGATCCCTGGCCCTTATTTCTCAGCATGTTTGACACATTGACAGACAACAGTTGAACCCAAACCTTATCATAGGTTTCATTTTTCCTTTTCAGAATACACGTTATCTTCTCGATAGAACTGCAATGACTCATTTCCCTCAGCCATTGGCCCACCTGTGGCCTCTGAGTGTTCTTCCATGACGAGGCAATCGAGCGTTTTGCTTGGAGTAAACACATGTTTATGAGATTCTTTGTATTCTTTGTTCTGACTGGCGTGGAGGGGTAAAGTCCCAAAATAAACCATTTAGGACCAAGAGGTATCTTAACATCTAGCACCAGAAAGTTGCAATCTCTTTGCACTCCCACATGCAGTGAACACGTGTCCCTTTAGACTGTTCACACTTAGTACATATATCTGGAATGTTGTTATTAAACTGATGTAATCTCACAGGTGTTATGTACGTGCGCATCAACCAGTTGTGTTGTAGCATTTTGAATCTGGTATTCGCAGTTTGCCTTTGTGCCTCAGTACATATCACACCCCCGTCATCCAAGGGAATACCCTCCTGTATATCTCCCTTCCAGGCGTTAAGCCGGTCGGGAGAGGATTCAGTGGAGTTACAAACCAACACGTCATATGGACTACAATATTGAAATCTGTTCCATTTTTGGAGTTTAATGTTGCAGAGGTTACAGACATTCCTGCTTCGTCATTCTTTGGTATTGATTACATTATAATAGATAAATGATTTGTCTTTATGATTATTTGAATTTAGCCATGCAATCTTGTTTTAGTTCAGTTTGAGTCTTTTTAATTAGTTTGAGTTTACAACCACAGCCCTATATATATTAATGATATATGTTGTCACATGCTGTCAGGCTGGAGGTGCAGGCGGATGTGCAGAAGGAGCGCTGCAGTCTGAGCGGGGAGTCTGGCACCGTCAGCCTGGGCACCATCAGCGACAACGCCAGCACCAAGGCAATGGCTGGATCCATTCTGAACGCCTACATGCCCCTGGACAGGTGGGCTGACCGGCAGTTTAGACTTCAGGAAGCTGTCAGGAGAGAGAGGGCATCAACATGTGTGCGCTGTCTGAAATGGGAGACAGTGAAGTATCTATAACTTGCATACCTTTGATCACACAACATGAATACAGAGTGAACATCACTGCTCACGTCAGTACTGAAGAAAGGCATTCAACTATTAATATTTTAAATTGTAAGATAGAATATTCATGTGGGTTGGCTGTATTTAAGGATCCAGTATTTATTATAGAGGCATTTAGTTGTTAGTGATGTTACAGCAAGCTGCCAACAGTTTAGTGCAGGGGTGGCCAACCTTTTTGAACCGAGGCAAATGACAATAATGACTTATACAGCCATTACAAATAATCTATTAATAAGAACTACACACTACTTTCTTACTTCATAATACAGCATCAAATCGGAATGAATGCAAATGCTAGCTTTTGTTACTATAACCAAGGATTTCCTGTGGATAGATATGCATCAGCCATTATGGATTTTCCGCATCATAACGAATGTCATTAATGGCTTATGTCTGATTCACATTGTTAACCGATGGTCACAATTTATAAGAGTTTAAACTCTGTATTGAAATGTGGTACCCAGTGTGTATAAATGTTGTTAAGATCCTTGACAGAACCTCGGACTCAAACACACGACTCAAAAGAAAGTTTGTTGTTCAAAAGGTCTTTACTTTGGATAAGTATAAAGTTCAAACAAAAATTACTCCTGAGAGACAAAGTAGCCAGTCTGCCGAGATCTACCAGTCCAGATGGAGAGGCCATTACTGACAGCCTACTTACTGCCAGCTGAATACACACTTCTACTTGTATAAAACTGACCTTTGTACGATTAATACTTCATAAAATACTGCAGATCCTTTATCTTACCTCTTTCTAATCTACACACATACAAGTATTTAACTGAAGTTACACAACAGTGTTGTTGATACAGAGTTGGAGTTTATGCACACGTCACTACAGTGGGTCATGTTTTCAAGAAACATTGAACAGTGCTGCCACATATGACACAGGGAAAAAAGAAGACTCTGAACCCTTTCTTTGCCATTATATAAAAATAGTGTTGCTACAAAAGTATAAATTAGGCTTACTAATAAGACGACTCAGATCTGAAGCTACGCAGGAATCTGCTGCCAACGTGCAATAAAAAAGACAACATTAATAAAATCAAACCCTTTTTTTGTTGCATTTCAGTAGAAAATAGGATGCAAGCAACACTAGCTTCTTAACCTGAGTTGATAATAGACTTTAATCAATGTAAACAGAACAGATCTTAATGTTTGCATTCTTATACCATTTTGTACAATAATTATAATGAATAAGTTCAAACAAACTAAAACGTACAGCAGATTAATAACGGTATCTAACTTGAGTTTTTATTATATCAAAACCTGTTGAAATGCTACTGTTATTTTGACTGTCCCCAAAAAGCGCGTCGCAGCCTCCAAGAATGCTTCTTTCACAACTTCGCCGTCTTTGAAAGACTTCATGTGTTTCTCAAGAACATGACTGACCCGATAAGATGCTCTGGAGCAGCCTTGCTCTGACCCGATGAGATGCTCTGGAGCAGCCTTGCTCTGACCCGATGAGATGCTCTGGTAGCAGCCTTGCTCTGACCCGATGAGATGCTCTGGAGCAGCCTTGCTCTGACCCGATAAGATGCTCTGGAGCAGCCTTGCTCTGACCCGATGAGATGCTCTGGAGCAGCCTTGCTCTGACCCGATAAGATGCTCTGGAGCAGCCTTGCTCTGACCCGATAAGATGCTCTGGAGCAGCCTTGCTCTGACCCGATGAGATGCTCTGGTAGCAGCCTTGCTCTGACCCGATGAGATGCTCTGGAGCAGCCTTGCTCTGACCCGATGAGATGCTCTGGTAGCAGCCTTGCTCTGACCCGATGAGATGCTCTGGTAGCAGCCTTGCTCTGACCCGATGAGATGCTCTGGTAGCAGCCTTGCTCTGACCCGATGAGATGCTCTGGAGCAGCCTTGCTCTGACCCGATGAGATGCTCTGGAGCAGCCTTGCTCTGACCCGATAAGATGCTCTGGAGCAGCCTTGCTCTGACCCGATGAGATGCTCTGGTAGCAGCCTTGCTCTGACCCGATGAGATGCTCTGGTAGCAGCCTTGCTCTGACCCGATGAGATGCTCTGGCAGCAGCCTTGCTCTGACCCGATGAGATGCTATGGAGCAGCCTTGCTCTGACCCGATGAGATGCTCTGGAGCAGCCTTGCTCTGACCCGATGAGATGCTCTGGAGCAGCCTTGCTCTGACCCGATGAAGTGCTCTGGTAGCAGCCTTGCTCTGACCCGATGAGATGCTCTGGAGCAGCCTTGCTCTGACCCGATGAGATGCTCTGGTAGCAGCCTTGCTCTGACCCGATAAGATGCTATGGAGCAGCCTTGCTCTGACCCGATGAGATGCTATGGAGCAGCCTTGCTCTGACCCGATGAGATGCTATGGAGCAGCCTTGCTCTGACCCGATGAGATGCTATGGAGCAGCCTTGCTCTGACCCGATGAGATGCTCTGGTAGCAGCCTTGCTCTGACCCGATGAGATGCTCTGGTAGCAGCCTTGCTCTGACCCGATGAGATGCTCTGGTAGCAGCCTTGCTCTGACCCGATGAGATGCTCTGGTAGCAGCCTTGCTCTGACCCGATGAGATGCTCTGGAGCAGCCTTGCTCTTGTTGTTGGGCCTGCTGAAAATGGACTGCTGTGCATTTAGCTGTCCTTTCAGGCCCCTCCCCTTTTGGGAGTGTAGGGCAGAATTAGGAGGGAATTCCGTCTCGTAGCGTTTGTGCACTGTTTTGAAATGCCGCTCCTAAATTACCCTTCTTCGATAAAGCCACGCATTGCAGATGAGACAGATGAGAGACAGATGAGACAGATGAGAGACAGATGAGACAGATGTGAGACAGATGTGAGACAGATGAGAGACAGATGAGACAGATGTGAGACAGATGTGAGACAGATGTGAGACAGATGAGAGACAGATGAGACAGATGAGACAGATGTGAGACAGATGTGAGACAGATGTGAGACAGATGAGAGACAGATGAGACAGATGAGACGGATAAGAGAAAGATGAGAGACAGATGGACTTTGAATTGGAATAGATACAAAAATCATCATCCTCCCACTCGGAGTGAAAGTTATATATTTTGGGCTTTTTTGCTTCTGCCATAATTGCGGTCTTGTGTGTGAGCCGACTGTCACTCCTGTTGCCACGGACAACGTCAGCTAACTAGTGCCCACTGTCCACCAGCCACGTCCCGACACATGGGGTCACGCCGGCCAATCTCAAAGCTTTGATGCGTTCAAGTGCATTATTCTAGCACAGGAAGAATATGTTATAGGACATTAACGATAAAACAGAATATTGTTGTTCTATTTTTAGATATGGCGATCTCTCGGTTGAGACTCTCTTGTCACGCTACCCACACACCCATATACACTGCTAAAGTCTTCATTCCTTCAGATGATTGTGTGTGTCATGCCTCCCTCTCATGTTTCAGAGATGGGCACAGTATGGAGGTCCAGGTGGACATTGAATCCAAACCGGGCAAACTGCGGCGGCACAGTGGCAGCAGCAGCGTGGAGGATGGAGGCCATGTTGGCCGCTGCGGCTGGACTTGCCCCTCCAGTGGCTGCCCGTCCTCAGAAGGCAAAGGCACCTCCACAAAGTGGGCCAAAGACGCATCCTGCTCCTCCTCCTCCAGCTCTGGGGCCAAAAAGAGCAAAAGCAAGCTGCGCAAGAAAGGGGGCGGCACCAAGATCAAGGAGACGCGGGAGGACCTGGACGCCCAGCTGCTGGAGCAGCGCAGCACCCACTCCTCCGAGTTCGACTCCCCCTCGCTGAGCGGAAGCCTGCCCTCTGTGGCCGACTCTCACTCCAGCCACTTCTCGGAGTTCAGCTGCTCCGACCTGGAGAGCATGAAGACGTCCTGCAGCCACGGCTCCATTGGGGGGGACTACCACCCCCGCTTCGCCACCGTCAGCCCCTTACCTGAGGTGGAGAACGACCGCCTGGAGACCTGCCCTACTTCTGCTTCCTCCTCACAGGGACATGGAGCTGTGAACTCCCCCCACTCCACCACCTCCTCCCTGGGCCCTGGCACAGAGCCCCCCCCCTCTCTGCTACATCACAGAGGAGAATGTCAACCTGGTGTGCCCTGCTGAGCTGGACTCTCACAGCAACACCAGAGAGCTAAAAGAGAACAACAACAACAACAACCCCCCCCCCCACCACAGCCCAAGAACGCCTGTATACAGACTGACATGACATCTCAATACCTTAAGTGCTGCACACATGCTATTGAGTTAACATCTTTTCCTCCGAACTAACAACCACAGCGTCCACTTTAACCGACATGTTGTTCCCTTAAAGCAGCCCTGAGTGAACAGATGTGTGTTTGTCCGCTGACGGGCTTGTTGGGAGTATTACTAGCTTTCCAAAGTGCAGCCTGGTGAGAAATGTAAGGTTATGAATGCTGGTTCTCCCTGAGCGAGCCGCACACTGCGGACTCGTTCTGTTCACAGTTCACTCAGTGACCGCTTGAAACAGATTGCTGTCCCATTGATCTGTGTAGGATAAACCCAACCACTGTGCCAGCTCTGCTAGTATTTCATTTTGCCTCCACGATGCAACAGCATGCAGAAACCTTAGTGTTAAGCTTTGCAGATGTGAGCTCAAACAGGGACCAGGCAATACCATTCACTATTTCCTCTGCCCCCCCACCCCCAAACTTAAGTAACAGAAGAACCTTTATTATAATATTTTCCTTCCTGGATGTTTGTTTGAACTGTAACGTATAATGTTAACGCCTGGGTTTAAGATCCTTCATCATTTTTCCGCAAAAAAACCCCAACTGAGATTCTGTTGAGATGGATGGACACAACTGATCCAGTTCAGACCTGTCGCTGACATTGCCTTTAACTCAGTGTGTGTTTTAGTGCTAAAATGACTTTGGACACCCTGCTTTGTTCTGTGGAAAGCTTGTTATGATATGTTGAGGGTGGGGGGTTGCTTTGAGAAAGGTCTCTGGAAGGCCACAGTTTTTGAGATAATGCTGAAAGTCATTATTTTAAAATTAACCAATGGGTTGGTCAATTCTGTGAAATTGTATAAAGAAAATGTTTTGTCCTGTTCAAAGGTGATTTATTCAGGCTGACGGCCTCGCCTCACTGAGTAAGAGAGAGCTTTGATATCTTTCTTTGTAACTCATGGTGCCTTCAAGAGCTGTTTGTGTTCTGTTCTTCTCTACACCGTGTCTTTAACACCTCAAACAACTACTCATTATAGCTTGCAGAATGTCTGTCTGTCTGTCTGTGTAGGAGGGATGCTCATTCACATACACAACATACTGTGGTAGACATGGCAAATGAAGACTTTTCAATTGCCTACCAAAGACAGCACTCAGGCTTTTGTTAAATCTTAAACCGTTGGCTTGTCACCTGTAGACGCAGTATGCATCCTTTGTCCTCCTGGGGGAGAATGAAGCTACGCCCCAGGATTATACAGACACACACTCTGCTGTTTTTCTACATGCTTCACCAATGCAAATATCTGAGGCCTCCCAAACGCCCAAGGCACCTGCACTGTTCTCTGTATTTCTTATTGCGTTGCTGTTCTGCAAGGCGCAGAGGTTAGCGGGGATACAAAGGTTGGGTCTGGGTTTCCTTCCCTGTTGACTTTACTCTGACTTCTGTTTGTGTTGCCAATCGGTGCTGCTGAGCAGACTTGAAGTCAAATTCAGTTTTCAACACTTTGCTAAAGCCTGACTTCACTGCTCAGCGGCCAGCTTTACCCTGAGCCGCTCGGGGGAACCTCTAGCAGGAAGCTCAAAGCATTTGGATGGTATGTTGACCCAGGTCTGTTACTGAATGATCACTGATTCTGGTTCAGTTGATCCATGCTGCAGTCCTTCCCCCCCATTAAAGCAAACATGTTTTCTCTCCCTGGGTTCGTTTCTCATTCTTTACCAAATGTCCTAATTTCCGCGCTAGTGCCAGATATCATTTGTAATTTGTGCAGAATGGCATAAGGTATATTTGTTTGGTAATTTGCTTTACTATATGCATATCAGAAAAATAAAAAAAAGATATGAATTATTCTTGTCCTGTCCTCTGTTTATCAGGCAATGCAAGCACTGTTAATCCATTTTGTTTTTATTTCACTTTCATTTCACCTTAGCACAGAGAAGAAAACATTCCCCCAGTTGATTGAACAGCCCTCTGTGAACACTACATCTCTATTGAAGTACGCTCAACCCGCAGCGAGGAGAAACTGGAACATGTGAAGTTATTGCCTCTTGTCACCCTTGACTACATTTGGTACATTCATGTAGAATTTGTAAAACCTTTGAAAACAATGGTTTGGATGACTGGAATGTTCAATAATGAAATACTAAACATTGAAAGTTAGCAAATAAATGACATTTCAAACAATTACGCGCATGTAGCTTAGTGAATATACGTATGATTTATTATGCATAAATCCAAACCATTAAAAAGTGATATAGATATACTCTTTCTCTAGAAGTATCTGCACACTCATCCCTAGCCTGAAGTCTGAAGATGCTGCTTCTCTGCAGGTTACATCTGCATGGCTCATTTGGTAAACAAATGGGTGAATGACTTCCTGTCATTCCTTCTGGACATGAGACAACAAACTGCCTTTGACTCTTGACATTAGAATCGTGTTTCCTACAACACTGTCAGTGTGTT
>CADEHL010001252.1:1292749-1310249 GCA_902827135.1 Harpagifer antarcticus | reverse complement strand
CTTAGATTAACTTCTCCAACAATGACATGCTGACAAAAGAGTGCCAAGTGGTTCTGCCCTTCTTTTATTCAAAATGAGTGCAAAAGACTTTACTGCACAGGAGCTGAGCTTGGACCGTATAGGATATTTCATAAAAATAGAATAATATAAGGAGACTGACCACCCCCATGGGCTATGGTTTATATGTGTATCTTATTGTTAGATATTGTCTTTTTTGCTCAGATCATTAAAGCTACACGTTAATAGCTGTTTCCGAGCTGCTCAGTGCATATTCCCAAAACATGTTCTGATTATTCCAACGGCACATGAATGCAGCACTATTGCCTTACCTTGCAATATTAAACCGTGTTATCTTAAAGAGGAACACTGCGTTCCCAGAATGCATTGTTCCTCGTGCTTCCTAGAGGTTCCAGAAGTGAATGGTCAGACCCTAGCTTTGGAGCTGGTCTCCTGTGGAACCCACTACATTTAGGACATCTCTCTTTAATTAAGTTTAAAGTTAGGGCTGGCTCAGGAGGACTTCTATCTACAAGGGGACAGAGTGTGTGGTTTAATAACACAATATTAACAAAAGGGAAACATCATGTGTGTCCGCCCCACAGTGTTCACTAAGGTTTCTGAAACTTGCACCGCTACTTTTTCTGTTACCCTTTAACAGAGGACAAAAACAAGCAGAAAGAGCAGCGTCCTCGGTGGAGGGAATACAAAAAGACAAGTGCATCTACCTCTGTGATGGGGACAGTCGTCCTGGGCTTGGCTGGGGACACGTTGGCCAGACTCTGTCTGAGCAGCACCGTCACCTCCTCCAGCTCCTTCTCAGCCTCCTGCACGTTGGGGTCCTGCTGCAGGACCTCCTGCAGGTCGGAGCTGCAGGCCATATAGTCCTGCAGCTCAGCATACCAACATGTGTAAGTAGCTGAGAGCTCCAATATTAACTCATGACATAATAATAATGTAAGGTGAGTCTTGGTTTCTAAACATTTAGCATCCGATCACCTTTAGGCCTCTGTTAGCCAGGGCTCGTCTGTAGAAGGCCTTCTTATTGGTCGGATCCACTTTGAGAGCTGCATCACAGTCCTGTTTGGCTTCAGTAAACCTCTCCAACTTCAAGTAGCACAGGGCCCTACACACACACACACACACACACACACACACACACACCCACACACACCCACACACACACACACACACACCCACACACACACACACACACATTAAATAGATGAGATAGCATTTGAATCTCTGAGCATTCATCCAGCGTGTTGCTTTCCTAATGTGTTCAGTATTTTCATTCAGATGGTTCTCAGCTACAGTGTTTGCTCTGGTGTGGCTGACATTCAAGCTATTTACAAGCTAAGTAAAACAGGACACACAATAGGCTTTTCTTAAGTACGCAGGATCACATTTTCCTCGCCGACATGATTAAACATCTACGTACTGCTGTTGGAGGGAAAGTGGGGGTGCTGCCTTGCCTGCTGCATGCTTTGTGCTTGCTGTGTGTGTGTCTGTAGATCAACATGATAGAGGCTATAAATGGAGTTGTGATCAACAGTGATGAAGCAGGCAGCTGTTTCCTGAGCCTCTGCCTTTCAATAGCAACAATACAGGCTCATTTACTAGCAGTGACAGACTGATGAGTGGCTAGGGTTAGCCAAAGGGCTAAATGCAGCAGAAGCCAGCTGAAGATAATGAATCTATCTGTTGTCATTTATCCTAACCAGAACATTGCATTTCTGACATTCCTGCATCATAAGGACACAGCCTAATGAGGAACAGAAAGTAAAAGCCACCACTAACCTGTTGGTGTAGACAGCACACTCCTCTGGCTTCAGCTTAAGGCATTCAGTGTACTTCCCCAGTGCGTCCTGGTATTGGCCCTTCTTCACAAAGTCGTTCCCTTCTTGCTTCACTGCTGTAAAACGGACTTCTGCTTTCCTTTCTGGAAGACAAAGTGCAGTGGTGATTACTCACATGTCTTTCTGTTGAAGTAACCCCCCTTTTTTATTTTCCTACCACAAGGTTATGCCAGACTTTTATGCTATAAAGCTGGAGGGTTTTAAATCCTTGAAATGAATGCTGTGCTAGCTAGACGTGAGGCATGAGAGTAAAGTCAGCAATCAGTCACAGTGTGGACTAAAGGCTAATCAATCTGCTGCAAAGGGTCTTATGGGAGGGAGAACTGTGCCAGCAGTCTATTCTTTCATTGGAGTTTAAAAATAGCATCTGCAGCACAGCCTAGGGAGGGGGGAACTGCATGGTCAGTAACAGAGTGACACGTCGTCCATTATATAACATTCTGTTTGTATCTTAGAGTGATGGAGAAACAGGAACATGAATGTTGGTGGTGAAAGTGTGCAGAGCATTCTCTTCTGCCCCTCGCTGTCAAACAGTGGTGGAGGAAGAATACAGGTCCTTGAATTCTGGAACTGTTAAAGTACTCAATGAAGATACAATTGAAATTGTGGATGTAAAACTGTTTTATCACTGGATCATTATTTTTGATACATTCATTTTACTGTTGTATTTGTTTTAGGTGAAGCATTAAGCATTTATACACTGTTGTGTTGCAGTCAAATCTAAAAGATACTATCCATACTACTGATTACTATCACCGTATGTTTTGTATGTGTATGTCTGCTCAGAGCTGAGTGCAGTCTTCAGACAGGCCTCATGTCACACTTTATATCCAAAGGTTCCACTAAGACCCAGGTTAAGGGTTTACACAGGAGCCTCAAACACTGTCAGCATGTGACTTGTCGACGTAAGAATGTTTAAAGATAAATCCAAAGAAAATGACTAGCGTAGGAATCACAGTACCATCAAAAAACATATTTTAAACATTTTGTTATATACTGAGTATTGTGATAACAAATATTGCTATATATTGTGATTTATATATTCAAAGTGTAATTTTAGATCCATGTAAAAAATAACCTTTTGTGATTTATTTTTCCCATGTCTGCATCTTTGGATTGGCCTACTCAAAAAGCTATTCGTGAATCATTAGTATAACAGGTATGGATATCTCGCCTCTGTGAATACACCATCCACCATCAAGGGGAAGGAGGTAGAGGTGGTGAGCAGCTACAAGTTCCTGGGAGTGCAGCTGAACAATAAACTGGACTGGACAGACAACACTGATGCTCTCCTCAGGAAGGGACAGAGCAAGCTGTTCTTCCTGAGGAGGCTCAGGTCCTTCAACGTGTGCACGAGGCTGCTGCAGACGTTCTACCAGTCTGTGGTGGCCAGTGTGCTCTTCTTTGCCGTGGCGTGCTGGGGTGGAAACACACACGCTAGGGACACTGTCAGGCTGAACAAGCTGGTAAGGAAGGCTAGCTCTGTAGTCGGAGTAAATCTGAACAATCTGGAGGAGGTGGCGGAGGGGAGGACGAGGAAGAAGCTCGACAGCATCCTGGAGAACCCCTCCCACCCACTCCATGCAGAGCTAGTGAAGATGAGGAGCACGTTCAGCCACAGACTCATCGCTCCAAAGCAGCGCACCAAGCGCCTCGGACAGTCCTTTGTGCCCGTAGCCATCAGGCTGCACAACCAGGGGGCAATAATGTAAACAAAATAAATACTGTCTGCACAACCCACAGTAATACATTATATTTTATTATTATTATTATTAGTAGATAAATATATTTAGATATGTATATATATATGTCATATGTACAGAACCTACTTTCCACTTGTCACTTTAACTTTTAGTACCTCATAGCACGGAGGACGAAATGTTTATATATGCTCTCAGTTATCTTGTCATTACCATTTTGCTTTTTTATTATTGATCCTATTTCTATTTTTTACCTGTGTGAATCTGTACTGTCCTGTTTTTTGTTTTTTCACGCTTACCCTGTTGCTGGTTCCTACTGCTGAATTTCCCCACGGGGATTAATAAAGGTCCATCTAATCTAATAGATACAATATTGCCACTTAAAATACTGCAATATTATACAGTTACAATAGCAGCGTTTTGGGGACAAACCTTCAAAGTTATGATCAGAAACCTTGGGATCTTAAAGAGTATTCTATTACCCCACTAGAACACACACATTGTTCCTCATGTTTCCGAGAAGTGGAATGGTCAGTCTCCTGTGGAACCAGATCTAAGTTTGGGTTCTGGAGGCAGAAACCCACTACATTTAAGACGAGGATTAAGACGTCCTACTGAAATGAAGCTTAAAGTTAGGGCTGGCTCAGGAGGACTTCTATCTACAAGGGGACAGAGCGTGTGGTATGTTGTACAGTTCCTAAAGCGCCCTGTGGCACATTTGTAATTAGTGTTTTCCGGCTTAGATGCATTTTCCGAATGATTGATTGATCAGGACTTGTTCAGAACAGACCTGCGTCTCTGGCTGCGTTCTCGGCCCGGGCCTGCAGGAGCTCGGCACTGGGCGGCCCCTCTCTGCGGTGCTGCTGCGCTGACAGGGGCACCAGGGGGATTTCAGGGAGCTTCTCCCTCCACTCCGGGCCATCCTCCTCGATCAGCTGCCGGGTGATCCTGCAGGAGGACCAGGATCAGTCAGTGTGGCTGTCACAGACACAAGTGGAATATACTACACACAGTCGCACACAGACAAGGTGTTAAAAAGCTCACCGCAAGTAAGTTAGTGTGTATCTATACAAGCATTATATTGTCTCATAGTGTAATAATATACGCTTGTATGTTAATGCTATGATCTACTGTATTGCTATACACAAAGCAGCCAGGTGAGTTTACCTATTGCATAACAGAGAGCGGACATGACAGATTTAGCCTGGAGCTGGAGCTCCTTTTGAACACCAGCTAAATCTGTTGGCAAGACTTTGTGTGTTTGTTCAGTTGATTTGTTTCTTTAGTTACAATGCCATTTCTGGATTTTAGTATAGAAAAATATTCAAAAGGGCAAATGATATTGTGTTTTATGATATTGTACCTTTTTATTTATTTACTTATCTTAATACATCTAATGATATAATCACCCAATGGATAGCAAGGACACTTTCATGATAGATCTCTGTATCAGTACACTTAAACATGTAGTTATACATATTCATGGCCGGTAAGACCACTCCCTGTTAATATGAATGTTAAAACTCCTTCAGGCTCCTCTGTGTTTCCGTGAGAGGTGAGGGTAATACCTGTTGACACTGTCATTGGCTGCCTGCACGCTGATGTCGATCTGCAGGACGGTCTTGTAATCCACGTAGGCCTTGCGGTAGCGCTCCAGAGAGTCATAAGCCGTGGCCCGGCGCAGGAGGGGCTTGAGGGAGAACGGCTGCAGCTCCAGGGCTCTGGATGGTATAAATAGATGAGACAGGAGCAAAGGATCAAGTCTGCCGCCTCTGCTGTAGATCCTCACTGAGAAGTACTCTACATTGGGATTGACTAGGAATCTATTGTATATGTTTGGATGTGTTCTTGCACTCATGTACTGTGTGGATATACTGTCACACAACCCACTTTTCTGCTTGCCTCAGAAGTTGAATCTTAAGCAAACACACCAGGTGTTCACATGGGAGGTTCCCACAGGTTCTGCTACTTACAGAACTTCTGAAGAGATGAATGACTATCCTTTTCAACACACCCCATCGCAAATCCCTTCATGAAATAACAGTGATCTGCGACTGAAGTGTTTCAATTGATAAGGCTATTTGCTAAAAATTAGAAAGCCTTTCAATTAAACAACCTCTTAAGACAGCTGCATTACTTCTCACACTACTTATACACACAGATGAACAAGTTTAGGAAATAGAGACTCTCACCGTGTGCAGTCCTGTATGCACTCTTGACAGTTGCCATCTTTAAGGTAACACGCTGCTCTGTTTGAATACAGAATACATAGATCCTCAGGACTGTTCATTCCTACAAAAAAGAGAAACACGGAAACTTGGAATCTGTTTGACATAATATAAGTGGCAAACATCAGAAATAGGCATTATGACCCCCTTGGCTGGTTTAATGATGGCTTTAAAAAGTCTGTATGTGTTATGAGTCATTTATCATTTTCAAAGAACATATTGGAGTACTGCCAAACAATTACATGCAATTTAGCGTTGGTTAAATTCTTCCTCTTCCCTCTCCTCTCTGTGAGGAGCAGCAAGTTCAGCTTTCAGAACAAAGTAACAACAAACTAAAATGGCATTCATTTTTTTAAACATGTCGTGTAGCAATAGATTTATTTATTGTTCTTCTCCAGAGAGTACCAGAATGTGTATTTTATGTTAGTATTTCAAAAAATCTCCTGGGGGAGAATCCCCCCAGACCCCCTGCAGGGGTTGGGTTTTCAGCATGTCAACTCTTTCACCTGTGGGGAAGTTGCAGGATTGGCTCCAGGTCGCCCTTTTTATTTACATCAAGACAAATGTGCCTTTTTATTTCATACAGTTCAATTTGGATTGAGACAGGGACATAATCTAAACCTCACGCGTGGCGTTTCACTGTCAAGGGGAGCGTGTATGTAATTACAATGCAAATACTGACTTGAGCCCCACCACTGTGTGGGTTAGCCCTACCAGAGATTACCCAACACAAATGCTCTGGAGCCGCAACTGTATATTGGCAATAACTTAACACACTCCACCTGTGCTTCTGTGTGTGTTTTGCAATTATGTTATCCTGTTATGACCGAATGAAGAACTTGCATTAGCATTAGAATTGTTAATATACTAACTAAAAATGTTTTCTACTTGCCTGTTATTAACTGAACATGATATTGAGGTATGAGTCTCAACAAATGAACTTGACCTTAACCAGGAAGCAGGCCCACCTTTTTCCACTAATGGCGCGTTTCCACTGCAGGCCTCGCTCGGTTTGGTTAGGCCTTATTAGGCCCGGCTCACTTTAATGCTGCGCTTCCATTACAGTTTAGGAACTGGGGCAGTTACTATAGTAACGCAGTGTAGGCGGAGCTGTGACGTCATCTTCAATGAGCGCCCCAAAAAACAACACAGCCGTTAGCTCTTAGCACTCAGAGCTCACAGCTCCTCATATCTGTTCAGAAACTAGACAGAAGTGAAACAAGTACAAACCACAGACTGCCTGTGTCATGGAGAATACAGTCGCTGGTTTATTTATGTCTGTAGGCCGTTGTTGTGAGTGTGGACGATCGGCCAAGCTCCATTTAGAAAACACGCATTTTAAAAGGGTTTTTCGCCTGCCGTCTGTCTGCAGACTTGTCAAAGCATTAATTCATGGTTCTTACTAACCGGTATCAGTATGTTGTTACTTCGGCATCATTTAGAAACGTGTTTTACAATTAAATCACGGTCAAATATGTTCATCTTGTTGTAGTTGTAGCCCCCTTGCCAGCGATTCTCTCTCTAGTTTAGCATACTCAGCCCGACTCAGCCTGGTCGTTCCTGGCCCTAGAACCACGATTTAGTCGGGCCAGAAAAAAGGTGAAAAAGTAGCCCCGGGCCAAAACTAGGCCAAGTGGAAACGCAACCAAAAACGGGCCCCGCACGGCTCGGCACGCTTAAAGCGAGCTACCCACTGCAGTGGAAACGCGCCATGAGACATCCTAATACGTCCTGCTATGTTACCAGATTAGCATTATGGTATTTAACACAGGGCACACCGAGGGGAAAGCTCCTGAAACGACTTTTATGAAATGTCCTCCTGAAAGTTCGACCGCCTGCTCTCAAGCTACTGCACACAGTATTTGCTATAGCCTGACAGGCACATCAAGCTTATACTGTATATTAGAGACGGAGTAGCATTCTGTTGCGACACTAAGACAGATTTAGCATGCCACTTGATCAGCTGATTTGAGATGATGACACGGTGAGGTAGTATGATGACAGTACGAACTGTGTTAACGATGTAGATGTCTCCCTCCCTACAAGTTCATTGTCTGCATGTTGAACCTGACAGGCAGCGGTTTCTCCCTCTGTCTCCCTCTCTGTGAGAATTATAGCTGCAGTCCTACAGATTCAATTTCACAGTGAGTGGTTAGTGGTCATGTGACCTAGGCAGACCTGAGCTGAGAGGCTTAGCACCGGGCTGAGGCTCAAACATAAACACTGTCCCACCGTATGTACCTCAACTGCCACAATTTGGCGCATTATTGTAAGGAGAGAGTCACGGAAGACACGAAACAAACATTGGGACCTTTTAACTCCTTAATATTGAACCATTGCCATTTGCCACAGTTCCACACTGTACAGTATGTCATGTGGACTGCTTCTTGGAGATCAGTTCGCTTGTTGAGGTTTTTCCCTCATGGAAAAAACTGCCTTTTAAGTGGTTTTAATTTTTACCTCCACTGATAAGGCAACACAAACTAAAGGGAAGCACTAGGTTTATAGCTGCAAGGTCATGTGACTTTTGATTTACAATAATTGCGATGGCCTGTTGGAGAAAGTCCTAAAGAGCATTGATGATTAAACAACATAAAGCAACATGTATTCAAATAAGGGGGATACACTGGTGAAGAAGCTGGCCAGTTACACTACAGCTGTGTATAACACACTGCTATAAGAACACATGTTATTACGCAGGAGGCGCATCTAAACTTCTTTACCATACATCCAGCTTTATCCTCCACACAATGTGACTGATCTACCAACCACCACAGACTATTATATTATTGTATCTATGGTAACAACAACATCATCCACCATGATGAGGACTGCTCCACCTTACCTGAATCTGTAAAGCCTTGGATGGCTTGTGAGTATTTCTCCAGTGCGTCGGAAAACTGTCCATTTTTAAACAGCAGGTTTCCTTCATTCTTTAGCCGGGACAGAGGCGGGGGCAGGGCTCCACATGGAGCATCAAGGTTGACGGTTTCCCCTGCATTTCCTCCGACCGGGGGTTCTTTCCTGCTGCTGGGATCAGCTGGGGCTGAAGCCGTGGAGCCCCTCTTGCCGGATCCATTGGCCACCTTCTCCTTGGACTCCTGCGTGACTCTGTACTTGTCTGCGCTCGCTCCTTTGCCTCTCCGGTGTCCGTGGTGGGAGTTGTTGGGCTCACTGTGAGGACCCCCGTCCCCTCTGCTGTGGGGCTTCTTTTGAGTGTTACCCATGTCTCCCCTCTCGACAGGAGCAGCTGAGCTCTCCTCCCCTCCCACAGGCTGGCTGGGTTCAACCGGACGGGCTAGAAGGGCGAGGGAGGGAGGGAGGGAAGGGAGAGGCAGAGGGAAGGGAGAGGCCGAGGGAAGGGGGAGACACGCCCACAGGAAGGAGTCAGTGGTTACATCACAGTGGGGGGAGGGTTGGACACACATGACACACAACCACTTCAAAGAGGGAGTTCCAGGAAGCAGCCATGCTCAGTGAAGCAAAGTGCTTGGTGGGGGAGGGCAGATAACGCGCACGCATAGTATGTCACGTTACCCAGAGGGCCATGGGTGTTTCCTTTCTCTGCAGCACAGGAGGGGCTGTGATGAAAATGACTGCTATCACCACTTAGTGTTTCTGAAGCATTCTCACATGTTTTGTGTAATTCATTGGTTTAGAGAGCCAATCCTTTACCAGGCAGAGGAAGTAGGGACTTAGTGAAGCAGGCATCTACAGCTATACTACAGAATAGTGTACAAATATATATTTATATATATATATATTATATATATACTTCAAGATTACTTGGTCGTGGAACGACGGATCAGCTTTTTACTCTCGCAAGGATCCTGGAGGGGGCTTGGGAGTACGCTTATCCGGTCTACATGTGTTTTGTGGACTTGGAGAAGGCGTACGACCGGGTTCCCAGGGAGTTACTGTGGGAGGTGCTGCGGGAGTATGGGGTGAGGGGGTCTCTACTCAGGGCCATCCAATCTCTGTACTCCCAAAGCGAGAGCTGTGTCCGGGTCCTCGGCAGTAAGTCGGACCCATTTCCGGTGAGGGTTGGCCTCCGCCAGGGCTGCGCTTTGTCACCAATCCTGTTTGTAATATACATGGATCGGATTTCGAGGCGTAGTCATGGGGGAGGGGGTCTGCAGTTCGGTGGACTAAGGATTGCACCACTGCTTTTTGCAGATGATGTGGTTCTGATGGCTTCATCGGTCTGCGACCTTCAGCACTCACTGGATCGGTTCGCAACCGAGTGTGAAGCGGCTGGGATGAGGATCAGCACCTCCAAATCTGAGGCCATGGTTCTCAGCAGGAAACCGATGGACTGTCCACTCCAAGTAGGGAATGAGTCCTTACCCCAAGTGAAGGAGTTCAAGTATCTCGGGGTTTTGTTCTCGAGTGAGGGAACAATGGAGCGTGAGATGGGCCGGAGAATCGGAGCAGCGGGAGCGGTACTGCAGTCGCTTTACCGCACCGTTGTGACGAAAAGGGAGCTGAGCCAGAAGGCAAAGCTCTCTGTCTACCGGGCCATTTTCGTTCCTACCCTCACCTATGGTCATGAAGGATGGGTCATGACCCAAAGAACCAGATCGCGGATACAAGCGGCCGAGATGGGTTTTCTCCGCAGGGTGGCTGGTGTCTCCCTTAGGGATAAGGTGAGAAGTTCGGTCATCCGGGAGGGACTCGGAGTTGAGCCGCTCCTCCTTCGCGTCGAAAGGAGCCAGTTGAGGTGGTTCGGGCACCTAGTTAGGATGCCACCTGGGCGCCTCCCTAGGGAGGTGTTCCAGGCACGTCCAGCTGGGAAGAGACCAAGGGGTAGACCTAGGACCAGGTGGAGGGATTATATCTCTTCGCTGGCCTGGGAGCGCCTTGGGATCCCCCAGTCAGAGCTGGTTGATGTCGCCAGGGAAAAGGAAGTTTGGGGCTCTCTGCTGGAACTGCTACCCCCGCGACCCGACCACGGATAAGCGGAAGAAGATGGATGGATGGATGGAAGATTACTTGAAGAAGAAGAAGAAGAAGAAGAAGAAGAAGAAGAAGAAGAAGAAGAAGAAGAAGAAGAAGAAGAAGAAGAAGAAGAAGAAGAAGAAGAAGAAGAAGAAGAAGAAGAAGAAGAAGAAGAAGACACACACACACACACACAGAGGATATACATGCACACACACATGTTCACAGTCCAGATGTTCTCTCTTATTTGAAACACTTGTAAAGTTACAATTTGATATGACTTATTGGTGGACATAAGATATCAGAGTCAGACTTTACTGTACAACTAAGCAAATGCAGTTATTTGACCCACCAGAGAGCTGTTGAATCTACTCAACTAGGTGGTTCGTTTCTAAATTGAGAACAGTATTAATAATTAGTGAACAACTGCAGCCCACTGCTTTATACACAACACAAACATGTGTACTGGTTAAAAAGGTGGATTTTCAATAAAAAGACAATCTAACCTAACTATCCATGACGTGTTAGATATAGCTAAGAGACCATTACCTTCATTTAAACTAATCATAAATAGATTTCTGAATGGATTTAGGAAATGATAAGCAGTCACTGGCCAGTGTCTGGGTGTTCATCAAGGATATACGTAGATATTGATTATGGAAGTGTCCTCACCAGTCTCTTTGGCTCTGGTTTTATCGTTGTCATCTTCCTCTTCTACTTCTTGGATGAGGATTTGTTTGCCTCTGCGTCGCTGCTCGGGTTGACGTTCCTTCATCTTCTTCTCAATTTCTAATAGAAGTTTCTATATCCAAAAACAACTCACGCATTATAATGTGTCTACCGTATCATCCAAACACTACTGAAACACCTTCTGATTTATCTGAAGTACATTGAAATCCTTGAAAAATAGACATATAAACAATTCCCTTTAAACAAAATACATATGTATAAATACATATAAAATACAATACATACAACAATTGAAAAAATGACACCATTCTCTTTTTACAGGAATAACAAACTACATGATAGTGCAGTAGCTGCTGTCAGTTTTAAGAGCCTGGTCTCACACACATACAGGGACACCTAGTGGACCAAGCGGCTGCAGGCATGTGTTCACCATGCGTCAGGCTGCTGTCACCCACCGTGGCTGCAGCATTCTGCGGCTCTTCCCTTAGCACCCCCCTCAGGTCTTCAACAGCCATTTGGAAGTTGCCCATGTGATTATTAACTGTGCCACGGCGTAGCAAGGCTAATGATAAAAGATCAATCACAAACAGTACAGACATTACATACATTCTTTCTTTACATCCTGTGCTTTAATGTTGCAAAATAATGTGTTTTGAGCTATAGTGAAACAATGAAATGATGCCAATAATAAAATCATATTGCTGTTGGCATGTAACTCCATTAAAATGCTACTTTACAAAAGCTATAAGCACCTTTCATATTGTCAGGCTCCAGCTCCAGAACCCTCTCACAGTCGCTCATGGCATTGTGCCAGCTGTGGAGGTGTATCTGGGCCTGTGCTCTGTTGTTGTATGCAGCCACAGCCGGTTGGATGGAAAGACTCCTGTAATGAAAGGAATAAAACAAACCTTTATGAAGAGACGAATGGACAAACACTTTACCAAACAGTATATGGGAATGGATGCACACACACATCTAATGAAATGCCAGGAGACATAAGATACGTTTATAATAGCCTGACCTGGAGTAGTATGCAACAGCCTCCTCATAATCCTTGGCTCTGAAAGCTTCATTGCCTTTCTCCTTTTCTCGATTTGCAAGAAGCAGCTTCTCCTGATGTGTCAGCACTGGACGTTTTGGGAACACATATTTCAGACAAATTCCCACATACTTATTGTTTCGATATGACCACAAAATAAATACGAGTTGCTATGCGTAACACCTTACATGAGGCATCCACTTTAGTTTTGATGTTGGGGTGTCCCTGGTTTATAATGGCAGGTGCATCATGTTTATCCACATTTCTGTCGATTTTTTCAAACTCTTTTTCGACATCAAACCTGGAAATAAAGCATTATTTTGTAAAATGAGATATTCTGCAAAGTGACGCTGCAGCATCAATCATTTAACTGTTGGTCATTGCTATGGAAGAAGCATCTCTGGAGCCTGCTTTGACCGTGTGTTCTTTCTTCTGAATATAAGAGACCAATGTAGAGACACAATGACTTACTTGTCCCATTCTCGATAATCACGTGGGAGAGTGTGTTTTGAAAGAGTCCTCTTTTCTTTTTTAACTGAAGTCTGTAATGAAAGGAGACTCCATTGTGAGTATGTGTCTTACTTTAACACTGTTGCGTGCACAGGTGGAGACTGATTACCTGGCATAGTGGAACAGAGCAATTGGAACCTCTTATAGGTGGCATATTTTCAAACACCAGAGCGTCAAACATTGACTGCTGTTTCAGTGAAGTCTCTGACGCTTTGGTTTCTTCTTGCCATTTCTGTAAAGAAAAAAGTATTTATTTGAAAAATGACTTTATATCCGAGACAACAGTGAACAGGATTATTTAAAACAAAAAAAGGGATATATTGCATGCCTTCAACTCATCAGCAATTTGGATCCGCTCATCTTTTGGAAGGCAAGCAGCTGTGGACACAGGCCTGTCCTTCCTGAGGGCCAGGCTCCTAGGGTCCAGTTTTTCCAAGTGATCCTCACAGAACATAATTAGATGAGGATAAATGCCCTCGTCGCCAGACCTTTACACAAAGTAAAATATTATTTTCTTAAAAGTATATTAGACTGTATTGAGTTATAATCTTGTCCTTTATCCTTTTGCAATTGGTAGTTACTTTACACCTCTGTTGATTACCATACTAAATCAATTCTGCCTTTTTAAAGGTCCCATGTCATGCTTTTCCGGTTCTGACCCGTCCCCTTGTGTTCTGTAGCTTCTGCATGTGAACGGTCTGCAGAGTCACAAACCCTCAGAGTGCACCCTGTAGGGAGTAAAACTCTAACACAGAGAAGACCTGTCTGTGCTGCCCCAGAACGCCTCGTTGGACATTTCTCTTTTTCCATTGTTTTCTTCCTGGGTACCGTGACGTGCCCATACCCAAATGGACCCATTGGTCCAAATGGACCAATCCGTGGAGCTCCTCACACAGTCTGGGGGGTGCTAGTGGAGCCTTCCCGCGTCCATTCGCGATGTCTCGCAGACCCAACGCAGCAAGCAGGAAATTAACCCAGCTCACACTGTCCGCTCCTCGCAGCAGTGAGCCGCCCCACGTCCCCCCAACACGGCCCCCAGACCCCTCGCAGCATTCTCATCTGGTGTCCTTACTGGTGTCATTTTCTGGTTGCTAACAAACGCCATTGTAAAACATAATCACTGATGTTCCGCTGTAACGGTGGTGGACTCATCAGAACTTGTGGGCGAGCTGACCAATCAGAGCACAGTGGACTCTCTATACAGAGATGCTGTGAGAAACCAATGTGATGTTGGAACATTGCACAATATAAATCTATTCTAGTAGACCTCAACAATGGAATTATGATCAGTAGAAATGGCCATGACATGGGCCCTTTAACACTCAACCTCAGTTATGTGGCTTCTACCTGAGCACCGTGCAGATCTTCTCTAGGTATTTTACATCTTTGCATTTTCCAATGTAGTCATAGTCCAGGTGCTCCACAGGGACGCTGCAGTCCTGATGGGGGGGGCGGTGGTGAGAGGGGGCCAGGTGGTGAGGGGGGAACGATGCCTCTGTGCGGCTCATATCTGGAACAATACCACTCAGTTATTCCTCAAACAATGTTGTTCTGTTATAAGCAGGTAGAAAGCAATACAACATTATAAATAACTATTTCATTTAGATTACTGTACATTTCTAAAGGTTAGGCTAAATTACGTAATGTGATCAAAATAACGTGAGTTAGAAGTTTGTTTTTGAGAAATTAACAAAGGAATTGCCAAATCCTTCTTTACAAAATCTAGGTAGTCCTCTTGGCTGATAAACGTTATTATGCTATTGAAAAACTAAAGAAGTGTATTACCTGTGGCTGTTCGGTCTCTGTCGCTGAACAAACTGTTTGTTACTATGGAAACCGCAAACGGAAGTAATCTGTACTCCAGAGCGGAAACACGTGACACCGTCGACAGAGGGCTCCAAATTTGAAAACGTGGTTGATCAGTGGCTGTCCAGTCGACTCCAGTGCCCTGCAGAGCCCTGCAGAGGAACCAGAAACAAGTGGTGCTTAACTCGAGACCGGCCGGAGGACATCACTGCACACAGCTCTGCAGTCACGTGTCAGACTTCTTTAAGTATGTTTTTTTCTAAATGTATGTTTGCAATTTGTGCTCCAATGATTGTATGTAGCTGCTCCCCTAATGTTCCACGTTAAGCAGCTGAACGACACCCAGATGTCTGCTCGACTAACAGCAGCACACAGGTGATTCACACGGGGGATTCCCATCATGCGGTTGCTATGAGAAATTGTTATATATATATTTTAGCGAAGCCTTTAAGTTAATTAATTGATGACATCTTCCTTCCTTTTTTAAACTGTATTTTGACATTTGTTAGTCTTGTTGTGCGTGTTAATGTTATGGCCTTTCCGGCCTCCGGGCACGAGGACCAGATTAATGCTAACAGCTATTTCCTTTATGTTGGTCTGTGTGAACACACACAGTGTTGGCCCGTGCCTGGGTCCCCGGGTCCCCTGGCAGCAGTGTGTAGCTCGAGGGGCCAGTGGCGGGTTTTGGCGGCTGTAGCTCGTTTTATAGCGGCAGCAGGGAGAGCAGGCAGGGGGGGGCGGTTAGTGGAAAACGCCTCTCATAGCAACGCCGACTGACCTGGGACGCTGTGTTCAACAAACTGCCGATA
The DNA here is from genome assembly GCA_902827135.1 of Harpagifer antarcticus. Taxonomy (NCBI): domain Eukaryota; kingdom Metazoa; phylum Chordata; class Actinopteri; order Perciformes; family Harpagiferidae; genus Harpagifer; species Harpagifer antarcticus. The sequence goes on along the minus strand of CADEHL010001252.1, from coordinate 1,294,673 downwards.
TACACGCGGAATCTACTTGTATACCTAAGAAGAATATCCTGTTGTTCATATTTACAAAAACGGTACAAAAGTACAGTGTTTCCAACATAATTTGATTATTTTTGTGGGGGCACCGCCCACCACAAATAAATCAATGTATGGGAAACACTGAAGTAACTAAAGGTATTAAATAAATGTAGTTGAGTAAAAGTACACCATTTACCTGTACAAGTATCTCAAAATTGTACTCAAATACAGTACTTAATTAAATGTACTTGGTTACTTCCCACCTCTGCCCACTTCATGCTTTGATGTCCCTGAGGATTCACTCATGTTGTTTGTCTGCAGGCCCCATCCTCTTGGAGAACTCGGTGTATGGGAGGAGGACAATGCAGTGCACTCCTGAATCCAAAGTGTTCCTGGAGAGTCTCAAAGAGCAGCAGTGTTTTGATGACTGCGCTGACAGCGGATACTCGGGTCTGTTCCACAGCCCTCAGAGCCTCTCTGCTGTGCTCTCCTGTCCAGCTTTATCTCCAGTGGAATTCAGCGAAAGGCCAAAAGAGAAGGAAAACCTCTGGCTTGCAGTCACACCTAAAGAGAACACCAGAGAAGCAGTGGAACTTTTGGCTAAAGACTTCAGAGTGAAACAGCGGCCCACAGCCGTTAACTGGTGCGAAACTCCTAAAGTATACAAGAGAGATGCCTCGTTGCGACACAGACCTCTGCTGTCCAAACCCTCCACGGACAAAACTGACAACACAAGATCTCCATGCAGCAGAAGGACTGAATCTCCAATCAGAGTCAAGTCTGAACACTGGCTCAGTGCATCGCTTGACTCTCTGGACACTGTGGCGGGGGCTTTTGCATCAAGCACTTTAAAATCCCAACAGGATCTGCCACTGTCTGGTAGGAAATGTCGTATCCTCTTCACCCAAGTAAGGACCTCCACTCTTGAAGATGGTAAACTCAACTCCGGTAACCTTTCCAATTTTGAGGGAAGAGGTTCACTCACAGATGCAGATTTCAGTGAGAGCATTTGTGCCTCTGATCAAGGTCCTAATGAAACTTCATGCTTTATGAAAACCCTGCCTGCTTCTTCTAAGGACAACTCTCAATCACCAGTCAGCCACGTGGACAATAACCTATATGACAGCTCAAGTGGCTTGTCCACCCCGTCATCCTCACATACACCAAAATATATCAGGTACTAATTTCTTGATTTTGTTGTACATTTTCTTTTATAAATGCTTGGAAAAGCAATTAAGGGCATTTTTGCTTAAACATTCAGAAACCTGCATCTAACCCCATTCTACCCCTGGAACAGGTCTGTGTGTGAAGACAGTGGTTTTAGTTCCCTGGCCCTTGATAAATCCCAAGACTCCTCGGTGGACCATGACGGCTCCTTCCTGGAGCTGCTGCTGCCGTCGGCCTCTAGAGGAAGCTGTGACACCCCCAATCTGGCAGAGGCAAGGCGGTGCTCCCGTTTACAGCGCCAGCACAGGCTCTCTACCCTTAGAGAAGGGGGCTCTCAGTCTGAGGATGACCCAGCGGAAAGAAAGCAAGACCGTCTTTACAGCCGTTCTAAAGAAGATGAGGTTTTTGCTGACTGTGCCACCCCTCGCAGCGTAGCTTTTGCTAAACATAGTGTGATGTCTGATTTGACCATGGCTAAACAAGGTGACGCCTCTCCACTAAGGGAAAATACAGCCAAGCCAGAAAACATGACGCCTGCTAATCCAGATCTTAGGACAACCCCAGTCAATCTGTCTCTGACTCCTGCTCTGCAGCTGGTTCATGCTATGTGCCAACAGAAAGCGCACATGTTCTTTGGCCAAAGTCCAAGTCTGAAGGAGCAGTTGAAGTCCACTGCAGCCCTGGCTGAGACCCCGGTGACCTTCAGGACCACCATGCCTTTGGCAGGGCTCATCGGCAGGAAGATGGGCCT
>CADEHL010001252.1:1147749-1287749 GCA_902827135.1 Harpagifer antarcticus | reverse complement strand
ATCAGTTTGTCCTCACTCTGCCTCTTTCATTTGCAGGAGAACTCTCTGGCCTCTGATGAAGTATTGGTTCACTTCTTCAATGATTTCTTAAATCTGCCGGTAAGGCTAGTCTGAGGTGTTGATGTAGAATATTTTCACTACACTCATTCTCCCTTCTTCAGAGGTTGAAGAAAGAATCAGATCTTGAACTTCAGTAGAAGTACAAGTTAAAGTGACTTCATTCAAAAATGTTTCTCAAGTCAAAGTATAAAAGTATTATCAAAATATAGTGAAAGTAGCGACAGTGAAAGTAGTCGTTGTGCAGATTGGTCCATTTCAGAATAATATGTTTTATAATGATTGATCATGAAAGTGTTCTCAAAGCTGGTCAAGGTGCAGCTAGTTGTAATGGCTTTGTAGACTGCAGGGTAGCTGGTGGATTTACTCCAGGTGGAACTAAAGTCTGATTCAACACTTGATTATATTTCACAACATTCATCCAGATCTGTAGAGTAACTAAAGGTATTAAATACATGTAGTGGAGTAGAAGTACACCATTTACCTCTGAACTGTACGGTAAAAGCACAAAGTAGCAAACCATTGAAATACTCAAGTAAAATACAAGTACCTTAAAACTGTACTTAAACTTGAGTACAGAGGAGTAAAGAGTAGATGTACTTAGTTACTTTACCTTCTTATACCCTTGCCTCTTTATCCAGTCCTTCCCAGAGGCCTTACAGTACGACCCTCAGACAGGGCAGTTTGAGCTGGTGGACGGGGCGGCTGACTTTGTCTCCAGAAGGATCCGATCTGTCCTGCACAGCAGCAAATCACAGCTCCTCACCGGAGACCCCACAGCGCCGGCCAGAACCCCTCCAGTGGACAACCGCTACACTGTCCGTGTAAGCAATGAATGATCACTTAATGTGACAATGGATTAGTTTCAGAGGAGCAGAACGTCTGCAAATAGGGTTAGAGGGTTGACTTCAGGAATGTGCCTCCCTGTCCTTTGCAGTGCCTGGACCGAGAGCAAGGAATCCAGTGGATCAGCAAAGAAAGATTACCTTTTTTTCTTCTCAGTGATTGCTACAGTGAATACAGGTAGTACAAGTATTTAAACCTACTACGTCATGAACAATACAAATGAAGTTGACCTACTTTATACGAACGTTTTTAAGTATTTACATCGTAACATATTTCTATATTATAAATTAACTTAGTGTTATTTGTACTAATTGTTATCAGTTCCAGTCCTTTTCATTCTCTCTGCTATAACGTGAACATTCTTGCTTGCTTATCTAGATTTGAAAGAAGATTTGCTTCAGTCTTTCATCTTTTCAAAGAATGCATTTGGCATGATTTGCAAGGTGTAGCTTTTTGTCTACTTTCTTTGTGCATCTTGAGAAAAGCCTTTGGACCAGATCCCTGGAAAGACCACTTTACTGACTGACACTCATTTATAACACTTCAAAGTTGTGTAACACAAATATCAATTGCCAAGTTTGGTAATTCCATTAACATTGATCATAAAAGAAAAGGTGAGAGAAAATGATGTTCTCTGTGAATGTATTTTTTTTTCTGTTCTTTCCCAGACTAGCCAAGTTGTTGTTTGGGTGGAGCCCAGTCTTGTGTATCCACAGGAGGAAAGGCGGTTCAGGTGGAGCCCCCATGTCAGCCCCACAGCTGCGTTGTTCAGCCCAAACTGACCAGGAAAGCCAAAAAGCTCTTAAGGTCCTAACATGCTCACATTCTCAAAACAACAGTTCAGCAAAAGAAGGTACAGTATATCATTGTGAGATTCCTCCATGTTCACTGCATAGGCTAGAGTCTACTGAGATAAGGACTCTTATATGACCTCTTTTCTTACTTCTCAGGGTCAATGAGGATGCTCAATGTTACATGTCTATGCTCTGACCACATGGAACATCTCAACACACAATGCAGTGTAACATTCAGATGTTCTGAGCAGGAAAACATATGTACATTTTCTTCTTGTTCCTCCTCCAGTCTTCAATGTGGGAAAACCCCAATCCTCCAGGGCACACACACAGAGTTGAGCGTGCACACTAGAGAGGAGACACTTCTGAAAGAGTCTTCTGAAGTGCAGCTGGAGGAAGTGGCAGCCACACTGGTTAAACAGGTGCTGAACAATGCACTGAGCCAGGCAGACACTTCTGATTGTTGGAGCACGTCAGCAGAGCAGACACGCCCTAACAGCACACACAGATCCTGTGAACGTAGAGCTTGCATTCAGCATTTGGCTGATGGGGGCACAGACAGGTTGGGGGGGGGGGAAGAGAAACTTCAAGAAGGCAAAAAGAAGAGCGGAGGGGAAGAAAAGACAAAGTGGCCTAAGAAGAATAGAGAGGTAGGGAGAAGAGACAGAGACCAGGAAAATATCCATGATAATTGTTGCCAGGGTACCTGTTGCCGTGGCAATAGACAAGGCGTTGATGAGTTAAAGGAGTTTTTGCGAGGAACGTCAGGAGAGAAGCTGCTTAATCTCTGGATGGATATAGAGAGACTGAAAGCTCCCCAGAACAGAGAGCGGAAGAACAGGTAAACATTACAACAGGATACAACTTTAACAGCTGCACTGAACTTGGGGGCAACAGAATTACAAAGGGGTCCTGGTTTCATATTGAACATTTTTGACAAAAGCTGCAGCTTTTAAAAACAAAATGAAGTATCAAATGGTGGTGTCTCCATCAGGTATTTGGTCCTCATGAGGAGCAGGCACCTGGTGAGCAGCAGCCTCTCTGTGGAGCTGCTCTCCAGGCTGGGACTCACCACCTCCCCCTGCTGGACAGAGGACAGGCTGCACTCCGTCCAGCCCCCCCTCACAGAGGCTCTGCTCCACTACTGGTGAGATTCACTGTATTCAAGTTCCCATATGGTATACAGTATGTGGGTCAAGTGTTTATTGACATATTTAGTCCATTCATATGCCTTGCTACTGTACTTGATACAATGTGTTTAACTGCATATACTGTAAGGCAATAACCTATATATTTGATGTCATATACTTTGAGTTTTATCCATAGGTTTAGAAAATAATTGTAAAACTGGTCTGACAAAACAAACAATGTAGAGATTGCAGTTTGGACTGTGGTGACCTTTGCATTATTTCTTACTATTTTCAGATATGAACGAATAGAATAATCAGTAAATGATTCCATAATGAAAATAATGATATTGAAGTCAAATCCTCCCAAGTCCTACCTCCACCACAACAACAGTACTGCTTTGACCTGTATATGTTATAATCATTTCATAATTGTATAAAACTTCCCTTTAGAGTACTTAACATTTCTTTTTCAGGTGTTTTACTTACATAGTACTTTTACCTGAGTAAAGCATATACATACTATCTCCACCAACAAAAACCCCCACCATTTTGTACAATACTTTTGATACCAAGGTTATGGATTTAGTTGAGTGGGTAGGGAAGACCCCCAACCTCGGTATCAGTTCAAATGGCTAAGAGGCAGAATCTCAGAGTTAGACCAATAACTGGAGGAGCCAGAAACCGTGCCAAAAGTGCTCATCAGATGGTGGACTGACGGGAAGCATGTTGATGTAAATGGTGGAGTGAGTTGTTTGAATGCCTGACATGCTGCCATGTTGTCTTATGGCTGAAGCCAGCGGCAGAGAGTGCCTCTGTTTGGATGAACGATTGAGATATGTTTCCATTGGTGGTTTCAGATGCTGAAACGTTATATGTCTTAATCCAGTTTCTGAAGTAAGGGCCAAAGCCCAAGTGGTTTAAGGAGGTGAAGAGAAAGGGCCACCATAACCCATCCAACACCTTTCTGCATCAAGTGACACATTGATGGCCAGAAGGGGATTCATTTCTGTCAGGTTTTGTTTTTTATAGATTTGTTGTGTGGAATATACTTATTTTCTGAGGACTGTCTGATTCAAGTGACGGGATAACACATTCCAGTCCGGTTTGAACGTCTGTATTTATTAATGATATAGAGCGGGAGCAGTGTATAGGGTCTTTATTGTGTGATCGGTTTTCATAAGATGGGGACATGTTGGGCTATGGAAAGTCTATAATAACAATAGAAAGAATATAGGCAAAAGTCATGACCAGAAATGTTTATAGCATTTGACTGGGCATCCATGTAATCCTGGAGACTTGTTATTGGGCTTAAGCAGTGCTTTACTGAGTTCATCTACGGTGAGGGGTTGGTCTGCTCTGAGGAGACCGTCCTCAGGAAAGCATCAGCGTGGGCAGGTGTAGTGCAGTTTGTGTACTTCAGTTCAAACTATAGAGTCAACGTTTCTGAATGTTTCATTTCTTGCAGTGTGGTCTCATTTCGCAGAGGGGTCTTCTATGTGATGTTAGATCTTTGAGTTTGTTATTTTAATTGATTTGCCAGAAAGAAGCCATATTTTTTTCCAAATTCAAAATGTTGTCGATGGAGTCTGAGAAGGTTTTATTCAGGTTTTTAATTTAGAAGATAGTTGATGTTTGGTTTTGAATCATTCTGTGCTTATTGTTTCTGTAGGCGTTTGAGAGGATCGGTGACCAGTCTCCTTACCTCCTGATCCTATGTCAGGGGACTTGTTGGTTTCTAGCAAGGATGGTCATTCTTTTTTTAAATAAACTCTCACATCTGGGTCTCTCAGGAGTAATATGTTTAAGTGTAATCTGCGTGGTGGGTGTGATTACATTTTCGGTTATTTATTTGATAGTGATCTGAGTGTAGTCTTAAATTGTGAAACGGTGGCTCCATGTGTGAGTGAGTTGCTGATGAGAAAGTAGTCCATACAGGAGTGCGTTTTGTGGTAGGAGTAATGTTGTGTTGATCATCACCAGTCCACATTCTGACATGGGGCGAATGCTGGTTATTGTAAATGTGTTTTGTTTACGTCACAGTGAGGATCTGTTACAGGGGCTTCATGTGGTGCGCTTTTCACCTAACAGAATAGAAGCCACGTGTTTGTACTAACTGTAGGTGGAGCGGTAGGTGTCTTTGTAGATTCAGTACACCTTCATAAATAAGTATTTCTGTAAATGTTCTCGTTCATTTTCACCTCCTTCTCCCCACAGGGTCCCTCGGTTCTGGACGTCCCACTGTGCCCGGGCAGAATATGAAGACCCCCCTCCCCTGGAGCTGTGGACAGCCTGCGGTGTTAGCCCTCTGTCAGACACACAGCCCCATCATGGTTCCACCACCATGACCCCCTCCCCCCATTCTGTCCATACTCAGGTAGGAGCATCAGGATTTGATACTGCACCACTTGGTGCATACCTGGTTTGAGGGGGGGAGATGATCAGAGATGAGCAGCGGTGTAGCTCTCTCAGCAGGTGGGATGCTGAGGGAAGGCATATTTGTTGCTATTGTTCTAAGTGAGGCTAAAATCACACGTGGATAAATGAAGAATATGAACACAGTCATTCAGTAAACAAAAACATCATTCTCTGTTGTACATCATTGTACGTTGATAGTGTGTGTATATAAAGATATAGATATATCTATATATATTTATTGTATATACATTTGAGATGTTAAACTTGGGTCTGGGAAGCTATAATGGGATTTGTTTACTATTTCCGCACACTGTAGAGACTACATGATGAATCGTTGCATTGTCTGTTGAAGCAAAAAGGAAAACATCTTTGCATTCATCATTTTCTTCTATTTTAGATAAATGTATTTTATTAAAAGATGTCTCTTCTGTGTTTGTATTTGGTCAGTTATATTCTGGCAGAAGTCAGTTACTGGACAGCAGAAGAATGGAAAAGATGATCCAGGCTTTAAGTGCTGACTCGTGTGCCGGCTTATACTTCACACACTTCTGTGAACAATCTGGAAACCAGGTACCAGAGCAGCTTAGTTTGCCAACTGTTATCGTACATTAACATCTAAAGTGTACATTTATTTATTTGCTGTGAAAAACCCAGTCCATGATGACAGTTCTGTTTTTGTCTCAGCTGTGGGAGAATGCGGTTTACTTTTGGACTGACCTGCAGCACTACCATGAGCTGTTCTATCAGGACGGACTGGACCATTACAGAGTGCAGAGGGAAGCACAGGTCAGCACACACACACACACACACAACACACACACACACACACACACACACACACACACACACACACACACACACACACACACACACACACACACACACACACACACACACACACACACACACACACACACACACACACACACATGCATGTACATTACATATATGTTAGGGTAGTGGGATAGATCTTAAACTAATGTCAGTTCTTTAAAACTGTCACCATTCTGCTATTTGGAATCATAAGTAAACAGAAGTATAAGAAAGTATTGGAAGAGGAGAAGTAATATTATTTTATGCACAAATCCATAAAGTATATACAGTGTGTATTGCAGTATGATAGTTGAGTTGGATCGTGCTACGTTCCTCATAGGAGAGCTTGGTTGTCCTTTTTTCAAACAATTGCAATACACTATTTGATACATCTATTCGCTCATGATGTCATTACCTTTCCTTACATTAGATTATACTTTGCTGTCGATGCCAATTGTACAACACCCAACTCATTTCAAGAAATATGCATTTGTGAAACTCTTTTTTTCCATGGAAATAAAATAAAGTTGCAAGAAAAGAAAAGAGATTGGGTACAGCTGTGAAGAGAGATAGTGAACATTGTGTAGGAGAGCACAGACCTATGGTGATGAAACACGGAGAGGAAGTGATGACACTTTTATGACCTCTCCTCTCCTCAGCTCCTTTACTCCACCTATCTCTTCAGCTCTGCCAGGAGGAGTATTGCTGTTGATGAGGAGATCAGAACAGAGGTGTATGACCAGCTCATGCCTGCTTTTGAGGAAGTGTTTGACAGGGTTGAGGAACACACACTAAACATCCTGCTGGAGCCATGGACGCTGCTGCTCAGCAGGGACAAAGAGTCTTTTCAGAAGGTAGTACTGAACATCCACAGTGTAAGGCACTTCCCTTTCATCTGCAGAATTGGGCTTCTAGTCTAGTTGCCAGCTTAGTGACCAGAAGGTGGCCATATTTGTTGGCTGATTTGGATTCATTTTGCCTAGAATTTGAAGACAGATTGCCTATTTATTTGAAACAAAAATTGTCCACAGTATAATAATGTTCATCTTGTGCTCTATATCCATATTGTTGCAACACTACTCATGGTAGTCAAAATATGCCCAAGAGAGTACACATATTGCCACTTTCTGGTTAAAACTGCCATTTGTAATCCTGAACAAGTCAGAAATGGATTCAGCATACTCAATAACCCCAAAACCACTCAAACATTGTCCAAATCGGCCAAGCCATTTTTAAACTATTGTTTACATAGGCTACAATGCCAATTCAAATTGACACAACTTGTGCTAATTGTCAAACTTATGCAAGTTAGCATCCGGCAGTGCTGGGGACTCATACTATACAACACTATTTCCAGGTTCACTATATGATCACCAACTAGACTATTCCATAAGGAAGTCTACAGAAACATTTCAATCGACACATCTGCATCTATGAACACCGTAAAGATCAAATTGATTAGAGTTTTTAATCATTTGGTTTTCATAACACTTGAATACTGATAAATGACACAAGGTGATGCCATTGCTGTGTATGACCTGTGTGTGTGAGTTTCCAGGTCTTAATGCAGGACGAGGTGCGTCGAGTGGACAGTCAGGAGTACAGGGACCTGCAGAGTCTGTACGAAGAGTCAGATTTCCACCTGAAACAGGTCAGCCAGCAGCCACAGGTCTATTTATTATTGGACCTCTGATAAAAGCCATAAACCCACACCTGTGAGCATAAAACATCTGGTTTCCCAATGTGAACACTAAAGTGTATTGCTTAATAACAATGTTAGTTATCCCCTGGTGAAAGACTGCATGCCTTGGTCTGAACGGGCCATTTACAATGAGGACATACTGTGGTGCCTTCAGTAAAACCACACCCTTTGCTGTGTATCCTCTACAGGTGGAGCAGTCCCAGTCCATATTATTTCCTTCTCCTATTAACCCTTCAACTCCCTTCACAAAGAGCGCCCATGTGCCTAATTCTTGGTCCCAAGTGTCTCCAAATCTTAAAGGCTATCGTCTGGGTTCCTTACTCCGTCACCACCATGAGATAGGACACTTTATGTCCTTCCTACAGAATCACGATGCTAGGTGAGTAGTATGAAGACTTAGTACACTGAACAAAAATATAAACGCAACACTTTTGTTTTTGCTCCCATTTCTCATGAGATGAACTCAAAGATCTAAAACATTTTCTAAATACACAAAATAACCATTTCTCTCAAATATTGTTCACAAATCTGAAAAAGTCTGTGATAGTGAGCACTTCTCCTTTGCCGAGATAATCCATCCCACCTCACAGGTGTGGCATATCAAGATGCTGAATAGACAGCATGATTATTGCACAGGTGTGCCTTAGGCTGGCCACAGTAAAAGGCCACTCTGAAACGTTCAGTTTTATCACAAAGCACAATGCCACAGATGTCGCAAGTTTTGAGGGAGCGTGCAATTGGCATGCTGACAGCAGGAATGTCCACCAGAGCTGTTGCCGTGAATTGAATGTTCATTTCTCTACCATAAGCCGTCTCCAAAGGCGTTTCAGAGAATTTGGCAGTACATCCAACCGGCCTCACAACCGCAGACCACGTGTAACCACACCAGCCCAGGACCTCCACATCCAGCATGTTCACCTCCAAGATCGTCTGAGACCAGCCACTCGGACATCTGCTGCAACAATCGGTTTGCATAATCAAAGAATTTCTGCACAAACTGTCAGAAACCGTCTCAGGGAAGCTCATCTGCATGCTCGTCGTCCTCATCGGGGTCTCCACCTGACTCCGATTTGTCGTCGTAACCGACTTGAGTTGGCAAATGCTCACATTCGATGGCGTCTGGCACGTTGGAGAGGTGTTCTCTTCACGGATGAATCCAGGTTTTCACTGTTCAGGGCAGACAGCGTGTGTGGCGTCGTGTGGGCGAGCGGTTTTCTGATGTCAATGTTGTGAATCGAGTGGCCCATGGTGGTGGTGGGGTTATGGTATGGGCAGGCGCATGTTATGGACAACGAACACAGGTGCATTTTATTGATGGCATTGTGAATGCACAGAGATACCGTGACGAGATCCTGAGGCCCATTGCTGTGCCATTCATCCACGACCATCACCTCATGTTGCAGCATGAGAATGCACGGCCCCATGTTGCAAGGATCTGTACACAATTCCTGGAGGCTGAAAACATCCCTGTTCTTGCATGGCCAGCATACTCACCGGACATGTCACCCATTGAGCATGTTTGGGATGCTCTGGATCGGCGTGTACGACAGTGTGTTCCAGTTCCTGCCAATATCCAGCAACTTGGCACAGCCATTGAAGAGGAGTGGACCAACATTCCACAGGCCACCATCAACAACCTGATCAACTCTATGCCAAGGAGATGTGTTGCACTGCGTGAGGCAAATGGTGGTCACACCAGATACCGACTGGTTTTCAGACCCCCCCAATAAAGCAAACCTGCACGTTTCAGAGTGGGGTCTAATCAGCATCTTGAAATGCCACACCTGTGAGGTGGGATGGATTATCTCGGCAAAGGAGAAGTGCTCACTATCACAGATTTTTCCAGATTTGTGAACAATATTTGAGAGAAATGGTTATTTTGTGTATTTAGAAAATGTTTTAGATCTTTGAGTTCATCTCATGAGAAATGGGAGCAAAAACAAAAGTGTTGCATTTATATTTGTGTTCAGTGTGTGTGAAGTAATTGTCCTTTCTCAAATGTACCTAAACGCCAAACACAAAATATATTAATCATTACACTAACATTCACGATATTCACACTAAAAGGAAATGAAGGCAGTATGGAAATGCCCAGAAGGTCAATTGTTTAAAGGATGTGTATACAGTGAAATGTAGGCCTAATTCCAAACCGACCCATACACACTCCTTCTCCGTCTGGAGTCTCACTCACAGCTGAACGAGGCTCCCCTTCTTTCAGGTGGGGGGCGGTTGTAAGGTCCTAGCCAGCAGGTTAATGTTTTGTTATCATTCTGATATTCCTGTTTTATTTTGTTTCTCTCCTCTCATTTCAGTGTCAGCACTTCCTGACCTTGATTTAGCCCCACCTGTGTAACCATCCCTAATTAGTCTCTCACCTGTGCCCCATTATAATCCCTCCCCCTGTCTTTTTAGTCTGTGTCCACATTCCCCTCAGTGCCAGTTCGTCTTTGTTCTTTCAAGCGTTCTAGCATTCTAGCAGTATTTCTCCCTAGTTTTTAGTTTCCACGAGTACCTGACCCAGCTTTGTGTCCTGACCCTGTTCCTGCCTAATCCTCGTCTGTTTTGGTTGCCTTCTGATTCAACTACCGTGTACCGAACCTTTGCTAGTAAAGACCTTCTTTGTAACCAAAAAGCCTCTGTCCCTGAGTCGTGCAAAGAAGTCCACTACTTCTGTCCACTCAGTCGTTACAGCAGCAAGCTTTGGAAAGAACCGCCCTCACTCAGACAGAAACAGGAACTGTCGTAAACAACGGTTTTAAATCAGCAGATTTTGGACAACAACAAATATAATAAGACTCAAATAAACCTGGGTGGAGTTTCTTTTTTGTAACTCTTTCAGTTTTAAATCTGATGTTTATAAAGTGTGTGATTACTACTGTCTGTAAATATACAAACGTTAAAATCAAATGCACACGTTGACAGTTTTTCTGTCTAGACACGGGTATCAACATGACAAATGAATGTCTCTTATTTTGCCTAGTTTACTAACAAATGTTTTTGAAAACGTTTGTACACAGCGTGCATCGTGAAGGACACAAACAGGGCGACATGGTCAGGTAGTGATGTTGAAGTCAGGACCGACAGACTCGCTGTTGGTGGGCTCGATAGCCCACTCCCGCTCCCCACTTATTGATCTGAATGGCACTTAATGAGGCGGAACCTCCATGCGATAACACCAACGGAGTGTGTGTAGGAGGAGGATGTAGGGGACGTTTTGGAATTGGGCCGTAGTTTACAACAATAACATGATTGCTGTGCACGTTTGTGTTTTCACACAGTATCCATCTGACATGCTGGCTGGATCTGGAGCAGTACAGAAGGACTGCTCAGAGAGACATGGCTGTCAGACAGGAGGGGTCGTCTCATATTGCTACCAAATACCTCAATAGGAAATACTTCTTTGGCTCCGACAGCCCCGCCTCCTCAGAGCAACAGAATGATGTATGTCAATAGATCATTTATAAAACAACCAGTTCATTCAAAAATATTTTGTAAGATTCACATCTCCATTAGTGTTGGATTGTTGTGACCGTCCTGGAAAAGGCATTAGAGAGAGCACGGGAGAAACAAGATTCCCATTACACGTCTATCCCAAGATGGGAGGAAACTGCAGGAGGGGCTCAACACCCAGGTTGGATAAACAGAGGCTGCAGCGGCTCTCACACATTTTCCCCTCTCCCTGCTTTGGCATCCGGCAGACATTTTGCTGACCGCTCTGACAGCAGGGTGTCACTGGGAACTGGGGCAAAATAAGACATGGTTAGAATTAAAACAAGAACAAGGAGAAGAGTGTGGTTTGGATCCAGAAAGATAAAACATACTAGCTCGAGTAAGAATGACAGTAGGATGAAATCTCTCCTGACATTTATAGTCTGATAGTAGGCTTTGGAGTCACCAGGGATGGATGATTTGTAGTTTTTATTATGAGTTATTTAATAGTAGCGAAGGGAAAGTGGTTCCCAACCTTCTTTGTCTTACGTGCCCAATATCCCTGTCAGAAAACTCATTCACCCCTTCATAGACTTCACTGTGTGTATGAATAGTGTTTATTCAGATTTATTTGAATATGTATCTTGAATGAAATTATTAAGACATTTATATGAGACCACACCAGCAGAAACCTAACAACTCAACCATGTAACCATTGCATTGATCTAAAGCCTGTTAAGACTTCTATGCAAGCTGACCTACTAGTTCTCAGACAACAGGCAGTGTTCCAGTTAAAGGGCTAAAGCAGCAATGTGTAGGACTTTGAAATAGAACATCATTAGTTTTAATATTCGTTTTCATCACTGCTTACAATGAGCCCTTCAAATAGGCAGCTTGCCTTCTTACATAGAGTCTACTAGGTTGCACCACAACGTTTTACAGTAGTTTAGAACAAATAGAGTTTAAGGTTCCTTGGATTATCAAAGACCCCCATCACCCCAGCAACAAACTTGTCTGTCTGCTGCCGTCTGGCAGGCGGTACCGCAGCAAAGACCATCAGACTCAGGTTTCATCCCACAGGCCATAAGACTATTAAACACCTGAGCTTGCACTATTTTACATTTTTATTAAAATGTGTGTCTTGTAATTGCACTGTTGAAGTGACCTTAGTTTTTAATTCATCCATAACTACACCGTAGTTGTGCCATGACAATACATCTTTGAATTAAACCTTTATCTCTATGGTAATTGGAAATAATGATTGTAGTAGACCATTCTAGTGCTTCTCACTCTGGCTCTGGCTACTCATGCGTCTCAGCGTTGGGTCTTGTCTGCGTGAGTGAGGTAGAGAGACTGACAGCTGTACTGCTGTGGTCAGTCAGTCAGTCAGTCAGTCAGTGAGTCAGTCTCTCAGTCAGTCAGTCAGTCAGTCAGTCAGTCAGTCAGTCAGTCAGTCAGTCAGTAGTATCAGTCAGTGCAGTCAGTCAGTCAGTCAGTGAGTCAGTCAGTCAGATCAGTCAGTCAGTCAGTCAGTCAGTCAGTGAGTCAGTCAGTCAGTCAGTCAGTCAGTCAGTCAGTCAGTCAGTCAGGATGTCAGTCAGTTCAGTCAGTCAGTCAGTCATTCAGTCAGTCAGTCAGTCAGTCAGTCAGTCATTCAGTCAGTCAGTCAGTCAGTCAGTCAGTCAGTCAGTCAGTCAGTCAGTCATTCAGTCAGTCAGTCAGTCAGTCAGTCAGTCAGTGAGTCAGTCAGTGAGTCAGTCAGTCAGTCAGTCAGTCAGTTCAGTCAGTCAGTCTAGTCAGTCAGTCAGTCAGTCAGTCGAGTCAGTGCAGTCAGTCAGTCAGTAGTCAGTCAGTTAGTCAGTCAGTCAGTCAGTCAGTCAATTAGTCAGTCAGTCAGAGTCAGTCAGTCAGTCAGTCAGTCAATTAGTCAGTCAGTCAGTCAGTCAGTCAGTCAGTCAGTCAGTCAGTCAGTCAGTCAGTCAATTAGTCAGTCAGTCAGTCAGTCAGTCAGTCAGTCAGTCAGTCAGTCAGTCAGTCAGTCAGTCAGTCAGTCAGTCAGTCAGTCAGTCGTCAGTCAGTCAGTCAGTCAGTCAGTCAGTCAGTCAGTCAGTCAATCAGTCAGTCAGTCAGTCAGTCAGTCAGTCAGTCAGTGAGTCAGGTCAATTAGTCAGTCAGTCAGTCAGTCAGTCAGTCAGTCAGTCAGGTCAGTCCAGTGAGTCAGTCAGTGCAGTCAGGTCAGTCAGTCAGTCAGTCAGTCAGTCAGTCAGTCAGTCAGTCAGTCAGTCAGTCATTCAGTCAGTCAGTCAGTCAGTCAGTCAGTCAGTCAGTCAGTCAGTGCATGCATGCCTGTGTGCTTGCATAATGACATAAGAGAATATATAAAAGAGATATTAAAAAGAAGACATGCCCAGACCGATATGAGGACAGAGAGCAGACAGAGGAGATGAAGAGAACAGAGGGATTGTGGGAATCAGGAGTCAGGAAGGAGGGGATTCTGAGTCAGGTACTATGGACATTTCTTTTTTTGCTGCATTTGTACTCACATGTTTTTCATGATGTCAGACATCTTTAGCATTCATATCAAACAACCTTTTCCTCTACTGTGTGTTGCTTAAGCTTTGTGTGTGCGTGTAGTTACTGCGTAAGGCAGGTGGACTGGAGCGTCTGAAGCTGAAATGTCTCTCAGATCCTGTGGTTGTGCAGATCCAAGCCATCATCAGGAGTCACATGGAGAACACCTGGCTGCCTCTGTTTCTGTCCACAGCAGAGTTCACAGAGCGACTGAGAAACCAACCAAAGGTGAACATCCGGATTTTTAACATACAGAGCACAATTCTCTTAAAACCCAAGAACAAATGCTCAGACATTTTGGAAGATAACCTTTTTCTGCTGCCTGGACTCAAACGAGAAAACTGTCGTCAGAGGAATACTCAGAAGAATACTGACAGACAGAGTATAGTATTGACTAAAGCGATCTGTTTGAATGAAAACAGGTCACTATTGTTACATGTTTCTAAATGTTTTCACATTTTTGAGGAATTATTTTTAGGTTCGCCCACAATTTTCGTACAGTGACGAAAGCTTCCAGAGATTGTTCTGATATCTCACAACATCGTGAACTACACACACACGACATTAAACATGTACAGACTGTTAGTTTAACAGTCTGTACATGTGTACAGACTGTTAAACTAATAGGTGATGATCAGGACTCAGTTCAAATATTTATTTGAACGTTGTGGCAGATTTTTGATGCAGACATGATCATTTTATGAAGAACACCCTGACCTCTACTAAATGAAAATACTTGCATTAATTGTATTTGTCATTGTGATAACTGCCATGGTTGTGGACAGAGATAGGGAGACATTAGCAGCTGTGCAATGTGAGAAACCACTAAACACTGTCCACCGCTCTCTCAGGTTGCATCATCAGGTACACAGAAAACGCACACTCCACCCTGCTTCATTATGTTGTCATGTTTTCCATGTTTGGTCTCTCATTAGGTAATGAGAGGTAGACGTAGTTTAACGTTACACTCAGGAGGAGAGAGTGGACGGGTGTAAAGAGGATCATTAAGGAGACGGATGACATCAGAGAGGTAAAGTTCTCTAAAGCGGAGATGCGGACTAAGATCAGACTGAGGGAGCAGGTGGAGAGGGCTTTCGTTACTGTCAGGGACACATAGCAGCAGAGAGACGTTCAGTGTCTCTGTTAATGCTAGTTGTTTTACTTTGAACCTGTGTGTTTCTGTGTGGTAGCCCTCAAGAGCGGGCAGGCCCTCGCAGGCCGTCTACCGTGAGCCCAGGAGGAGGAAAGAAGCCTGGGAGGTAAGGAGAATCCAGTGGGGAGCTGGATGTGTAGAAGGGAGTGGAATAAGGCCTGAAAGCATGTGTGTTTACTTCATCAAACAACACTTACCTTTCTTTAATAGTTGGGAGGGTTTCCTCTGTAGCTCTGTTCCTATCCTCTCATCTCAGCTCTACAGCAGAACACAGATACAACACATGAGCATTTCAAGCTCCATGATTACAGGAAGTAGTTTACTTATGTTCATTTCCTCATCATTGGCAAAGAGCAGCTTTTTTGAAAAAGGAGAGTATCATTATCTCAGCTTTCTGTGAGCTCATAGGCCACAGACAATCTTTGTGCTTTTGTTCTGGAGTACCATGCTTTTGTTCTGGAGTACCATGCACACTTGTAAGGGTTTGCTATAACGTTTACACATGAGTAGGTCATTATATCCCTGAGGAAATGAACTAACCTCTCTTCTCTGCTGGATGTCTGCAGGCGGGGGGCTTGTGGATGAGTTCCTCCAAGGAGATCCTGCTCTTTCGACAGACCCTCCTCCACCCCGACACCTGTGTGCGGTTCCAGCACTTTGCATCTCTGAAGGGAGACTTCCTAGAAAAGGATGTGCTCTTTTGGCTAGAGGTGCAGAGATACAAGGTAAAAGAAGTCTTTCTGGTTGTGAGTGCGTTCAACATCGCCCTGTCTGAGATCTTTGCGTCCTTCCACCTGCTCTCCTTTCCTGCGTGCCTCCATATGATCTATCAACTATAAGGAAATCAAAACAGAAACTTAGGGATCCCAAGTCTGTGCAGAAAGATGTTTGTTTTCATATGTATCTGCTCAAAGGGGGACGTTTGTCTGTCCTGGATGAATTCAGTGATGGAAAAGGATTGTCCACAATATACACATTTTTTGGTGGAAAAAACACATCATACATGTTTTTTTCAATTGCATTTTTGTGTCTTAAGACGTGCTTGGGCCAGAAATGTAAGTCATAACCTGCTGCTCACTGAGTGTTAATATCAAGGCCCTGCAACCTGCTTCACTCTCATAATAAACTCAGCTCGTCTGTTTCATAAGGACGACATGAATGTGATTTGATCAGATTGTTTTGATATTGCCCTAAACATAAGCAAAAGACAGTCATTAGATTTGTATACACATGTTGCTAAATCCTGTGAGAAGAGCAGACGCACATTCAGACACTTCTAATGTCAAATCAAATGTGTTTTTAGTGGCACATTGAGCAGCAAATGAAGACATGAAAAGGTCTTTAACCCTGTCTTACGACAAAGCAAGCTTCCTCATCGGTCCCTTCCCTCCCTGTGCTCAGGACCTCTGCCACTCCCACAGTGACGAGGCCACCATCCAGCAGAAGATCTCCACCATCATAAACTGTTTCATCAACTCATCCATGCCCCCCGCCCTGCAGATAGACATCCCTCCTGAGCAGGCCCAGCACATTCTGGAGAGACGCCAGCAGCTGGGTCCTTACATCTTCAGAGAGGCACAGGTAGTGTGTGTCCAAGAGTGCACTTTGAGTCACATTTTTCCAGTGTTTAGGCTGCATGTGTGCCCTTCCTCTGTGTGTGTAGAGGTCAGTGTTCAGTGCCCTGCTGAAGTTTTGGCCTGAGTTTCAAGAGCTAAGCAGCAGTGTCCAAGAAGAGCAACTTCTTCCTCTACTCCAGGAGAGACGGGTCCAACACAGCGCCACAGTCAGGAGGCAGAGGAGAAAAGAGGAGGAAGAGGAAGAGAGGAAGAGATCTCAGGTACTGAGGGGATAAAAGATGACCATAGTGTTGAGGTAAGGCTGGTAAAGAGCTTATTGAGTCTGACTTCTCTTCTCAGGAAGAGTTGGAGAGACCAGAGTCCAGTTTTAGAGAGGAGGAAGAGACAGACGATGAAGATGATATAGAAGGACAAGAGAGAAGAAATGTAACAAAAGAGTGGAGGACACAGAGCAGGGTGCTGCTGACTCCCACACAGCCGGTAAGAATAATGAGGAAACATCATGCATGCAGAAATGATTTGTGTCAAATGAAGCCAGCCAAACCAAATACAATTATTTTCTTTTCACGGAGATCATAACATATTAAATTAAAAACGTCAGTGATGAGGACAATGCCTCATCAGTTCTAACCACAGACTATAAGAGAAACTTGATCACCTAATTGAAGCACTTTTCTAATCACGCTTTGACTGGATTTTTGGAAATGTTCCTTCAGTTGTCGTGGTCCTACTCCAAGTACATGGCGGCTCTGAGGAGAGAGGAGGTGCTGCTGAGGAGACAGAGTCAGCTGGGAGCCTCAATCCCTGCCTCAGGTACGCACACGCACACACTCACGCACACACGCACACACACCTACACACACACACCTACTAGTCTAGCTACTAGTCAGACTAAATGCAGGAAACCATAACGCTGAAATGACATCTAGCTTTCCCACAGTAAAGTCCAAGCTACATTTCCAAGGCTCCGATACCACCTGGCAGTGGAAACCAAAGCATTGTCAAACCAAGCCCTTCCACATGCCAGAACTCTCTCATAATGTAGAACTCGGGCCAAAGCAGACACTTGGGCCTGTCCATCAATTGTCAATGTTCTGTGGAGCTGAGCCAACACTGCCTGATGCTAATACTAATGCAGCCCATAGTGAACGAGCACCAAAAGAGGTAACACTTTATATTAAAGGTGAGGCAGGTAATTTGGAGACACCAGCTCGAGTGCGCTAGAATTTGAAAATATACAGCCGGGAAAAATCTGCCACTTCCTCACAGAGCCCCTCCTCCAACACACACGAACGTGCACATGACCAATGAGGGCACGAGATAAGTTTGTGCACAGATGGAAGGCTGACAGGCAGGTAGGCCATCCAGTTACTTTAGCCGGGCCGGCTCAGATGATTGGTCGTGCTTTTTACAGTACCACGGCTTCCACACATGAACATTTTTGTATGGATTTTTTGTCAAAGCACTTCAGATATTCATTGCTATCGGGATGTTAAGAACATTCCATGGAATATAAAAAAAAGTGTTTCTCGAGCCGGTTTCTCAAACTTACCGACCCCACCTTTAAGGTACACACATTCACCATCAACTAGTTGTTCATTAACATGCATATTAGCAGTATATTGGCTCTTTATTAGTCATTATAAAACACTTATTAATGCCTTATTCTACATTACCATATTCTACAAGTAATAAGCCATTAGTTGAGAGTTTTTCCTCAATAACCCTCTAATTAGTGCTTATTTGTTGCAAGTAAGGAAGTTGTTGTACATGAGCCTTGGTCTTAATATGCTCTGCTCAATATGGGCCTAATAAGGCAGTAGTACCACAAGAATAGTAATTCTCCCATAATAACACTTAACAAATATGATCTCTTCTTATGTAACAAGACATGAAACTATAAGTGTTAATTGTGTCTAAATAACTCAAAATGAGTTTATATATTTGTGATCATACTGTGTGACCTGCTTGTATGTACTTACACAATAGGTGAAAGGTGGTTATTGTGTTTTTGACAAGACTAACAGTGTGTAATCATGCCATACATTTCAGTGCATGACATTAAGGATTTTGGGAGATGGGCCTGTGGGACATCTAAGCTAATTTACAGATGGCCCTGAGCCCAATAGAGATTGCCCTGAAAAATGCGCACGGACGAAATGACGCACGAAGGGTTTGGGTGGCCTCCCCCTAGAACATTTAGATGTTTGCAGGTCTTATGCTGTCTGGTGCATTCTCTAGACTGAATTATAAGATGAACCACCACAATATTATATTGTTCAATTTTATTCTTCATTTCACTTGTTTGTGTTTGCTCGCTTGCATGCCCTGCATAGCTATAAGAAACACTTAAAGATCAAAAGCAAAGCTTTTTTTATAATTGCCAGTAAAATCGAAATCATATAGCTACAACACTATCTAAGATATTACAGGATTAAAATCGGAGATAATATGCGTCTGGCAATGCGCAATATTTATTTTGTTCAACCCCCAACACCAAGTCCGACGATTTATTTCTCAGCCGCTCGTCTCCGCAAGATGGCGTCGCGTGACGTCAGATTAGCCAAACATATTTCCACCCGGCTTACCGCTCACAGCTGCTTCCGCCGATAGTACAACTTAGTTTCGTTATAATGTCTGATTCTGAGTCGGAGGCCACCCAAGATCTTCACTTGTAAAAGGGGTAAATTAATTGTTGGATGTAGAAGTGTCAGAATCAATATAGATGTTTTTATTTTAAAGTAAATTCAGATGGAACATAGTAAAAACATGTCAATTCTAATGTCCGCCTAAAAAAAAAACCATTACCTATAGTGAAACCACCCTTGAATGATGGGTTAGTAGAATAAAAGCTTTAGGAATCAAAACTATAACATATAATAAGTACCCTGTATCAAGATTGATGCAAAACAAGTGAAATTTGACCTTTTTAGAGAGGTTTAGAAAAATAAAGTTCCATTTGAACTTTTTCACTGTAAAATCATTGAAGAAAAAAAAACACAATGTGAGCCTCTGAATTAGCCCCGAGTGAAAAATGCTAACCTATTACGGCACCGAAAATCATTCCTAGCTCCCTTATTACTTATCCTAGCTCCACATCCAACACATTGTTTATGATCGTAAAGACACAGAAGCTAACGGTGCCCACCTCTATAAGCAATACAACTGCAATTCCGTTATCTGCGTTATCTGCTGTGCTCCGTGCGCTTTGAAATCAAATCAAAAGTTGTTTACCTCAATTCTTTGGCGTTTCTGCATTGCCCGGCTCTTTCGTTCTTTCAGTTGTTTTTTGTGCTCAAATGTGGGACCTGAATCCAGTAGACTTCTCAAAACAGCAGCGTGGAATCGCTCCGGTCCCTCCGTGGTATCCCCGGGGTGAAAGCAGGCCCCAGCGGTGGTAAAATCCTCCTCCGTACAGCAGTACACGCCCGGTGGAAGCAGAATCGCAGGCAGCAACAGGTGGAGCCTACTACCAATACGGGTTTCAGCCTCCGATGTACTTTTAATGCTTCTCCACCAACAGACTTGACGATGGCAGGATCAACATCGTATGCATCACACGCGAAGTGGTCAGAGCACAACTTGCTCCATGTTGTCGGCTGCCAGCCAACACGATTCACTAAGATAATCCAGTTTCGGCGGATGATTTTGTCTTGGGGAAATGCATGTAAAATTCTCCCAGATCCCGCACCGTTCGTACATCCGAAAGCACAACAATAACCCATGTTTTTGCGGATATAATTCAGTTTTCTTTTCGAAAAACACCGCTGACATGTGAACGAGACTGCCTGGCCCAGAGACCGTTTGGCTACGATGACGTCACGCGCGCGGAGGCTGCTGGGAATGACATGTCAGAAATTCAGACGGCGTTGGGTCGAGTTTGTATCAATAAAAGCTTTTTTTTGGGTGTATTATCTCGATTTAAATTAAATTAAAAAAACAGGCAGTCTTAAAAACAAAATTTCTATAAAAATGTAGCATATTTGGAAAGCTTTGCATTTGATCTTTAAGTTGTTGGTCAAGACACTTTCCACCTGATGAAGGCAAATTCCTTCACAGATGTACAAAAGTAGAAAACATTACATTCAGTTAGAACTGCCAAAACAAACATTATTTACACTATTATGGCCCCTGTTAAAAATGTTTGTAATGTTATCTACTGTAAGTTGGTCGAACGAATGCCTCCTCATCCGGAAGCTGACCGAGCAGACCCGAGCAGCAGTCGAGAGGAGCCGAGCGCATCCGCCAAGCACACAAAATGGCGACGTCAGAGTTCCCATTAGCCGGCACATCTAAATCTCTCCGGTCAAAATAATTTTCCTTTAGCGCAATACCGCTTCAGTTGCGCCACTTATGTGACAGACAAGAGTAGTCCATTCTAATGTCTAACACGTGGAGAAAGAGATGTCCTGGATGGGTTGATTGTGCGTTGATCTGTTGGTAATGCCTCGGGGTTCCGGTGGGCATGTAAACAAATGCATAATGCTGCGCTATACTTTGTGGCCTCACCCGGTTGCATAGCAACGCTTATTGCTTAGGTGTCTTTTAATAAACAGGTAGTCATATCATTATCTAGAACTAGCTGGATCTGATCGATATGGACAAGTCTAATCTGACGGGAGAGAGAGATCAGCTGCTGCTGACGATCGACACGCAGCTCTGCATGATCACCTGCAGCGGTGAGCGGAACAAAACACACACTTCAGGTTAGAATATCACACGTAGCTATTTTATTTGCCTCTCAAACTACCGTAACTAGTTATAGATATGTTTAGTTTTACTGTCGGGTCACTCATTACTGGATCCGCGAGCTGCTGGCATAATAGATTGCCCGATCGGGCAACCAGCAGGTGAGGCTTCATTGCCCGAGCTAAATACTAGATGACCCCGGGCAGTCGTTAATGTCGAGCCCTGTCATTTGAAAAGTGTCAATACATGTTCAGTACACATTTTGCAAAAATATAAATGTGCAAATATTAATACATTGCAAATATTAAGCATACTATGCTGGTCACCAGCAGTGTATGCTGGTCACCAGCATCCACCTATCACACCAGCTTATGTTTAATAATAGTATTACATATACCATGCTGGAAGCTTACCAGGATTCCAGGTGACCAGCATACAAAATTCATTGTGTCATGTATTCTGGTAACTACCACAATAAATACATTGTATAGTGTTCAGAGCAGTATTGTAATGTAATAAATAGCAATACATAGATAGTTAATATAATAAAATACACAGTAACAATACAATAATTATACAAAAAACAACCAACCTACAAATGAACCTACATCAAAATAAACATATTATCTAAAACAGGTGCATTTGATTTAAAAGAATAAATAGTATTATATATTTAAATGGGAAAAAAACAGTAACAATATGTATGATAAGAAATGCAACAAAGAAATTAAAACGTTTTTTTCTTACATGTTTACTTTTTTTCTTGTTTATATGTCCATCCTTTTTTCCGTTGTGTAGCGTCCAGCCTTTCCCAATCTGGCCAGCATTTCTGTCTGTTGAAGCCACTTCTTGAAGCAAACTGAAAAGAAATGTACAGATATAAGTACACGTAAAATGTACGTCAAAATTCGGGCAGCTGTGGTTGCCAGAACTTGACCGTTAAAAGTATAGTAAAATAAATTACAAATTAGTTTGTTGGCATACAGTGAACAATTGCTTATGGTAAATAACAAGGCAAAAACCTTTGGTAGAGTTAGCTAACGTTAGCTAAAGTCATGTTCAACACAACACCTCTAACTGCATTACATTGACGATTTTAAACAAAACTTTACTCTCTCAACTTGTAAGATAAAGTTAAGTTAACTTACCCTTAAATAACTACATCACGTTTTTCAGGGTCAACACAAACTGCAGAAAACGTTAGCTACTAACTGTTGTTAGCTAACCCCCAGTTTCCACCGGTCCCCCCTAGATTCCACCAGGTCCGTCTGCGGCGTGTTACGGCTGCTGCGCCGCGGTTTTGGTCCGGCCTCCTCCGGCGTCTACCCTACCGGGCGCGTTTCACAAGCATTTCAGAAGCGGAGCGTCTTGCCTGCCGGCTCGCAGTTTTTGTTGATTTGGGCATATTTCCTGGACAGGCTACTTTGTACAGACAAAGTTAATAATAATTGTAATATCCCAGTTATAAACGACATGAATCAAAGATGTGTTGCTGTATTTTAGTGGTAAAATCATCATAATTATTCTATATATATATATAATTTACACAGTGCCTGTAAACCGGAGGAGAACGCTGGCATTTCTCCTCCTACTTGAAAGACTACAGAGGGATAGGATCTGCAAAATTAGTTTGTGTGTGTACTTCCTGCCTGTCCGACATTACCTTATGTATGTATATGTTACGGGTCCCAAAAGCTTGGGTACCACAGCAACAATAAATGATATCTGTAGAAAACAGAAAAGTGCACCGAAAAGAATTAGACACAGGATCCGATTGATCGTCTGGATTGCTTCTTATTCAAAATGCAAAGTACACATAGTTACATTCAGATAGCTGTACTTTACAAACATATCACATTTCTCCATTTAAGTTATCCGTCTGTCAGTCAATTACTGTATCTCAAGGAGAAATTCAACAATAAACAATATAAACATATAACGCTATCAAATAATACTTTCTATCAAAATATCTATCTTTTCCAAATATAACATATTATGGAGCTCACATAAATATACTGTCAGTGTTAATAAACAAAAAACAAGGCAATGTGCCTGCAAGACTTCACTCAGGTGAACAAAACAGATTATCCGTGCGCAGCAGCTAACCTGCCTGCGAGCCTTCGCTCAGGTCACCTTTACACACGGTGCGGCTAAAGCCCGCGAAAATGGCATCTATAGTTGCCGACAGTTTAGTATTTTTAAAATACCGTTACTATGTCAAACATGCTCAAAACGTTCTAACACGCTCTCTTAAACATCTCTAACATTATATCTCATTTACACAAGTTAACATCGATCATTTTTTATCATGTAGTGACCTGTAGAAAACAGAAAAGTGCAGCAGCAAGAATTAGACACAGGATCCGGTTGATCGCCTGGATTGCTTCTGAGGAGGGGGCGGAAGTGTCCCAGATAACCCAGGTGTCACCGCTCACCTGCCAAAGGTTCCACCTTGGCGCTACTTACTCTTACTGTTTCTCAAACAGTACAGATAAACTATAAAATGATATGAATGTCACCAAAATAAATACAGATAATGTTGAGCTTTTCAAAACAATACATTCACTGTTTAGCAAAAATAAATAAAAGTAAATACACAAATAATTTTACCATTTTTGGAGTGTACCACATATACATGTATACATAATATACATAAGTACACAAAATATAAATTCATAAAGACCTTTTTCATTCATCTATTCATATCCCAGTTTCTGTTTCTGTCGTACTCCTGAACAGACACACCAGTCTCTGGCCCTACAGAGGGCCTTTTTTACATCACCTTGATCACACGTTAGGAAAGGGAGGGGGAACTGAGGGGTATTTAAAAAAACGTACCACTGGATGCCACTAAATCTTACACATCGGTACTTTAAGGCAAACATAACCCTTGTTATACTATATATAAAAGATGAGTCAACAGTAACCCAGGGACGATACACGAGCAGATGTTCACCCTGTGTCGTTTAACTGTCTGCAGGGTCGTCCTCCGCCTGCAGTGTCCGGTCAGCAGCCAGGACACGCCCCTCCAGAACAGACAGTACACAGTGTGACAGATAGATGTAAGTTGAAATGAAGAGTGAAATGACCAGACGTAAACACATACAAGCCTCTCAAACACAACTGGCTCACGTGTACTCACTGCACAGGGTGTGAAGGCCTGCAACATGAAATGAAACCAAAGACTTGATGGCGTATTGCTCTGACACTGACGGAGAGGGTGCTGTTATAAGAGCATGAGGATTGAAAGCTGAGAGCAGAACTGATACTGATATCTTAGTAGTTTGATGCTGGATTGACTTATGTAAGAAGATCAGTTAGAAACCTGGGTGCAAAACATCGACTAACTACTACATTTAGTTATGCCTGGCTGCACATCCATCATTTATAATATGTCCCAGTTTCTTCTTGACTTTTTCTTAGTATACAATGACAGAATAACACTTCATTATTTCAATGTTTTTATTAAATGATTTTCTATTCATATATTATCCATGTACATACATAAAAAGCATTAGACACAATTCTCACTCCGAGTTCAGTGGACCAACAATATAAAAGGCAACAATGATGAGTTGGCATCCATGTAAGTTTACAAAGAACATTGTTATTGTCAAACAAGTATGTGACATCATCTATAAAAACATTTTGGTTGACAGCTGGGATCTCTAACATCCTTCAACATTTCTATAATATTGCACATAACATTGGCATGAGACAGTAAACACTCAGTGTGCAGAGTGAAACATTGCACACTGTTCTGTCACACTGAAGAGCTTTCACAATGCGCCCTGGTTTCAAGTTGGCGCAACTCTTCTTTGTTTTAGTGTTCACTATACTGTAGTATGAGCTCATTGATGTCCCAGTTTAAGAAATGTATTTCTATGATTAAAACTGTGTTTAACCCTTCTGATTCCTTCTGTGATGTGTTTGAGTATCAATCAAAAATATATCTTCCAAAATACATTGCTTAGAACTCTCTGCATATCTAAGGCATAACCAAGTGGACTTAGTTTGATAATATATATTCTTTTAAATAAATGTGTAGTTGTATTTTAAGGCTTAATATGGAACAAAAAGGTCCGGTTTATTTGGTGGCAGAAATCCACAGATGTGTGTGAGTGTATATTAGTGGAATCCAATGTGTAAGGCTTTATTCTTCACCATTGTGAACTTGCTGACAAACACCTGGGCGAAGGCAGGATCCACCAGGTAGCGGTAGGTCTTGGTGACGGAAGGGGGGGGCTCTGCCAGCGTCACTGGGAGCTGCAGCTGTAGAGAGGCCGCGGAGGGGGACAGGAAGTGGGCGGCTCGCAGCACGTAGTCCACCAAGCGGCGATACTGCTGCTCCGTCAGGCGCTCACGCACACCGTCACCCTGAGGGAGGACACACACCATTAGGAATGGCATCCATACCACTGCCATCTAGGACACAGGATGTCAGAACTATGCTATGTTCCCTTGTCTGAGCTCATTTGTTACTTTCCTTCAATATTCTGCTAGGCTCTTGGTTGAGCTTCCAGCATGCTGCTGAGCAAGCAACAATAGGTCATAGAACATGGGTTGTGTCCTTGCCCTTTTGGGTGGCATAATGTAAACATGTTCGTAGATGTTGATAAATGAAAGCTGGGGGGAACCTTGTTCTGGCTTTGAGAGGAACACTTTTGAGAGCATGTATTTTATTTAATTAATTCAATCTTTCCTTTGAATGTCAAATTGTTTTCAATCTGGTTGGCCACTCCAGAAACCTTGCTCCCAGAAGTTGCTCCATCGCTCTGGTCCCCTGTCCCCCCTCCCTGCTCCGTTAGCAGTGTGGGACAGTGGTACAGACACCTCTGCTTCAGTCTGCCATTTAGAGCCTTCCCTGCTGATGAGCATGCTCAGCATCGTTTGCTTTCATTTCATTACATTTATACAAAGCTATGAAGTTTAGTTTATTTTTGCACAAGTTAACTGTAAAATAAAAAATGAGAAAAGCAGTTCAACTACTTAAAGATCTCTCCTATCTTAACTGTCGATGTGATAAGTACTGAACTGGTAGTGTAAGCATTGATTTAAGGTTTTCTCTTTTGTCAATATCTACATCATATTATTGCACCATGTGCAGCCCGTTACAGGGAGTCTTACCTCTGTGTCGCTGGCTACTGTCTGCTGCTGTAAGGTGAGGCTGAGCTGGCCCCCCTGCCCCGGCTCCTGCTGGCACACCACCTGCAGGGGACAGGACGCGTTACATTCACAGCCACACAGCTACAGAAAGACTGTAACAGGAGCTGTTTCTCTATCTTACCTCTGTGATGGGGAAGGCCTGCTGCTGGGTGTCCTCACTGAGGCTGACCACAAACAGCATCTCCGAAGTGAGGAGCAGACAGCCAGCATGCTCCTGACCCGAGCCGCTCACCAGGGTCACCTCCAGGGCCATGTGGAGCTCCGGCCGCCCCAGAGACTGGAGCATCTTCCTGTGGGCAGACAACACAAGTTATAAGACTATCTGGAACATTAAAGTGGTTCAATCTTAAAAAACAAGACTATGTAGTTGTATTCTTATCAAAGCACTATAGGCAGTAACTACATACTTCTGGGTGCATATGAATGTGTACATATACACACACACATAATTGCAGTCTTGCTGACTTCAGATAAAAACTTTTCCTATAAACACAAGACCACACAATGTGCCCAACTCTTCAGCCCCAACACACACAAACAAGTGAGAATATGTGTCTATATACATCCTGCAATTTACATTTCTTCATGTTCTCCGGGAGGCTCCTATTACACACATGCTGGATGGGGAAATATGTGCTGGGGCTACAGTCTTCCGTCATGTTTCTCTGACAGTGTGTTTACTTTGGAAGGCAGGTGTTCAGATTGCAGAGCAGATGTTGAGGCGGCCGCAGGAGGGACACTTTGGTTCTGTTCAGTGTTACTCCACTCAAACAGTTTGACCCTTCAAGTGTCGGGCTACCTGTAGTAGTAAAAATAATTGATGGACGCCTGATGGAAACCAGTTTGACTGCAATGCAGCATGAACAAAACCACAGGGGAGCATTATCTCAGCATCTGTGTGTTTTCATCTTCCTTTTAGCACACTGCCAACCCCTTGAGTGATGACAACTAAAGTGGAATGTCCTAGAGAAATATTGGATCTAAAATGTGGCTTCTTTTCTTATGGCAGTTTATAGTGGACACAGACTACTATTAGAAGTAAGGTTTGATAGCTATGGAAACCAAATCAAATGGCGGAAAATGTGAAGTGCTTTCAAAGGCTCCTGATAACCTTCTGGAGACACAGGCCTCTCATACACTTTATGATAATATTCCACTGTGCTTGAAACACTCAGATCTGATGCAGCACTGTCCAAACCACTGCCATATGTTTAACACAAGACCCAAACCTCCTGCTTGGCACAACATGCAATCTGTGTCAACTCAATCTCTCGTACATTCCAAAGCCTTGGAGCACACAGAGGAAGGTGTTCCTCCATCTGATGGCATGGGGAAAGATCTCTGGATAAACTCAAAGCTAAACAACAAGAAAGAACATTTCTAGCTTTGGCAGAGTGCTTGTAAAAACCTTTTAACATGGCCCGATGAGAACAAGGGAGGGCAGCCTGGCTACCATGTGTGGGATCAAGGTCAAACATTTTTCCAGACCCATTTTCTTTTGGAAAGTGGGTAATGAACCTCCAAGTTTTTTTTTTAAACAAGACAGCAACAATGATGAGTGTTAAGGGAAAGAAAAAGAAAATCAATTCCTGGAGAGAGCCCAAGAAAAGCAACAGCGAGAACACATGTCCCATTTCTAAGGAGAAGCTGGACACAAATGAAGGAAGAGCTTGCAGGAAGAATGTGGGCTGGGAGGGGCTGGGTCTTACCACACATATTTAAGGTGGCTGTTAGGGGCCCGACAAGCCTTCTCCTCTCTAGGCAGGTACAGCTGTTTAGGAAGCTGCCACAGTCCGGCTCCATGAAGGATCCCTGCAGAAGAGACAGACGGGAAGACAGTGCCATCAGAGTGGACCACGAGCTGATCAATCAGACATCAATCCGTTAGTGTTAAACTGCATTACTAACAATGCACATTTCATTTTCATAAAAAAGAGCTGGAAGCGTTTTATAATATTTTACTTTAGTTAAAAAAGAATACCACAATGTCAACAATTATTAAGTATGAGCATAGCAATATATTTCAAGAATTCATTATGTAGAATGGACCATTTTAGAATAGCTTTTATTATTTTCTTAGAATATTCTGATTGATGCATTCATGTGCACTGAGCACCACGTTGCAGGTGGGGTGGGGTTACATTGCATTGCTACGTGGATTCAAACATCATTTTCCAGTTTGCATCTCAATCTGGGGTTACCCAAAAATACATTTGATTTAATAGTGCAGTATTTGTATCTGAGATGTAGTGAAGTAGCAAAGTAAAAGTAGTCAAACAACTGTGTCAGTTCTTCATCCATGTGTGTGTGTGTCAGCTCTTCAGCAGAGCAGCAGCATGCCAGTGAAGTCAGCAAGTACTCACAGCCATGAACACACACTTAGATCCATTCATGATGTCACTGCCACTCTGCTCCACTCTGAGTGTGTGTGTGTATGTACTCTCAGTGAGTGTGTGTGTGTGTGTGTGTGTGTGTGCTCTTTGAGCAGTTCTCTATAGGGTCCTGCACTAGGGAAGACCAAATAAACACTTCTGGCAGCCAAGGGGACAGATGGGAAACTAATGTAATCATTAATCAATCTACTGATGAATTTCAGATTTTCCCAAACACAAACTCCAATTCAAATGTGTGTTTATATTTATTTGTTGACATACTCGTTGAGTTGCTACATGACTAAATCTCTTATTTAACTTCGGTCTGACGGTGATCATGTGCTCCTGTGTAAAAATTAAAAGTTTGAATCTCCACAGGCAAATTGCTTCATTCTTTTAAAATGTTATTGAAATGACTTTTGGTTATGTGCTTGATGTTCCCCCAGAAAAAGATGGAGCTTGTTACCTGATGTTAGAAAATAAAAATGCTAGGTCTAACAACTTCCATTAGATCAATGGTTCTCAACCTGTGGTACGCTACCACTGGTGGTACGCCAGCTCCCGCTAGTGGTACGCGGAGGAATCTGACATATACAAAATAAAAACATTTTTAAATACATTTTTTCTTTATTTATTTTTTTACATTTTATTTAACCAGATGAAAACATTGTGACAAAATCTCATTTACAATGCTGACGTGGCCAAAAGGCAGCAACGTTACACGTTCTTACACTTAACACAGACATATGAAATACAGAAAACACAACTAAGTACACACAAAGAGGAAGAGCAGCCACGACATGGTGCACATTGGGACACTACGTGTTACTGCAAGAGCAGCTGGTGGGAAGGACCTCAGACAACTTCCATTTAAAACAGTGCCATCAGTTTGAGGCGTGATTGAATAACATTAATAACAAAAAAAATCATACTAAATTCAACGCATGAAAATCAGCTTGAGATAATTGAAACTGTGGTTTAAATAAGTTCTAATAGGCGATTGTTGTTTTCAGATTTAGAAACGAAAACATTTTTTGAATGTATTTCTGGCGTTGCTAATAGAGTGCCACAGTCCTAAAACCCGGAGTTTTCGAATCATAAATCTATCGATTAGATTTATGATTAGAAAATGATATATGTAGGGTAGACATGTGGAGATTATTCGACTGAACAAAACGTGATCCGTCTCTTAAATGTGTGTCAACCACATTTTGAGCTATTTTCCAAAATCCTATGGAGAAATGGCATTGCTTTTTTGTCGAGGGAACCGGAAGAAGCTTACTTCCGGGTTTTTAGGACGTGTCACTGTGGCACTCTATAACGACCATACTACCCGCGAACGATTAGCGAACGTTGCAAGCAAGCTAAAGAAAGCAGAAAGCTGAATGATGTGATGAGAGAGGATAATATTACCAGCGAAAGTGAACAAGTGAATGAGGAGGAGGACAGTCATCAACCGAGCACAAGCGCAGGCTCCGCAAGCAACGCAAACGTGATATTCACAGTCACAACGCTGTGATGGAGGAGAGAGGTGACTCAGGAGAGGTTTCTCAATACTCAAATTTCCCCTCCTCGACTCCTCGGTCCTCCGGTTGTGACCCGGAAATGAATTTCAGCGCGCCATGTTGAAGGACATCTAATTTCTCTAAATGCACTTGGAGGACCGAGCGTCGAGGAGGCTCTCTGGAGGAGCTCTAACCGAGGAGACACTGGGCCCATCTCAGGTCCATTAAATGGAATCCTTGCGTCCCTCACTTGCGTCGTTTCCCTGCGTTTAGTCCCTCCCACAAGGGAAGCATGGAGAGAGGAAACCAAGCCCCCAGGAAGTGCGCCGGAGTCTGATGAGAATATTCGTGCTGGTCAAACGGCGGTACTACACTTCCTTTAGGTTGCTGGGCCCGGAAACACTTTTTCCCATTGACTTACATTGGGAAAGAGTGGTCTGTAACTCGTTGGATCATTTAAACTAAATAAACTACCCAGTATGAACGTTTGTATAGCCCTTATTAAAAACATTCGTTCCTCAAGTTGTAAAAATGTGCTAATAACGTTATTCTGAGAGTTATTCCCTCGGCATTATGAACGCGCATGTAACCCATGGGACCCCGCTGCCCGGCACGTTCACGTTACGTGTTCAGTACATAGACTGTATATATAAAGGTTCAGTACTACATGAGTTTCTCTTTACCCATGGATGCACAATAACAACAGACCATATCGCCTTACTGCCACGGAGCTGTAATAATGGATATATTGCACATGTTTGCTGTAGTTCATCATTTGTAAAATATTATACTATAGGCTGTATGATGTAAATGTACCGTAAATGTTGTATTAAATAAAGTTAATATTACCGACGTAGATTAACGTTCCTGTAGCTTCTTATTGCACTTGCAATTGTTTTAGTTACTTGTGGGCTACTTAACATGAATAATCACAGTTACTATCCTTTTACTCCATCACATTTCAAAAAGAAATAGGCTATTGTTATTTTAACTCCACCACAGTAATCCATCATCAGCTTTACTTTTTAGATAAAGTTTTAACTCACAATTGATCATAACAGGCTTCAACATATACATTTGTATATATTACCAAGTGGTTTCATGAACAACCCACACAAGTATCATGCTAAGCTCTGTTGCTTGGATATCACTAGATCCTGATGTCAGCGTAATATAAAAGTACATAACGATTGATGTGTAACTTAGCATCATTTACTAGCTAGCCGCTAGCTGCTAACTGCCGCCTCGTTAATATAAAACCATGCTGTCATGAACGCGCGGTGCTGTTACGTGTACGCAAATTCACGTGCTTAATGTGAACGAGCCTTTTGGCCGGCGTGGTTAAAGTTGCGCATGCTCTATGAGTGCACATACGGGTACTTCTCAGGCATGCTGGGTAATCTGTGACGTTTCGCTCTCTCAAAAGTTGGGCCATTTTGTCATCATGCGCCATTGAGCAACTCTCATAGGGATGAATGAGGCCCCGCCTCCCACGCTGTATCCATTCTTATTATACATCCATGGTCGTTTCCTCCGGAGCGTCACGTGAAGACACCGCGCAGCTGATCGTCTGACAGCAGCTCTGTCCCCGTTACAAACACCCCCGCCTCTGTTAGTACACATTTACCTACACAAACATTTGTATCATCTGTTGTTAAATAAAATAAAATAAGAACTCATTCTCAAAAAAGATAAACGCCAGCCCAAAACCCAGTTAGATTAACATTCATTGGATTGCACACTTTGTTTGTTTGTTTGGATATGTAGCACATTAACATTTTAAATAGCACTTAATGACTGACTGAATGGAAATGACAATAAATGAAAATGTGAAACGAAAAAAGCGATCATGAAAATGTTTCCAATAAATGAATAAAATGATTTTAGACCACTTTGTTGTTCAGATATATCACATATTTGTAACTAAATGAAACATGAATTGAAACGAAACACGGTATAAACTGAGGAGTGAGTCCCGTGAGGTTTTTCTTCACTCCGCTGGGAAACTGCTCTCATGTCAAGAAGCATCAGATCAGTGCATGCGCTGCATCGTCCAATCAGTGAGCGACACACAGTAAGGGGGCGGGGCGAGTGTCTGAGGATTTCATCGAAGGATGGTCTGGTGGTTCCTCGCTCGGTTATCGCTCCTCCATTATCGCTCCGCGCTCCTCGATCCTCGGTCCTCCGGCTGAAATAAGAGCCATGGGACGCTACTCAAGATGGCGCAGGCAAATCAACTTCCGGTGAGACCGAGGACCGAGGACCGAGGAAATGAAAATAGTCGACCTGAGACACAGCCACTGATGGGTCCTCCACGGCTCCTTCGTGGATGCATTTCCGGGAACAGAGATGTTTCAAAGAGTCGTGATGCACGGCCGGACTTATCTCAGCCAATCACAGCTCTGCATGCATCCCCTGGATATTATTTTAGTAACTGCTCTCATCGCGACGCAATGTTTACAGTGAGAACAGCTGTGAGGTCCGTGCAGAAAGCAGAGCAGTGTGTATAATATATATCACTCAGTATAACAGGCCTACTCTCTTTATTTGCTGTAGTTTAGTAGATATCTACAAACAAAGAGTCCATATTTTTCTAAGATCATTTAGTGCTTCACATAATAAAATACACAACGGCTGTAGCCTGTTTTAGGAACTGTATGTGTGTGTGTGTGTGGTGTAGGTGTGTGTGTTGTACAGTGTGTGCGTAGATGCGACGGACAGACAGGTCTCAGTTGGTTTGGTGTCCTCTGCTTACTTGTAATACTTGTAAATACAACTTTTGGCCCGTAATTTCAATTCCCCATTTCAGCGACCAGAGAGGGGGGGGGATATGTCCAGTCTCTGATAGTGTTACGTTAGTATGAGAGTGCTCTGTTTGATTCTGAGATTGTATATATTTACATAAATATATGTATGTGTGTGTGTGTGTGTGTTTGTCCTCATCTGCAGCCTGTTATTGTCTCATTACACCGCACTGTGAATGAATCAAAGTAAATCTAGAAGTGGTCATGAACACATCTGTCCATCAGACAGAGGGCTGCTGTGCCTCCTGTCATCATTAATGGACGTCTCTTTAAAATGACCGCTCAGAGGAGAGGAGTTCTCATTTCTCTAACCGCCTGCTGCTTCCCCTCCTCTCTCCTCGGCTAAGTATTGAGGATAGGAGTCGAGGAGGGGAAATTTGAGTATTGAGAAACCTCTATTAAGAAGGCATTTGCGCAAAGAATGGAGAGAAGGCTGTGAAAAAGCACACACTTGTCCTTAATTGTTATCTTTTTTCTTTTCTTTTTGCAGACTGAAGATGAGAGCCCTTAGGCTCATCTGCTCCTGGAGGCTTTCATTATTATTGTGGAACTGAATTCCCAATAGGACAGTTTCTGTTACAATGTGGGTTGTTGCAGGAGGCCTACATTCGAGAGAGAGAGAGTGAGAGTGAGAGTGAGAGTGAGAGTGAGAGTGAGAGTGAGAGTGAGAGAGAGAGAGTGAGAGAGTGAGAGAGAGAGAGAGAGCGAAGAGCCGAGATATATCCTTAGGAGAGAGAGCGCTCTCTCTCTCGCTCGTCTCTCGCTCATCTCTCTCTCTCTCGTCTCTCTCTCTCATCTCTCTCCTCTCTGCTCCTCATCTCCAGAGATAGCGGATAGATAGACACTGCCCTTTGTACATGTGGCTGACAGTACATAATGTTATTGTGAATACATTTGAGTCCTGCATGAAGTGTGCATGGACTGTATTTGAACATTGGTCATATGGTGGTACTGAATCCAGGTTCAGATAACTATTTTCTCAGGTGGTACTTGGTGTAAAAAGGTTGAGAACCACTGCATATCCAAATGATATATATACTGTATATATTCAAAGCGAGAAGGATGCTCTGATTGTGCTTTCATTCCCTGTGTTTTGGAATCAACAAATTGTGTGTTTTTGTAAACAACAGGAAAAGTAATGGGAGTGTTACAATCACGTCTTTCAGTGAAAGTGAAAAACCAAAATGCTGTTAGCTTTGATCCTGAACTCACCATAACCTGTCTGGGACACCAGTTCAGCTGCTCCTCCGATGGGCTTAGTAAAAACACCCACAATGCCTTTCCCCACGCCAGAGATGACCCCTTTGGCATGGCTTCCCGCTGAGCTCTGCGTCTCCCAGTTCCTCTGGAAGTTCTGCATGGGCTGGTCTACAATGCCTGCAATCGCTCCTAAAGGAACAAGGACCAGGTGGTTGTGCTTTAGTATTGGGCTTTCTTCAAAAAATAGATTTACATAACGAATGGAAATGTACAGGATGCAAATAATGTCCCCTTAGTGATGTCATTTCAGCAAGACATGGGAAACGGAGTGAGATATACAGACATGCTTTTGCCCAACAGAAAATGTCAGACCCTTTCTTGTATGACGTGTTTTTGATGTATATAATGGGCTGTAACCCAGAGAGGTGCAGGCAGCTGTTTGGTTTCTGATGATATGCTCTGTGTGTCTTGATTTGTACTGCCCTCGGGTGGTTACTGAGTCCCTGCTGTGCTGCCTGCACTCCGTCTCACAGCTCTGGAGCTGTGCCCATAACATGTGAAATGTGTGTGGGAAGAACATCTTTTGATCCATATGGAGTGACCTCATGCTAAGGATAAAGAGAACCAATATTCATTGCTAATTTCAATGACTTGCTCTTGGGATTCAGGTATTATTTGTAATCATTCTTTTTACTGCAATCTTAACAGTTTGATTGCAATTTTTCACATTTCAAATGTCTCTGGATCACTTTCTACCTTGTGTGAATGGGTTGTATTGATGTTCACTGTTTCTGTTCTAAAACTCCTTTATGTTATCCAGAAGCAGACTAATGAAGCTCAGCGCACGTTCAACCAGGAAGACCGTCTTTACTCATTCACATATTCCCTGTTTACTACTCTCTCCTCTCAGTCAGTGATCGGGGGCGTCACTCCTCAGCTAAACGTATCACTTCGCCTCTATTCCCACAAGCCTATCATAGTGCAAGGCTAAACCTTTAAATCTGCTCTCTCCCTTCCTGACAGTTGTCATTTCAGGTGACTCAACGCAGCCCCCCTCCACCCCTTCCACCTTCCTTCCAGGTTCAAGCTCAAACCACTACTCTTCAGACATCCATCAATCCCTTCATGCCTCCACCACCACCAGTGTCTAGACCCCAGGGGGGTTTCATCGGTTCGGTTTTCCCCTCCCGAATGATATTCCAGCACAACGGGGTCTAATCGCCAAACACCATACATGCATCTGTGTATTCCCGGCAATAAATATATATCGTTACATCAAAAAACTGTCTCTCTGATTGAATTGGTGAAAAGGTGAGTTACAGCACCAGGAGCAGATTTCAACTAAGTTCTTTTTTAACAGAGATTACATGAATTGTTCTGCAATGTGCTGCTGTACTGTATTTCTATTCAGGGATGTTGTGTGTGTGTGTGTGTGTGTGTGTGTGTGTGTGTGTGTGTGTGTGTGTGTGTGTGTGTGTGTGTGTGTGTGATTGTGTGTTTGTAAACCTCCAAATACCTAACAAGCTAATGCCGAGTCGGGACAGCCCCTGCCTCAGTCCGTCCCCCAGGCTCTCTGGCAGCTGGCGCCTCCACTCCTCCTGCCGGGTGTAGTGCTCCTCATCCAGCGAGAGGCGGTCCATGTTCCGGGCCAGGCTCGTAGCTAGGTTGGTGATGGACGTCAGCGTGCCTGAACACAAACGTAACATGCTCAATCTCTGTGTTCAGTGTTTGTTTAAAACTGTACAATGCATGTGCTGTGTCTGGGAAAAATATAGAGTGAGTTATTACTACATATTATTAGTGTGTGCATTGAGCTTATACATTTCCTGCTCTGAAATGAACCAGGCAATATCTGCGTTACCTTTTGAGATATGTTTGACGAAAGACGTGGTCCCTCTGGACACTCCGCTGACGAAGGCCCCAGGCCCGCGGGTCAGCCCCTCGTACGGTAGCCGGAAGAAGTCCGACACGCCGTTCCCGATGCTGCGCACCAGACTGGCAGGACTGCCCAGGATCTCCAGAGAGCCCACCACCCACCCTGAGGCACAGACAAAACACAGCACAGGATATTAAACCATACCTGTATTATAAAATGAATGTTCTTTCTTTTTATGTTTTATTTCGCATAGAGTTACTTTTCAGCCTATTTTCAGTTTTCTCTTTCAGTTACGCTTCTCAGTTAACTTGGACTGAAAGCTTTGGACTGGTGTTATACTAAACAATTTACAGAACTTATATAATGTATGATCCCACAGTAACTTTTTAAACTGCACATCTGGAACACCTGCTTTTAGGAGGAACATTCTGCATACTAGCCCCTGGAGTAAACTCTCACTCTCCTCCTCTCGCCAAAAGCAGTTCAGAGTGGGAGCTCGATCTAAACGTTTTACAGACCTACAAAATGTTTTACATCATGACTATATTTTCAACATTGTGTTTATTCTATCAGAATTATTTTCTCGACGATACAACAATTCCCAAAAGCATAACACATGCACAGTCATGCATGAAATCATACATGTGCCACGGTTAGATTTACAGCCTCCTACTATCTCACCTCATCTCTCCCATTCAACCGTAGAGCCCCCTTCAGAGGGCACGGCTCATTGATATTCATGCACTGACAATTGCATCTCAAAAATCAAATAGCCATTTCTCAAGATGCCGACCCCGCTCTGCTCTTACTCTCTGTCAATTTGCACTTGAGTGATGGGCTCTAATGGTAGGAACCGTCTCCAGCCAGGCCTAGTGCTCGTTTCTGCTTCACATGGTGTCCCAGTTGTGGTCTGGGTAAAGCATAAACTCCTGACAGGAGCCGATGTTTACAGGGCTGAGTCATGCTCGAAAACACAAACTGGTGTGTATGCATAGATAGTGCACTTCTTTTAGTATTCATGTGTCCATAAGTCTATGCATGTGTGTTGATTTATGCCTGTGGGTGTATGTTTGACCAAAGTACCGTATATTCTAAAATGATCAGTCCCAGAATGCAATGCTTCCCCTAACTTCAAGATGACGTAGGAACAGAAGTGTGCGGTGAAGTGACGCGTTGAATTACGAGCAGAAATGAGGGCTCTAACGAGAGACAGCGGGCAGGAAGTGTCGGCCCAGAACGCCTTTCTGAAGTGGAAATGAGCGGCTAAATCAGAACATGTGTGGAGGCTTTGACTCGACAGCAGGACAACGCAGGAGAGCTGCAGAGCCTTTACAGGGCATTATCTATAACATACTGCCTGCACACCATGAGTCATCAGTCAAAGCTTCGAATAAAAGGGTATATTATGAAATAATAGAATGTAAATCTTTTTCAAGCCTCCAGTGGTTCAGGTTTGACTTTGTGGAGCAATATAGTTTGTGATTCCTGCCACAAAGCAATGAAGCCCTTGGGATACAATCATTTCATAGCTTAACTCCACACATTGTGAGAGTCAATTGTGGAATTTCTTAATGGAGCTCATATCCTGTTATTCTTCTGTCCATTTCTCCCTAAATTGAGTGCAAACAACACTGGATTTGAGTTTTAGCCAAGTACAGCTTTATCCCTGCAGTTTGAATATTGAATCCAATTGACTTTATTTCTGATTTGAGGAAACAAAGAGATTAGTTTTGTGGGGGGGGGCTCTGTGTCGACACCCTCCCACCTCCCCTGGGGTCATATACAAAAAAGAATAGACTTTTTTTAATAGTTACATTAAACTGTCATTTGTTTAAATCATTCAATATTGCAATATAAACAAACCTTTTCAGAAACACAGATTTTCAGATTAATTTCCCGTTTCTTGCAATCTACAACAGAAAGGTGTGTACATGTGTACTCACTGAATTCACATTGTCCTGCAACATTACGGCCAAAATAATGATTACCATTGTTTTGATCAATTTTGAGATCAGGATTATTTATCATGATTATCCATTGGTGTAAATTCATTTTTACTGCTCTTTTCCATTGAAATAAATAGAGCACTGCTTTCACATTCATGTAGGGCTGTCCTACTAATGTACAACCTAGGACTCAACCCATATTGCCTGTTTGTACCTGCAATATGTATTGAAACATATAATTATTAAGGGAATATTTATAGAAAAATTGAACCCACTTTCTAGAGTTAAATTCAATGCAGTCTGCTGCTCTTTGAGATCCAAATTAAGAGGTCAGATTGAGAAGATAGACAATCTTGTGATCTTTTGAAAAATAAATATATAAACACATTAAGTGTAGCATGTATGAATGATAACAACCCAGTTTAAAGGCCCCACCCAAAAAGCATGTTCAATGAGACGGGCTACGTTTAACAGGTGTGTGATACCTCAACATGGCATGAAAGGTGAAAACAATCCTGTATGAGACCTAATGTACATTTGTCCACATTGGAGCTTGATTCAGAGGCATCATTATTTGCCGACTGAGCTTCTTTATTTTTTCTTAAGTGTAACTGCGGCCAGAAGCGCACTGTATAAAGTGGAATACAGCAGGCTCTAAATACGCATGCTTTAACATCATCTGCACTTAGGACATGATTAGTCAGCATAATGGCTTGTGCATTCATGCCATTAAAAGTGAAGGAATATTTTGATAATGATCCTCCTTGGTTTTAGCATAGCAAGAATACATCAGATGATATGCTGTAAATCGGTGCTGTGTCAATATATAAAACACAAACTGGCTTGTTGGACCCTTTGCTGACTGATGTGGCAGCAGGTGAATTTGAGGCAGTTGAGAGAGGAAGATCACCTACCAGCTCTGAAGAGGGCCCCGGCAGCATAGTGCATGGCCAGAGCGTGCACCAGCTGCCTGGCTGTGGTGCACAGCGGGCCTCTCTCAAACAGGGAGAAGGAGAGAGGAGTGTGGTCTGAAGCGATGTACAACTTGAGGGAGGCATGGATGCTGACCAGCAGGTTGACCGGCTGGATGCTCAGCCTCTGCAGCCGCACAGGGTGCACCAGCGCCTGCACCGCCTGCAGCACCTGGGACAGATGCAACACATTTAGTAAGTAAGGCCCAGGAATACTAATGCACAATATCTTGACCCTACCTCTAGCCCTTTCTAGCATGCACCTTCATTATGTGACAGATTATCGTTTTATCCTGTCCTAAAAAATATTATCGAATATGATATGTATGTGAATGTATGATTACAACATTGTGACAAGAACAACACAAATCCCTTGGTGTATTAGTTAAATACTGCTCAAATTGAGCAGAGCTCCTGGGCATGCTTATAACCAAAGTGAGGTTGGATGCTGCTTCCTGCATGTCTGGCCCCAGCTGAATGCACCGCTGAAGTTATAAGCTATTGAGAATGCAGTGACTAAACCAGAACATATTCAGCCTGATCAGTGCCTCAATAAAAACATGCCATCATGAATAGTGGACCTGTTCAGGGAGGATGGGAGCTGAGCCACACTTTGTCCCCTTCTGTGGCTCTGCTGGGGCCGAGGCCATGGCACTGTCAGGAATGTAGGTGTGGAACAGGGTCTTAACGTAGTAAACAAAGGTGTCTTCCAGGTAGACTCTGGCAGGTTGGAGCTGGAAGGTGATCTGAGGAGAAAACAGTACAAATATTTAAAGTGGACCTATCATACTATATTTGAACAATATATTGTAGGGCCATACCTATATAAAACATGTCTGTGAAGTTTTCTTTTTCAAATACCAAACAGATCATGCATTTGAGCCATGCCTCATTTCGCTCTATTGGCTCTTTCCAGCCCTGTTTTTGCAAGGGCTGATTCTGTGAGCTGCAGCTGACCACGCCCCCCTGCAAGAGAGGAGAGCATTCTCTGATCAGCTGCTGGGCTCTCAGAAGAGGGGGAGGAAAAGAGATCTCCGTCCTCCGTGTTTTATTCTTATATGATTATATAGTCATGATTCATTTGTTTTGAAGCTCAATAAATAACAAAGAAGACCTTTGACCGGCACTTTTCTAATTTTGTCCGGAAGATTTCAACTTTAACGGACATGTTGACCGGCGAAAGTGAAACTCTGCCTGCACGGTCCCTTCGCCCCTTGGAAGAGAGGTGGGTGTTTGTCATCTGCTGGTGGACTACCGGAGAGAATTACAGCAAGAGCAAACGCTTGCCTCGGGGAGGGAGAAAAAGAGCCAGAGTGCCCACAGCGGAGAATAAACAGAAGGGAAACCATGGCAACCATGCGCGGGAAGTCTTCTTCGCTGCTTTTGTGGCAGACTACAGCGCCACTTACAGGCCTGGCATATGTACTACAGCGTCTCCAGCGCTTTCGAGCGGCAATGGCCGGCCGTGGCCCAACCCCCCCATTCCCCTGATAGGTGGAGAGTTGGCCATATAGGCGGAGCTCCCCGTTTCTGACGTCAGAACAATTTCAAATCTGTATCAGTTTGTATCAGCTCCGTTGCAGCCCTGTTTTTAGAGATTTGGGTATGGAGGAAAAGAGAGAGGGTTGTGTTTTCTGACACTTGGTGAGTTCCTTGA
The DNA here is from genome assembly GCA_902827135.1 of Harpagifer antarcticus. Taxonomy (NCBI): domain Eukaryota; kingdom Metazoa; phylum Chordata; class Actinopteri; order Perciformes; family Harpagiferidae; genus Harpagifer; species Harpagifer antarcticus. The sequence continues at coordinate 1,247,076 of CADEHL010001252.1, read as the reverse complement.
CACACCGGGGACACATGTATAAAAGACATACAAAAGTGCATTTTGCATGATAGGTCCCCTTTAAGAAAAAGGTTATAAAATGCACGCAGATATCGAAGGTTACCATGGTGACGACGTTATCAAACACCTGTGTACGTGAGCACAGAGATCAAAGGTTTCCATGGAGATGTGCTGTGAAAGGAAAGCCTTTCCATTGTTCTGAATGAGAAATAAACCTCTTACTTTTCTAAAAATAGTTTAAAAACGGTAGCTGCTTTCGGTAAAATGTCACTTTGAAAGTATATGTTGGTCCTCATAAAGAGGCTGAAATGCACCACTACCCCATGTTCTGAAAATATGAATGTGTTCTTCAGACACGTTTTAATTCCTCTATATACTGGAAACACAAGCGTACTTTAATTGTGAGTAAACAGGTATGTAACACTGTCATGCCTTTCTTTTGTGATGGGAGCTAATATGCAGATTTAAGTCATAATTAGAACTATGGGGTCGTGATGCACTTATAAATGAGAATAAAACAAAAAAAATAGTTTCACAGATTTGTATAAATAACCTTAAAAATATGATCCTGGCAAACCCACCTGTTCTTAAATCATAAACACAGTAAATAATCCAATAGCCCAGACTTTAAAAAAATAGAACATCAGAATAATTGTTCCTCTCTTTCCCCCGAGGGCTTCTGCAGCTCCCTTTACTGCAACACAGAAACAAAGACAGATCATGCCCTCACCTCCTCTGCATTGCACCTGTCCCCTGCCAGCCTCATCCTCAGCTGCAGGAAGCAGGAGCGCTTGAACTCCTCCAGGGCTTCAGGAGACTCAGTGGGGTTGGCCTCGCTGCTCCAGGAACCCCCCCCAGGCTCAGCACCGCTTCTCTGATCCTGGCACAGCAGCACAGGGAAGTGGAAACTGGCTCTGTTATACAGCTGGTTGTCTATCTGCAGGTTGGAGCAATAGACCTCGACCAGCGAGATGTGTGCTGATCCCAGGTCAGAGGCTCCCTGCTCCTGGAGCAGGGAGGAGGGGGCTGGAGCCAGGCTGAGGAGCAGCTTGGTCAACGTGAGTCTGAGCAGCTCCACAGATCCAGATGGATTGGTGATGTCATCACTTAACACCACACTGGCTTCACTGAGGAGCACTCTGCAGGACGCTTTAGGTGAGCTGAAACAAGTCATTCATGTTAAATGAATACATTTACACATGCTGGCCATTGATGCATGTTGAGCAATGATTTAGACCGTCATATGTTTAATTATACTTTATTACTGTCCAAGAAAGACAACATCTCCATCTATGACATCATTCAAGTTCTAAGTAGGTGTTTTATTATTTAGACATAGAAATGAGACCAAACTTATTCATCGATGTTTAATGAGTTTCAAACCACCACAACCAAGAACATTGTCTGACATAGTTTGTTTACATTTATCTAATGTGTGATTATATTAATTCCCTGTTTTGCCAAAAGAAAAAGTTGCTATGAGTTGATGTAATGGAATAAAGCTGTGCTAATTTCACTCATGACAACCATGAAGTTGTATTGCCCTCCTGTGGTCCAAATGATGCCTGTTTCTTCATGTTTTCAGTCTAGAAACAAATGTTGCATGCAAACATGGCTGTTAACAATAATCATGAAGCAGTTTGACGTAAACAACAATAAAGGCGCACAGGAAGATAGCTTGAAGTTAGGTAGAACGACATGCATGAATAGTTTCTCATGGTTGAAATTGTAGGCTGCATACAACAACAAGAATAAAAGCACTGCCGGAGCACACAAACCTGCTGTGCTGGTGGATCACAGCTTCCAGGCCGCCCTCTGGCGCCAGACACAGAACCAGAGTGCCTTTCTCATACAGCACGTCAATGTAGAGACAGCCGAAGCCTGGCAGGAACACCACCTGTGCAACAACACAGGTCTGCAGTCAGATAGATCAATATGCCTATCATTAATATCCTCTATTGATGGACTATTGCTAATTTTTACTCTGTTCAATCTCGAAGGAAACTTTACCCTTTCACGGATTCATGGCTGAGTGCTCTTGATATGTGTGTCAGAGCATACATGTGGCTGAGTTTAACCTCCACCACTGCAAGTTCACAGTGAGAAAAGGAAGCAGATCCTTGCTAAACTTGGCTGAGCAGTCATAACAAGTCCGACCTTTGACCCCTCCCCCCTCCCTCAGAGGTCAGACTGAGACCTCACAGTAACAAGAGATACACAGCCTCCACCTCAACCCCAGCCTGCAGCTTGCTAGACACAACACGTAACATTACACACACTTCTCCTTTCTATCTGACTAACCCCACACAGGGACTGAACCAATATGTGCTGGCTGTTTACCAGTGGACACACACACTTCATCAGACACAAATCTGTGTGATCAAGCTTAACACATATCAATAAAAAATGAATGTACATCAGTAGTGAAAAATAATTTAAATGATCATAATAGGAGTGAGTTTCAGGATCCTAAATTGCAGTTTTAATCAGTAGAGTAGCCATACTTGTACTCCCAGTGGACTTTTTTGATTTGGATAAGATTTGAAGTTTTAAGGGAAGCTGGATCATTTGGATTTGACAGATTGCTAATCTTTTTGAAAAGATTGTCCACAGTAGAGGTAATCATTTGAATCGTGTACTCTCTATATCGAATGGTCGCAACACTACTTATGCCAATCAGCAAGTATCCTACAGGCTACAGCTCCACCTATCAGTGAGAGCTGTGACAACAAGTTATTTAATGTACATCAGTAGTAAATAAGAGTTTACATTTTCACGATAGCAGTTATTGAAGCAAATATTTGTGTTTAAACAAGTGTGACGATCATTTTTAGTAATGTATTTTTAGTGTTGAGGTATGACATACGAGACAAAATCCTGTATAATTGTACATCTCACCCAAGCCCTTACCTGAGTCCCGGGACAGTTGATGTCTATGGGGTCAGTCCAGTCAGTGGAGCTGTGGTCTGACGTGGTTTTTAGCAGCAGTGTGGGCAGCATCTCTTTCTGTCTGCACTCAGGGAAACTGGAGAAATGGTGGTAGAGCTCATGGTGCAGGGAGCAGTTAGCAGGCAGAGGACGGCAGTACACCTCAGTCCTTGCAGTTTCTATTTGAAAACAAGAAGAACCGGTACAACAAATTGAAGTAAAATGGTATACAAGTAGTACGAGATGAGAGTAGAATTGTGTCCCTTCCTACCTTTGACTGTTTCCTTCAGCATGAGTGGGATAGGACACTTGTTGTGGATCACCATCCGTGGACAGGGGTCCTCATTCAGGAGGATGTATGTCACCCCAAGGTGTTCTTGATATGTCAGTACTATGCTTCTGCAAAAAATGAATAAAAACAAGCCATGAATAAAATGTCCACGGACAGCTCCTATCCCAGCCCCTTTCACCACGCACAGATAAGAGCTCACACACCCACCAACATGTTACATGTCACATCCCTGCTATGTCCATTTGCAAATCTCTGAGGTGCATCCATGGGCAGACCCCGAACTGAGGCCAGATGCTGACACACTTTGGCTCTGTGTGTGTCCATATTTGTGTTTGGCTTCACGATTTACATTTACACACATTAAGAGCCAATATGGCCTCTCGGAGCAGAACATAAGTGTGAAGGCAAATATGATATGCTCATTGGCCTTTGTATTGTGTGTAAAATTATAACAAATGGCCACAAGAAATGGGGGCTGACAGAAAGTAGGTGAGACAAGAAAGACATGATATATGATAATGTTGAGTTTTTTTACATTCTGCTTCATCTGAAGAATTTAACGAGCTGTGACCAGCTGTGCCTCACGGCTGTGCCAGCCCGATTCAGTGCCCTGCTCTAAATGGAGCAGCCAGCATAGAACGTACGCTCTGATTAACCCACCTACTGCTCAGGCCCCCCACAGACTCTGCTTCCCCAGGAACAGACACACTCAGCCTGGGGAAGTCTGATCGGATCGGAGCGGGCAGGCTCCATCCTGCTGATCCAACTCCACCATCAGGCTTGGGAAGTAGGCGGAGAAGCATGTATCTCAGCGGCAGAGGGAACTCCAGCGCTCCCTGGACGCTGGTCTGCAGGAGGTCCCAGCACAGCACAGAGCAGGGTCTGGACAGCTCTTCAGAGGGGGCCAGGCTGAACTGGGCTGTCTCTGGGATCTCGCAGGCCTGAGGACAGGACATGATGACAATTATGAAAAATAAAGAAGAGGGGAGAGGAGATAAAGGGAAAGAAAGGTTGAACAAATAGTTGTAGAGGGGTGAGGATTTTAGGAGAGGAGAAGAGGGAAATGAAAAATAAATTGTAAGGACCGAAGTGGAGTGGAGAGAAAAGGGAGAGGTAAAATAAGCATATGATGAAGGAAAATCATAAAAGCAAAACATTTGGATGTGAAGAGACAAATAAAGAATGGTAGTAAGGAAAGCAACAGAGAATAAAGCTATTGGACACAAGTTTCAACAGAAGAGAAGAAAAAGTGATTACTCCAAAGATACATGGTAAAACCACATTGTTATTGTATCCTCCTCTCTCCCATTGAGATCACTGCTAAATTGATAGCAGAGAAGCCCGCTGTACTGCAGAGTCCAGGACTGCAGGGATTAGGCTCTAAGCATGATGAATAGAGCGACTAGAAAGGCATTCCTTGCCTTGTTTGTGGTCTGTGTTATTGTTAAGCCCACCGCTCCCTATTTAGTTTTTTAAAGCTCTTTTTCTAAAAAGGTTTTTTCAGTCAATTAGTGGCAACTGGCAACCTCTGCCATCCTCCTTTAAGAGCATCTGAAGGCTCGTTAAATGACATCACTGCATTGTTGCTCTCTTTGGGGACAAGCAGCATGAAAGCGAGAGGGGAAACCTGCATCCAATTCTGGGTGTTTGTCTAATGTCCCAATGAAGTGCCATTGCCACATGGCGGGAGAGGGGGAGCAGCATGATCTGATGGAAAACGGCTTGCTTACGTCTGAGCAATGAGTACGTGTGGTAGTGCTGGGTGGATGTGTGTGAGTAATGTGCATTGGGAATATACCGTATGTGTGAAGCTTGAGGAAGTTGAGGAGAACAGGACAGACATGATGCAGGGCCAACACACACATGCACATGAAGACACACACAGAGGCCGTATGGTTGGGAGGAAGCAGTGAGGACACACACCGAGGCCGTGTGGTTGGGAGAAAGCAGTGAGGACACACACAGAGGCCGTATGGTTGGGAGGAAGCAGTGAGGACACACACCGAGGCCGTATGGTTGGGAGGAAGCAGTGAGGACACACACCGAGGCCGTATGGTTGGGAGGAAGCAGTGAGGACACACACCGAGGCCGTATGGTTGGGAGGAAGCAGTGAGGACACACACCGAGGCCGTGTGGTTGGGAGGAAGCAGTGAGGACACACACCGAGGCCGTGTGGTTGGGAGGAAGCAGTGAGGACACACACTGAGGCCGTATGGTTGGGAGGAAGCAGTGAGGACACACACCGAGGCCGTATGGTTGGGAGGAAGCAGTGAGGACACACACCGAGGCCGTATGGTTGGGAGGAAGCAGTGAGGACACACACCGAGGCCGTATGGTTGGGAGGAAGCAGTGAGGACACACACCGAGGCCGTATGGTTGGGAGGAAGCAGTGAGGACACACACCGAGGCCGTATGGTTGGGAGGAAGCAGTGAGGACACACACCGAGGCCGTGTGGTTGGGAGGAAGCAGTGAGGACACACACCGAGGCCGTATGGTTGGGAGGAAGCAGTGAGGACACACACTGAGGCCGTGTGGTTGGGAGGAAGCAGTGAGGACACACACCGAGGCCGTGTGGTTGGGAGGAAGCAGTGAGGACACACACCGAGGCCGTATGGTTGGGAGGAAGCAGTGAGGACACACACCGAGGCCGTGTGGTTGGGGAGGAAGCAGTGAGGACACACACCGAGGGCCGTGTGGTTGGGAGGAAGCAGTGAGGACACACACCGAGGCCGTGTGGTTGGGAGGAAGCAGTGAGGACACACACCGAGGCCGTGTGGTTGGGAGGAAGCAGTGAGGACACACACCGAGGCCGTGTGGTTGGGAGGAAGCAGTGAGGACACACACCGAGGCCGTATGGTTGGGAGGAAGCAGTGAGGACACACACTGAGGCCGTATGGTTGGGAGGAAGCAGTGAGGACACACACCGAGGCCGTATGGTTGGGAGGAAGCAGTGAGGACACACACCGAGGCCGTATGGTTGGGAGGAAGCAGTGAGGACACACACCGAGGCCGTATGGTTGGGAGGAAGCAGTGAGGACACACACCGAGGCCGTATGGTTGGGAGGAAGCAGTGAGGACACACACCGAGGCCGTGTGGTTGGGAGGAAGCAGTGAGGACACACACCGAGGCCGTATGGTTGGGAGGAAGCAGTGAGGACACACACCGAGGCCGTATGGTTGGGAGGAAGCAGTGAGGACACACACCGAGGCCGTATGGTTGGGAGGAAGCAGTGAGGACACACACCGAGGCCGTATGGTTGGGAGGAAGCAGTGAGGACACACACCGAGGCCGTATGGTTGGGAGGAAGCAGTGAGGACACACACCGAGGCCGTATGGTTGGGAGGAAGCAGTGAGGACACACACCGAGGCCGTATGGTTGGGAGGAAGCAGTGAGGACACACACCGAGGCCGTGTGGTTGGGAGGAAGCAGTGAGGACACACACCGAGGCCGTATGGTTGGGAGGAAGCAGTGAGGACACACACCGAGGCCGTATGGTTGGGAGGAAGCAGTGAGGACACACACCGAGGCCGTATGGTTGGGAGGAAGCAGTGAGGACACACACCGAGGCCGTATGGTTGGGAGGAAGCAGTGAGGACACACACCGAGGCCGTATGGTTGGGAGGAAGCAGTGAGGACACACACCGAGGCCGTATGGTTGGGAGGAAGCAGTGAGGACACACACCGAGGCCGTATGGTTGGGAGGAAGCAGTGAGGAATGAATGCTTCGGGCCTAGAATCTACACTTGTTCACTGTGTTGTAAAGAGATGGAGCAAAGACTAAGCTGGGTGGGGATTTGAGACTGGGTAGATGTTGTGATGTATGAAATGTTTAGCCTTGTTTAACCGGAAAATGTTCTTATACTTTATGCCAGCACAAGCAGTTGTTTTAATGTATAGTGTGCAAAAACTCATATAAGAATACCATGACAACTGACCCATGCATTAGAGATGTGTTGTGATAGATTTCCCCCTCCTATTTAATGAATTCAGGACAATTCTGGGGCTCAACAAAGCAGGGGGGGGGGCAGCATAAAAGCAGGGGGTGCAGCCCGTTCTCATCCCCGCCCCTTGGTGTCTCTCTTCGCATGGCTGTGCTGATACAGAAGCAAGGCACCCCTTTAGCAGATGTATATCACAAAGCTATCTGAGGATGGGAACAGATTGGTACACTGTTTCAGATCAGCAGGCACAGACCAAAAGCAGAGACCACAAAACCTTCCAGCAGTGTTTCTACGGAGTGGTGGTTGTGTTGATTTTTGTTTTACAATGTAACTGATACATTTAACATAATATACATTTAAACCAGAATGGGTATTGCACAGACTACTGGTGCATTTAATCGTGAACAAAAAAGTACCCAGAGATGAAATGACTGACAATATTTCATGAAGTGAAAGACTTCCTTTGTGTGGTGATAGTTTGAAAAGTGTGATTCAGAGAAACCCTTATTCAGTGTAAAGTAAAAGGACACAGTTTGTTAATGGACATCACCTGGCCGTCAGTTCCCAGGGCATGGTCCGTCAGCAGAGGCCTGTACTGAATGGTGTGAGGAGTGTTGTTGACCAGGATGGTTCTGTCTTCTAACTGTAGAATCTGAATACCATGCCTCACCACAGACGACACACAAAACTGACACAGCTGCAGAGGAGACAACAGACACCAAGTCGCCAGTTATAAAGTAGAACAATCATTCAAATACCTTTTTATAGTGCATTGCACTACAGAACATTCCCCTGTGCTCACGATAACTCTTAAAGGAAATGTGTACCCACAAAGTGAACATTTGCATATAAATGACTCACCTTGTCAATCAATGCAGGAAAACCTTTTTCTCTCATGACTCACAAAAACTGTTCTGATTCAAAACACTTCCTCATACACATTTTCATGCTTATGCAGACGCTCTACTCTTTCATGTGATTGTGTTCAAAAGTAAGGTTTCATTGAAATGCATGTGTTGGGAGACTTGGATTATAATTATACTGCAGGAGTTGAAATGTGAACATAGAGTAACTTTCCTGTTGATAAACGCAGCACCCTTTTACTTATTATTCGTTCACAGTAAAGGCAAACTTAAGCCTTGAGAGTTTTCTTCAAGAATTGAAGGTCACACGGGTTGAGTAACTCTAATATACAATGATAACTTTGAGGGGGATGTATTCCTATAATGTATAATTCAATGACTTTCCAAAATGAAATGTCATGCGCATTGATCACTGTAACTTATAAACGCTTTGTTTCCTCACCTTCTGTCTGCCAGGGAAGGCTCCCAGGGTGATGTCGGCCTCTACATACCCCTCCTCATCCAGAGTGACCACCTCTGAGCCTGATCCCTCCTTCCACCGAGGAGAAGTCAGGTCATGCACCAGTCTGAGAGCTGTGGACTTGTGGACAGTGTTAGTATGGGCCCAGTAGATACCAATCTGGAAGGCTTCCTGGGTGGGGGGACAAGAGGGCAAGAAAGGGGGGAGAAAGGAAATCAGATAAGGAATTACAAGGAAAGAGAAAGGTCAAACACTGCCATTTTTTTATTTGAATATTAAAATGGTCTGTAATTGATAATGAAATGGACTGTATCTGATTGTATCAACTGTGGCTTCAAAACCAACAACTCAAGTTTGTGTCCATGTTTTCATGCTCCGTGCATAACTTGAGGAGGATATTACTTCATTACTGATTGGCTGATTGCTGTTTATCTGGCTCATCAAACAGCAACCTTCTCAGCGGACAGACACCAACACTACTTTTCACTGCTCCTGCTATGATAAACAGCAGGAGCAGGTTGAAATAATGTTTTATTTGTTCCTATGACAAAAGCTTTTACACATTTTTGAGCTGAACCATATCAGCAATTGCTCTTTGATACGCTGCCTTGCCGCTGAGCGCTTTGTTAGTATGTGTTTTCTGTTCCACAGTGGAACAGACCTCTTCTTCTGATGTCAGAAGCCAGAGAGAAGACATTTCTACAGTAAAGAGTGACAGAGCTTGGCTGTAGATAAAGACATGCAGGGAATATTGTTGTATTGCCGCTTTGAGAGCAGTTGTATTAGTCCAGATGAGTACAGAGCAGGTTTCATAGTAAAGGTTGTCTGGCCTAAAGGCAACAATAAATACAGTATCTATCTATACCTATCAGAGCTATAGGAAGATCGCTGCATAACATACAGTGGCTCAAATTTGGAAAGCATCCAGTCAGAATTTGCTTTACTTAGCAGTATTTTTCCAACACTTAAATTCTGACCTGATTGGAAACATTCATGCAATATGGCTTGTTTCACGTAGCATAGCAAATGGTATGAAAGTATTATATAAAGATGTAAGTGGTGCACAGTAAGAACATCAAGAACATGTGATGTTCCGTTTACTAACCCCTCAGCTCAGGAAACAGTCTTCTGTTTCTGATGAGCCTCTGCCATCATTGTATGAATGTTCACACCTTGGGTACCGGTGTCAGAAGGTTTGATTTGTGCTAGATAAATGCAAGTCCCGTCAACTGTCTGTGTCGCTGGAGGGTGATTTAGTCTGAGAAAGTAACCCTGATGTCTTCATTATTACATGATTTTTCAGTTTAACGGCTTGAATGCTAGGTAACAACTGAAGGCATACAGTTTAGAAGACATAAGCGTTTATCTGACGAGGGAGTAAGGGAAAGCGCTGATAACACCATTATTGGGAATGTATAATCCAGTGTTTCTAGAGCTTGTGACTGTATGTCAGAATATCTTTACTCTGCAGCATTGATTTAGATGTTCATACATGTTCTGTAATAGGCACAATACCTTAAAGTTGGGGGGCACAATGATCTTTCCGGCTGGCATCTGCAGGACGATTGTCTCTCCCTCAAACAGCCACAGGTCCCATTTGGAGTGGTTGGCCAGCAGGGCCCAGGGCAACAGCTCTACCAGCAGAGTGTTGAGACCCGACTTCCAGCAGGATAACTTCACCTGCATGGGACTGTCCCACTGGGCCAGGGGCTCCAGCACCGACCTGTGGGGAGGGAACAGACTGTAGAAATCAATCAAATAACTCTAATAGTGACCTATTGGCAGATATTAAGTATATAAACACAGACAGAGTCAGTGGAGGCTTTGGTCTTTGCAGTGATGATGATGATGATGCATACATCTTAAACAGCCCTTCAAAGAGTCAAACATGAATCTATTCTGTCAAAAACAATGACATTCAAAGCTCATTTCTACTGCTCTGAGTTTCTTTCCCATACTGCAGTGAGGCTGTGTGTGCATGGACTGTAAACACTTCACTGAGATACATAGCTATAATGACATACGTAGAGACAGGGAGACAGACACGCAGCTACCTGTAATGCAGTATTTACAAACAACAATTATTCTCAGCTTGGTAATAAAAATCATTTATGCTCAATTCCTTAGATTAAGGACATCATTTCATCTGTCTACTCATGTCCATCAGCTATGGACATGTGTTACACAGTGCAGCGCACAGCTTTAAACCGACATTGAAATGTGTTGCATATAAACAAACAATTATTTGACTGTTATACAATGCAGAACACAACGACAATCAGTCAGGCTAAACAAATACATAGGAAGAAAAAGGTCTGCACACAAGTTATGCAATACAAACAGATACAGAGAACAGTTGACAAGACATCTGGGAACACACACAGGCATGTGGAGACCCAGACAAACAGACTGAAACACGGAACCATGTTCCCACTGATCCACCAACACAACAGTCATTTCACGGTAATCATGGTCTCATGAACCCTAAACAGCGTAGTGTCAGAAGAGAGCCAAACAAACAGTTCTCTCAGACTAACTCTAAGTTCAAAGCCATCAAAGGTTTAACTTCTTCCTCTCCCTCCAGGCCGCCTGGTCTCTGCTCAGCCCACCGACCTGCCACCTCAAACGTTCCATACCCAAAGCCTGCCTGCTGTTGAATGGGACCCTAAACACTGACGATGGCTTTTCCTTACCATTTACCCATGTTTGAGGGTTTTATGGGACAATCACCTCGAGTTTAAGGCTCATAAATCACATTACAGAGCTCACAAAAGGGTAGTTGAAGGAATGTGTCTGTCCACACCTGCCAACTCTGAAGTTGAGGTCTTGAGAAATGTGGATTTTGAAAGCTACAAACACACTCATACACTGCCTGCAGCAAGGGGTTACCCTAACCCCAACCACTACACGACGTCTGTTTAATCAGAGCCGAGGTGCCCCATTGACACACAATATGTACACACTCGCTGGTTGGTTCGGTTTCACCGAGCATTGTGTACAATGCTTTTCCCCTTCCATTCGGAAAAACAAAGAATTTTTTCGGAGTTTAGGATTGCCGAAGACACTACACTACCCATAATCCTCAGCTGTCATTTGAGATGTCAGCTGTCAGGTTTGTCAGCTTTGCCCAACAAACCCTGTGATTAGTCCTCAGGCTCTGTGATTGGTTGACCTCCAACTGCATTCCATATGAAAAAAACTTTTTGTAAAAAATATAAAATAATACTTTATTCAGCAGTGCTTGCTTTACTCTTTGAAAGTCATCACATGAATGCATTGTAATAAATGGTTTGGCTGCATTCATTATTACACATCTGTCGTAGTTCTTTATTTATCTACAGAGATCTGGCCTCAGAATGGACCGGAAACTATTATCTTACTAAATAAACTTGCCTTGCCTTGCCTAAGGTCTGCTGCATGTTTTGTTGAATGTGTTATATTTGATTAAAACATTTAAATATTAAGAGTATATACAAAAATAGGGGGAAAGTAGAAGGTCTGATAGAAATATAGAACAGAACATATCAAGAAGATACTGTAAATGATCTCAATTTAGTGCCGGATGTACAAAGATATTAATAGGAGGATGTGCAAAACAGACAAACTAATGAACCTTTATTAAAGCATGACATGATACTTTAGGACCTAGGTTAAGATAGATGTCTTGCTCTGTTGAGGAACCTGTGACCCAAGTTGTTCATGCATTGCTTAACTACACTGTAGTTGTGTATATGATACAGTATGTGCAAAATAGCCATTATATACAGTTTTTAATGAACGATTAGAAAATAACGAGTAATGAATATGCATTATAGAGATCTGCAGATAAATGTTTAGTCTTCTCGAGCACCAACTATCAAATATCTCTAAATATCTGAATTTTACCCAGGTGTAACTAAAGTCTGATTTAAGGGTTGTTTATATTTCACATCATTAATCAGAATCTGCAAAGTAACTAAAATAAATGTAGTGGAGTAAAAATACCAGGTTAACCTCTGAATTGTAGGAGTAGAATTACAAAGTAACAATAAATTGCATGTTTTACATCACAAAAACATTTCCCAACTTGGGATCAATAAAGTATATCTTATCTTATCCTAAGATGATCGATGGCTACTGCCATATTTGCAAAGTATCCTGTTTTGGATAGTGTGCCGTCGTTGGGCTTCATTCCCTTTCAAAGTGCTGTTTGACGCTCGGCGTAACCTTGGCGCACTGCCACTCCAACATCCAATCACAGAGCTTGAGGACTAATCACGGGGTTTGTCAAGCAAAGCGGATGTGTAGTCCCAAACGATAGCTGAGGATTATGGGTAGTGTAGTGTCTTCTGCCATCCTAAACTCAGAAAAACTATTTGTTTCTCCGAATGGAAGGGAAAAAACACAAAAGCATTTCACACAATTTAAACCAATCAGTTTAATCAACAAGGATAATCTGGTGTTTTTGAGTTGATGAGTCGTGCAGATATCACTGTCAAATCAATAGACAGTAAGGAGAATACTTAGTTCCGGGTGTACAATCCTCCGTTATCCAATGGGAATGGACGCTCACATTGCCTTTAACTGCCGCCGACATGGACGGATGCAGTGCTTCCATGAGCGTCACATACCGCCGCCGATGGGAATACATTGCAATCAGTTGAAAGCTCTTTGCGTCCGTTTATGAAGCTGAAGGAGACTCGGCGCGTCCCAACTGCACGCCACAGGACCTGACCAAGCATCGCTCCTGGACGTTTAGGGAGTGAGAGCGTGTTGCTTTTCTTGTACCTTTTTGGCTCTTCAACATAAAGTGGCAGATTTCTGTTTCAGACAAACTGCCATAGCCCCTCAGGATGTGAAATGTGCATTTGGACTTTTAGTCTCACAGGAAGAGAGGGGTCTGACTGCCAGAGAAACCTGACACTGCACCTCCAGATAGCCGCCATTCACTGAGACTCAGTGTGTGTGACATTAAATGTGGGTGATGTGTGCGGCGATGTGTGCGGCGATGTGCGTTTGTAACACAGTGTTATGAGTGTGGGTTGGGCAACAATCTGTGTGCGTCTTTGGGTATGGATAGAAGCAGAGAAACCCGGGCGACCACAGACAGATCCACTCTCTGTAGCTCAAGCCTGTGGGGGGGCATATGGCTCCCCCACAGAATAAAGTTTCACAACTAAAGTCTTCTCACTTCTCCAGCCCATCAGCTGAGAGCAGAGGCTGCCTCCTGATTGGAGGAGAGAGCTTGAACCCGCTGCTTCAAGATGTGATTGCTTTGAGACAAAAGACGATTCCCAGAGTGACATTTGTGGAAAGATTCACATGTGTGTGCAGCTCGATTGTTTATATAGCCTTATGCGTGGGCCACATAAACACACATTTACTCACATTTATTCAGTATACACACTGTATGCTCTGCAAAGCTGTGCCAAGTTTGAACTGAATGCAAGGCCCTGTGACGAGTGTGAGAAAGTGGGACTGTGACAGAGTGACAGAGTGACAGTCTACATCTACGTCTCTGATGGATGGCTCTGCATTGTCTTTGCAGTAACACTTTTATTACGTGAACAAAGATTCGGTAACAAAGAGAAGCCTCCCTCATTAAAGGGCTTGCTTGCACAACTTTGAGCTTTTGGGATTGGATGCCATATGAAGACTACTATTAGGAAAATGGTGGTTGGTCTAAATACAATTTGTTATGAAATGTAACATTAAGATTTAACGCTTGTCACATAAGTTCTATAATAAAGAGGGAAAGTAATAACACATAAAGGATCATAACCCTCCTGGTGGAGGAAAGAGGCTTGTGCACTTCGTGTGGGAACTTGCATGATGTGGCATTATTTCTCTCTCCTGCCTTGCTTCCCTTTGTTTAGCCAACCCGCTGCTTGTAGGTGGGCTCCTCAAGATTTGTTTAAAAAAAGATGATCAACACTAAACATGTAAGTAAAAGTACAAGACGGCTATTATTAAAATGCAGGGCACTGGACATGCACACAATGCTGTACCTGTCAGTATCCTTGGCTACGTAGGGCCAAGGGGGGCCAGTGGAGGTCTTTGGACCGTAGAAGTCAGCCAGGATGTGCTCCAGGTTGTCCTCGTTTCCATTCTTGTGCACTATCTGTTTGATTAGGCTGGTGGAGATTGGTACAGCACAGTGGGAAGCATCCTCATCATGCCTGAAAGACGGAGCACAAATCGTTACAGATGTCTCTAACAAGAGAAACATGTGCCATGTATTCCATTTTCTGTAACACATTTCCATTGAAATAGATAGCTCACAGAACATGTATATCTCAGAGATGTTGCCTACTTTCCCCAACAATCTGCTAGTCCTGCTGCCAAGCAGGCCCGGTACCAGCTGATTTCATTTATGCTGATTACGCCCCTCCCTCTCGTGGGGATAGTTGATGGCATGAAATTAAAAACGACATACTCGGGTTATAAAAACATATGGTTGTGAATCACTGCTGTATATAAGCAAATCTGCCTTGGAAGCGTCTTCACTTATTTGACCCCAGAACCAATTGAAAGATATTTTTAATTTCACTATAGAACAAGACAACAGCTGACTTTTCTCATTGTTCTGTTCAGAACGATTAAAGTGACCTCAAGCTAAACTCTGATTTTACCCTAAAACCTCCATCTGCCTTTTGTTCTGCTTTTTTCGTCCAGACATGCAGTCTTGCCTTGTAAACACAAATTCATAAAGATCATAGAAAAAGCTTAACGGCAACACATAATCCTATTGGATACCTCAGCCCTAGACACTTTACGGCTTTGACACATTACGGCTTTGCCACAAGAAAAAAAAGGAACTAAATCCAAACTATAATAGCTTCTTTTCTTCCTCTGGGCTTCATCCAGTTCTATTTGGCTAAAGTGTAGCAGCCCCCTAACCCCAGATTATGGTAGTTTATTAATAGAGCTCATTGTGCTATAAAAAGAACATAGGGGCTATAGCTTTTGGAGCTGGGGCAAGACAGAGGAGAGGGACAAGGTGTTGACAGGAAGCCTTTCATCCAGAGCAGTCCCCAAGGGGGAAACTTGAAGAGGCTTCTAATTGTAACCCTCAGCTTTCAAATGTGGTGGCCAAGATTTGGAGAGCGGGACATAACTGTTCTGGTTAAGACGTGTCTGTCTCTTGTGTCACAGACCGCAGCTCTGCTCTCCACCTCGTCCATTAGAACCCACAACTATGTGTAATTACAGGAAGGAAAGACGAGCTGTTGACCAGCGAACATTGGAGATTGGATCTGTCCTAGAGGTTTGGGGTTGTGTGTGTTATTTTGTATGTGAGTGAAGGTACATGTACAATTGTGGTAGAGGATGCAGGAGGATGAGGGATGGATTGAGTTGGGGGTTCAAGGAAAGGGGTCTGTATGTTTGTGCAGTGAGAGGCAGTTTAGAAAGGGGACACTTAGTTGTTCCTGAGCTTGCTTTATGAAAAGGATTTATCTTCCGCAATAGGCGCAGATTCATTCCCAGTCACTGTACGGCCACTGTGGTTCCTTTATGGCAGCAGAAATCAAAACAAACTTTGTGACTAGATATCTAAACACACAACAGTTACAGCAAAGATTTCTCTCAGGAGGAGTGAGTTATACCCAGTGTTTATTCACATCACCACTGGTTGCTACCAAAGGGGTGATGTTTCTTTCATATAACAACATAGATTAAAGATGTACAGACAACACATATGGTAGGAACAACATCAATACAGTATATACATATGGTTGTTATTTCTCCTGGGGCCACCCATACTGACACATAAACACTCATGAAACACTTTGGAATAAAGCATCTATCTTTTAAATGTTGTGACATGACACATGAGGTACCATAGTGGTGTTATAAGATATCATATGACCTACAGATGGAATACATGGTATTTATTTTATATGCAAATTTGATGCAACATTTTGACAACTGACTTTGCTTAGTGGGACCTAACATAATACAAGAGATACAGTAAGGAGCTGTCTCTCAAAGGGGTTTGGTGAGTATGAGAGAGCGTGAACACACACCGACCGAGAACCAGGCGCAGCAAAGTGACTCGCATACCTCATTCACACCAACGCAACTCCGGTTCAAGCTCCGTGCTAGAGCTTTTCAGGTTCAGAACCGGTTCTTCGGTTTAGCTCCGGCTCTTTTCACACCGCCCAGAGTCCGACTGGTGCTGCGTCATTGCGTCATCGTTTGCGTCATGACGTAAGCGTTTGCGTGCCTGCTTCATAAAGCCAAACCGCGCGGAAACCCCTCACAGCTGACACCGACAACAACAACAATGGCCGATTGTGCTCCAGCTTCCTCTGTACCTCTTCGGAAGACCAGGTTCCCAGCAGGTAGCTGGTCTCTTCAGTGGACCACTGCTGCTTGTTACGTTTCTCCATCGTTGTGTACAAATTGGATAAAACGCGGGCTTTTTGTTGTTGTTCAGGAGTTGATCCCCCCCCTGCCCCTGCCTCGACGTAAGCGTGACGTATGCGGTGCTTTTGCTCTAGCCGGACCATTTTTTGGTGCTTGAAATGAACCGGATTCCGGAGCTAAGAGGCTGCTCCGCTGCGGTGTGAACAGGAAAACCCGGTGCTTTTCAAGCTCCAGCTCCGAACCGGGCCTGAAACACCGTTAGTGTGAATGAGGTAACACTGGCACATGGAAAACAAAGACAATGACATGTAGACCACACATGGATACCAGGACACATGTGTGCATACATACTACTCATCCAACCGTGCATACGTGTGCATAGACAAACACAATCCTCTACACAGACAAATAAGTAGCCAATAAGGGGCCATTAACCTGCTCTCTGTCTGTGTCACGGTTATCATGTCAGGTCACAGGTCTATGTCTAGGTTTGGGTGTTTTCACTGTTCTCTATGTCATGTTTTCCTCCTGTCGTTAGTTTCCCTGGTGTCCCTGTGTTTTCTCCTCCCTCCTCACCTGTGTCTCGTTAGCTGATTGTGTTCACCTGTGGCCCTTGTGTTTTCTCCTCCCTCCTCACCTGTGTCTCGTTAGCTGATTGTGTTCACCTGTGGCCCTTGTGTTTCTCCTCCCCTGCCCGGCTGTTTCTTGTCTTGTAATTATCCCTCCCTGTATTTAGTCTTGTCTCGTGCTGTGTTCAGTGTTGGTGCTTCTTTTGTTGGTGACTGAATTCACCCCGGTGAGTGTTCTGTTTTGTATGTATTAGTTTCATTATCCTTGAAATAAAGGATTATCAGAGTTATCTGCATTTGGGTCCTGCTTCCTTCACTCAACCGTGACAGAAAGCACCAACCAGAAATGGACCCAGCAGATGATCCATTTGAGGTGGAACTACAACATTTTTCCTTTGCTTTGGCTTGCTGCTATGATTGGTGGAGGGGAGCGTCCAGTGTTCTGCAGAGGGAGGCCGCTCTGGTAGAGGCGCACCGGTTGGCTATGGAGAAACCAGACTTGGTGAAATTCTTACCTGGCTGGATTTTGAACTTCATCTGGGTGTGTGATTTCCAGCCTGCTGACTATAAACGTCTCGGTGTGTTCCGTCTGGAGTCAACCAGTGCTTCCGCCCCAGTTCCTGCTCCTGTCCAAGAGTCGTTTTCTGGAACTCGGCTGGCTTTTGGAGGTCCACGGAGCCTTCAGGCGGCTTCTAAGAGAAGGAGTCGCAAGTCCAGGCTAGCAATCCGAGCCCCAAGAGCCATGGTTCCGGCTACAGAACCGGCCCACACAGCCATGGTTCCGGCCCCAGTACAGGCCCCAGCAGCCATGGTTCCAGCCCCAGTTCTGGCCCCAGCAGCCATCATTCCGGCTCCAGTTCTGGCCCCAGCAGCCATTGTTCCAGCCCCAGTTCTGGCCCCAGCAGCCATCATTCCGGCCCCAGTTCTGGCCCCAGCAGCCATGGTTCCGGCCCCAGTTCTGGCCCCAGCAGCCATGGTTCCAGACCTAGTTCTGGCCCCAGCAGCCATGGTCCCGGCCCCAGCAGCCATGGTTCCAGCCTTAGCTCTGGCCCCAGCTGCCATAGTCCCATCTCTGGTCCCTTCTCTAGTCTCTTCTCGAGTCCCTCCTCTTGTCCCTTCCCTAGTCCCTCCTTAGGTCACTTTCCTAGTCCCTTCTCTAGTCCCTTCTCCAGTCCCACCTCTAGTCACTTCTCTAGTCCCATCTCAAGTCCCTACTCAATTCCTTTCTCAAGTCCTTTCTCAAGTCCCTCCTCTAGTCACTTCCCTAGTCCCTTCTCCAGTCCCTCCTTTAGGCACCTCTCTGGCCCCTTCCCGAGCCCCTTCTCTAGTCCCACCTCGAGTCACTTCTCTAGTCCCTTCCCTCATCCCATCTCAAGTTCCCTCTCGAGTCCCCTCTCTAGTTCCCTCTCAAGTCTCCTCTCGAGTCACCTCTCGAGTCCCTTCTCAAGTCCCCTCTCAAGATCCCTCTCAAGTCTCCTCTCAAGTCATCTCTCGAGTCTCCTCTCGAGTTCCCTCTCGAGTCCCCTCTCCAGTCACCTCTCGAGTTCCTTCTCGAGTCCCCTCTCGAGTCACCTCTCCAGTCGACTCTCCAGTTTCCTCTCGAGTTCCCTCTCAAGCCCTCTCTCGAGTCCCCACTCAAGCCCCTACTCATGTGCCGTTGGAGGTCCCGCAGACAACTCTCCTGCCGGGGGTCCTGCCAACCCCATGTCCTGTGCCGTTGGAGGTCCCGCCGACTACTCTCCTGCCGGGGGTCCTGCCAACCCTTTGTCCTGTCTCGTTGGAGGCCCCGCCGACTACTCTCCTGCCGGGGGTCCTGCCAACCCCATGTCCTGTCCCGTTGGAGGTCCCGCAGACTAGTCTTCTGCCGGGGGTCCTGCCAACCCCATGTCCTGTCCCGTTGGAGGTCCCGCAGACTAGTCTTCTGCCGGGGGGTCCTGCCAACCCCATGTCCTGTACCGTTGGAGGTTCCGCTGGGGGTCCTGCCAACCCTGTGTCCTGTCCCGTTGGAGGTCCCGCAGACTAGTCTTCTGCCGGGGGTCCTGCCAACCCCATGTCCTGTCCCGTTGGAGGTCCCGCAGACTAGTCTTCTGCCGGGGGTCCTGCCAACCCCATGTCCTGTACCGTTGGAGGTCCCGCAGACTAGTCTTCTGCCGGGGGTCCTGCCAACCCTGGGTCCTGTCCCGTTGGAGGCCCCGCCGACTACTCTCCTGCCGGGGGTCCTGCCAATCCTGTGTCCTGTCCCGTTGGAGGCCCCGCCGACTACTCTCCTGCCGGGGGTCCTGCCAACCCTTTGTCCTGTCTCGTTGGAGGCCCCGCCGACTACTCTCCTGCCGGGGGTCCTGCCAACCCTGTGTCCTGTCCCGTTGGAGGCCCCGCCGACTACTCTCCTGCCGGGGGTCCCTGCCAACCCTATGTCCTGTCCCGTTGGAGGCCCCGCCGACTACTCTCCTGCCGGGGGTCCTGCCAACCCCATGTCCTGTCCCGTTGGAGGCCCCGCCGACTACTCTCCTGCCGGGGGTCCTGCCAACCCTATGTCCTGTCCCGTTGGAGGCCCCGCCGACTACTCTCCTGCCGGGGGTACTGCCAACCCTGTGTCCTGTGCCGTTGGAGGTCCCGCCGTCTACTCTCCTGCCGGGGGTACTGCCAACCCTTTGTCCTGTCTCGTCGGAGGTCCCGCCAACCGCTCTCCTGCTGGGGGTCCTGCCAACTCCTGGTCCTCTTCCGTGGGGGATCCTGCCGAAGCCTGTCCCGCCGGCTCCGGTTCCTGTCCGGCCGACACCGGGTCCTGCCCGGCCTCCGGAGCTGTCTGGTCTTCGCCCTCGATCCCGACCCTCTGTGAGCCGCGGTCTTCGTCCGCGGGCCCGGCCTCCTGACTCTTCCTGCCACTGCCCTCGTCCTCGGGCCCGGCCCCCTGACTCTTCCTGCCGCTGCCTTCGCCCTCGATCCCGACCCTCTTCCTGCCGCTGCCTTCGCCCTCAGGCTCGGCCCCCTGAGTTCGCCCGCTGTGGCCTTCGCCCCACCATGGACTCTGCCTTGCCCCCGGGCCGTCCGCCCGAGACCCCCACCTTGGACTCTGCCTTGCCCCCGGGCCGTCCGCCCGAGTTCCCCACCTTAGACTCTGCCTTGCCCCCGGGCCGTCCGCCCGAGTCCCCCTTCTCGGCTTCTGCCGTGCCCCCGGGCCGTCCGCCCGAGATCCCTTCCTGGTCCCCTACTGGGCTCCTGGGCGGTCAGCTTAGTTCCCTCCTCCGGACCCCCTCCACCCACCCTGCTGGACTGTGTTGGATTTTTGTTTTGGGGTTTAGGGACGTCTGGAATCCGTCCCTTGAGGGGGGGGTTCTGTCACGGTTATCATGTCAGGTCACAGGTCTATGTCTAGGTTTGGGTGTTTTCACTGTTCTCTATGTCATGTTTTCCTCCTGTCGTTAGTTTCCCTGGTGTCCCTGTGTTTTCTCCTCCCTCCTCACCTGTGTCTCGTTAGCTGATTGTGTTCACCTGTGGCCCTTGTGTTTTCTCCTCCCTCCTCACCTGTGTCTCGTTCGCTGATTGTGTTCACCTGTGGCCCTTGTGTTTCTCCTCCCCTGACCGGCTGTTTCTTGTCTTGTAATTATCCCTCCCTGTATTTAGTCTTGTCTCGTGCTGTGTTCAGTGTTGGTGCTTCTTTTGTTGGTGACTGAATTCACCCCGGTGAGTGTTCTGTTTTGTATGTATTAGTTTCATTATCCTTGAAATAAAGGATTATCAGAGTTATCTGCATTTGGGTCCTGCTTCCTTCACTCAACCGTGACAGTCTGGGCCTGTACCTCAATAAGGTGTAATTCTGGTCCAACCTGACATGTTGGAATTGGAGCAGTGGCTCAGCTGCTGCCAAGCTGGCTTCCTATTCCCATCAAATGTGCCTGCACTAACCCAGGATCATGTCTTCATGTTGGCTCACAAGAATCAGAATGTGGTGTGAAACCACGGAGCAACTTGCAGGTTAGAGACCCCAGTGAATAAATGTGTAGGAAAAGGATGTATACACTAGATTTTCAAAACAATATACATAAATATACACTAGAGCAGGGCTCTCCAACACGTCGATCGCGAGGGCAGCTTTTCAGTAGCTCGCCACTCGATTATCGATTATAGCGTAGTAAGGTTGCTTATTGATTTTTCAGTTGATAAATACTTGTGTGAAGTTTGTGAAGACAGGAGGAAAGCTTCCGCGATCACCGTGTCCTCTGTTCCTCCAAACCCCGCCCCCTCCCATAATGGCTGATAGTGACCCGATAGAAACTTTATTATTCACTTAATCACTGATTGAGATGATGAAGATAACTTAGTCTCATACAATCATGGGATTTATGTAACAGTAAGACAGAGAATGAGAGGAGCGAAGGGGGGGGGGGGGGGGAGAGAGAGAGAGAGGAGCGAAGGGGGGGGAGAGAGAGAGAGAGAAGGGGGGGAGAGAGAGAGAGAGAAGGGGGGGAGAGAGAGAGAGAGGAGCGAAGGGGAGAGAGAGAGAGAGAAGGGGGGGGAGAGAGAGAGGAGCGAAGGGGGGGAGAGAGATGTAATACAGTTTCCTGATAAACGTTTTGTTTGATAGACCTCAGCTGTGGAGAGTATGTGCTGCAGGGAGGTGGATGCACCTCGCACAACGCACCCAGGAACGAAAGCTAGCTCCGGTCCTTTTCCTGTGAGGGAAACTGTGACAGGCTGGAGTTTGTGATTAAAAATGGTGAAATGCAATGTCAAATTACTGAAAAAATACCAAATCACAACCGCTCAAACCTACAAACTACTACCGCGGATTGGGCAGAGAAGGAAGTTGCTCCCCCCATGTGATGTAATATGACGCGTTTGACGTTAAAAAAAGCAGTTTTTAGTAGCAGAGCTCAAAACGGCTCCTTTCCCTCTGAATTCCTTATGTCTCGTAAAACATATCAAATCCTGCATTAACATTTTTTATTGTAATTTTCAGGCAAGGTTAAGCATAAATGTAGTAAAAAAACAAACCTGCAAGTTGCTCTTTAAGTAAGTGTCTCTCTATCTTTGCTGAATGGAAGCCCATTACAGAAGACCAGAGTCAGAGCCTGTCTTTTATATAATACTAATAATATTAGTGTAGCATCATATTTATCTGCAACTGTGTCAAATATACCGTCCTCTAACATGATGCAAAGAAATCGAAGGTCAAAGTTATTAATGAAGCTTTAATGCTTCAAACTATTTGGTACAGCTTTACTGAGTTTTCAGAATATATATCATGATAATGTACAAAGGCATTTTACACACTTTATTTTACTTTGCCTTTTAAGGATGTACACTTGTAAATGTTAAAAGCAAGTGAGATGTTCTCTCTTCTTTTTACCTGGCCTGGAAGGTAAGGTGGTGTGTGAGGTCGGCCTCCGTGTTCAGCAGGGGCTCCTGGTGGCCCTGGCCCTGGATCAGCTGGCTCTCTCTCAGTCCCAGACTCCTCTTCTCTACGTGGAGGATTACTGGATCTGGCAGGTGGCTCCTCATAACAAACAGTGGACTAAAGACCACCTGCAACAGGACATTCATACAGAACGGTCTTCAGTTAGTGGATGTTTTCATTAGCTCTTTTTAATCCATATAAAGTCTGTTTTCTCCTTTTGGACTGTGAATGAATTAAAGCTATTCTGATAAGAAACACTGGGTTAAAAATATAGAAGCAATCAATATCACAATAGCACAGATTGCATAACTTAACCAAGCTGGTCTGTGGAAATGTTTTCTCAGATTATACCACAAAAATGAGAAGTTCTGCTTTACCACATCCACTGTCTTGTATGCATATGGGTATGTAATGCGTTGGTGCTCCTTACTCATTAACTAAGAATTGCTAGAAAATCCTCCACATAAACAGATACAGTGTGAGAAAAAACACAATCATGCCACATTATGAGAAAACACATTATGCAGGGAACTCACCACTCTCTGCTGCATGTGAGTGTCAGCTTCAATTGTGAAAAGAGTGCACCAGACATAGAGCAAAGTTCCACTGGAGCAAGGCACCTGGAAGAGACTGCACTGTTCAGAACATGTCTACCATTGATGTACAGGGTTGATAGGAAAAGATAGATCCAGAACACTGAAGTGCAACTTCATTGTGTTTGTTTATGGTTGTAATGCAAACAAAAGGACATCTGATGCCTTTGCTGCCTCTTGTCACTGACACAATGTTAATTGCTTCCACCAGCAACACATTGTCATAAACATTTTTGCTTGTTGCTTCTTTCAGTAGATAAAAGTTAGATCTCCCTAAAGCCTGCCAACACACTTTCAAGAGGTGACTGTTATCTGCCAGATAATCGGACATTACAGACTGTTACATCTTAGCCACATTGAAGTGCTGGGAATGTGTCCACCCAAAGTCTGGGCATGTTCCTGCTGTTGTCCCGTTTACTTCTTGCTCCTCATTAACGCCTTGAGATGCCAAGGCACTTTACAAGTGGTCTAGTTTATGACAGACTGCGGACTTTATGTACTAGTGGGGACATCAGAGTGGAGCAAAGAGACAGAACAAACATCAGTTTTGATATAGTGGGCCTTGCAAAACAGCCTTGTTGGGATGAGGGAGTGAACATTGGGAAACAAATACTTTATAAGCCTGATCAACAGGAAACACTCACAGCTGGAATGAGGTCAAGATGACCTCCTGTACTTTCTCAAAAGTAAAGTACAGGGGTAATGAAAGATGTTGGAAAAAATGGATAGGGAGGAGGAAGGTGAGATATGAGGAAGAGGAGTTACTTCAGATGGATAACCGATACAGATAACAAGGAGACAGATGAGAAAGGAGACACATGTTCAAGGGAGAGAGGCCGGACCAGGTGGACGAGCTAAATGCCAGAGCATGAAGTAAATAAAGAAAAGGAGTTAACAACTACAAGATAGATGAGTGAGGCAGTGTGTGGGCGAAAGGTAGAAGAAAGGGAGGGAACGAGAGAGTGAAATAGCAGGAGACAGACAGAGATAAAGAGTTCTGAGGACCCAGCTACTAGTCCAGGCAGCTCTCTCATTCAGAGCCAAGCCTCCATATGTGTAATGAATGTCTGATAAGAGATAACAGCACAGACTGGAATAGTCTGAAATGTTCAGACACACAGAAGCTGGAGCTGCAGAAACTAGCTAGCTGTTAACAGCATGGGGATTATATAGGCAGGAAGAGAACAGAGAATAAGATCCAAAACATACAGAACAGAGCCACACAGAGCCAGAGCAGCAGGGACGGAGAGGAGATATTTTCTGGCACTCATCCAGCAGTGTGAAAGTGCCTTCAAAGCTCTCCTCGTGCCCACATATCAGCTAGTGTTTCCTGTCAATGGTTAGCGTTGTTATGAGAGGGCATAAACTGTATGTTCTGCCTCTCAACATGGTCAGGTTATGGGTCTGCGGGCCTTTGTAAGCCTATCTGAAGGGAAGATCTCAATCTGTTTTCTGACTGTGAGAAGCTCTGCCACTGCGGCCACCCAGAGAGAGGATCCGTCACAGCTGGTGGTCCATTCACCGGCTCCAAATGTGTGTGTGGCTGAAGAGCCAGTTGGAAGTTGTTGTGCGAGCAATGAGAGTATTTATCTGTGTTTGTGTAGGACATCCATATCAAACATCTTTGAAATTAAAAATGACATTTAAATGAACTAATGTGGTCTATAAGAGTTAAGAGCATTCATACTGGTCTTTAGGACATAGAAAACACATTTCACGACATTCACCTTCAGGAATACTTCATCCCCAAAATGGTCATTTGTAAATCGATAGTCGCCATGTGCTACCTTGAATTAATGTTTGTGTGTGTGTTCGGGCTGGGTTTCGCTGTGCCTCGCTCTCTCGCCGACGGCCACTGGGCTCATAGGGAGGGGGGGGCAGGAGCTCCAACAAGCCGTTTAGGACAGAGAGTGAATACACGTACTATACAGAGATGCTGTTTGAGAAACCAATGACATTTTGGAAAATTGCACAATGTGAATCTATTTTAGTTTACCTCAGCAATGGAATTATGATCAGTAGAAATGGCCATGACATGGGACCTTTAAAGAGTGTGTTTGTGTTACCACACCTGCACCACAGAGCTGCTGGGGCCCCTCTCCCTCCTCTCGAGCTGGACATCCTGGGACCAGTCTTCATCACCTCTGGCCCTCACACAGAGCTCCGTCATCTCAGCGTCCTCCAGCACATATGATGGCAGCTTGGCCCCTGCCTCCAGACAGTCACAGTGTTCCCTCACCACGGTCTGAGCGTCAGGTCCGACGTAGTGCTGCACCACCCGCAGCTCAATGTGCTGAGTCAGGTAGCTGAGCATCACCTGCCGCCCACAGATGATCACCTGCAGAGAGGAAGGTCACAGGGGAGAGTCCCTCAAATCAAACAAATTCATGTCAGCAGGCTAGGGTTAGGGTTAGCCATAACATTATTTATTTTCCTGGCTGCCATCATTGACAGAAACATCTGAGAAATTAGGAAGATGTGAAGAAGTGTTGCTTGTCACTTTTATGAAAATGAATGAAAACTGTGTACAGTTTGAATAAATCAAGAAATGTAAAGCTTTGTTCGTTATTTTCTTTCTTATAGAGAAATGATTCAACGCTTTAAATAGAAAGAATCAACAGATGACTTGGTAATGACAGTCGGTACACCTGTCTTCACATGTGTTCTCCCCACGGGCATCCGTGTGCCCAGTGTGTATAATATGTATAGAATACATGTGTGTTTGCAGATGTGTATGTGTATTTGAGTGACAGAGATATATACAAGGGTGATTTTTGAGTTGTTTTAAGGTGCCAATATAAAATATAAGGGGGCCTTCAAAATAAAAGACCAGGGGGTCGCTAAACAGTAAGGGTCTGCACAGCTCTGAGTGATAACCAAAAAAACAAAAGATGAGGTATGCTTTCGCAGGCGGGAGACCATTCCCTCTGTAGTGGCAGCCTCTGTCCCACTCTCAGCTTTGTGTTGTGATTGGATGTGACCAACACTCATTCCCTTACACTGGATGCAATGGGAACAAGAAGTAAACACAGTCTGGCTGGGACAAACGGAGGAAGGAATGCAAGAGCTATGTCTGTTTTGTCTGGAGGACGGGGGAGAGACATGTGCGACACTTGACACTGTTTATATAACAAAGTGTCACCTCTGAAATCTTACGGCATCTCTGCATTATCAGGGATACATGAGTCTGCCTTGAAAACAACAACCATGATTCACCATTTGACTTCCTCAGAACTTCTCTGGGAATCCATGGGGCACAATGTGTGATGGCTTTAAGCTCATATGCTTTTGTTTAAGTGTAATAAAACAGATCCACCAACTATTCAAATAATAACATACAAATGAAAAAAACTGCTCATTCAAAAATGAGCGCTGGGAAACAGCCAGGCATGTAGTACTTCTGAACCACTTACAAATGGTTTCACAGGTTAGCGGGAACAGAATATGAACCATCCCTCTATTTTCTTGATTTAAAAAAAAAAACTTGTTTATTACTGTTGTATTTTATCCTCACAATTCTACTCAATAATAAGTGTAGCCAGGACTGTCTTTCTGTAGATTCTTTTCCAACATTAGGGATATGCTAACCATGGTCTCTTCTTTATTGTAGAAACTGACTACAAAGTTCAATAACTATTTTGGTTAACCTTAGAGCTTATATATACAATTTAAATGCACAATGTATTTTTTACAAGGACATACCAAAAATGAAAATAATACAACAACTGAGCAAACTCTATCTAGCGAAAGGTAGCATTGGAGACATGTAGCAGTTTTAAATTGACTTAAAGGTGGGGTCGGTAAGTTTGAGAAACACTTTTTGTTATATTCCATGGAATGCTCTTAACATCCTGATAGCAATGAATATCTGAAGTGCTTTGACAAAAAATCCATAAAAACATGTCATCTGTGGAAGCTGTGGTACTGTAAAAAGCACGACCAATCATCTGAGCCGGCCCGGCTAAAGTAACTGGATGGCCTACCTGCCTGTCAGCCTTTCATCTGGGCACAAACTTATCTCGTGCCCTCATTGGTCATGTGCACGTTCGTGTGTGTTGGAGGAGGGGCTCTGTAAGGAAGTGGCAGATTTTTTCCGGCTGTATATTTTCAAATTCTAGCGATCTCGAGCTGGTTTCTCCAAAATTACCTACCCCACCTTTAAGTAATTGTAATCTTTGTATAGTGTTTATTGTTAAGTTGCAATAGACAATGAATTTGCTTTAACTTTTCATTATGAAGAATATGTTTATATGTATTAGTGACTTTAGAGAAATGAAGCCATGAGGGTTTAGCATTTCCAATGGGCACAATCTCTCATCAAATAAAGACTACATTTTACAGCGTAAAGAAAATGTGCTGTAAAATGTAGTCTTTATGACCTGAACAGTGAGAGAATAATACTTTGTTTGATCCTGTAGCTATCAGCAGCTATTCCCAGGTAGCCAATGGCAGGCAGTGAAATAACTGGAGATGCTATGGAAATAAGGCCAAAGAAAAAGAGCCTGTATGACAGAGGAGGCAAAGAATGTAAAAGGGGAGAGTGATGTGCAAACTTTTAGATGTCCAGGAGGTTTTGTATGCTTTGTTAGCAATGAAAACATAAGAAAACCAGTCTGTACCTGTTTCTGGACCCCGTTGAGCTGCGTCACCTTGATGATGAGTGAAGCTGTGCGTCCTTTGTACTGGATGGTCCTCAGCAGAGTCCCTACGTTGTCCACACGGAAGGCCTCTGACCAGCGCCAGTTCCCCCAGCCCTCGATGCAGATGTGCAGCAGCTGCAGGACCCACACATACAAACACACACAGAAGACACATCAGAGGTTAGTCTTCTTGTCCTTTGTTTATATCCATGCAAAGGCAAGTAAATAACAGCTTTCTTTGTTTAAACTATTTTGTAGGCCCGAAGTAGGGAGACAACACAGTTCCTGTTTACTGGTGCTGAGCAGACCTGCTGCTGTGGAAGTAGAAACAAGAGGTCCCACACAATGAACTGGCTGGTGGGAAACAGCTGATGTGGAAGCTCATTATGGCTACATGTGAGTGTGTGTGTGTGTGTGTGTGTGTGTGTGTGTGTGTGAGTGTGTATACTTGTGCGGTTTGATGTGGAGGGTTCTAGTCTCTACACGTCTAAATAAGAAGCACACCGTTTGGATCTCAACCCTTTCAGCTTCATAGACCTTGTTCACTGTTGAACACATCCATGTGTGTGTCTGGGGGTAAACACACACTCATTTCACATCCAAACTACTTTACAATGGTGACAATATTCCGACCATTTGCCACATAATTCCTTGTAGTATGTGCAACAAAAATGGCAGCAGGGCTACAATATTTAATATGATTTCTAAGACAGCTACATCTTGATCACAACAGTTTAGATGATATATCATTGCACAACGCTAACCTATTTAAAGTGTGATGAGGTGCACATTTCTGAAGCCTTTGATACATTCCCCCAGCTTCTAAATCAACACATACACAATGGACACAATGTAACAGGTCTCTTAATATGAACTCCCCCCTTCTGTCCTTGCCTCAGTTCACGTTTCTCCGTGGGTACAGTACAGTGTTTGGCCTTGGGGAAGGGCGCCCTATTGAAGATCAGCTAGCACCTGTTTGTGAGGCTCTCTTCATCAGCTGTGTTAAGAGATGACCACACTCACACTTCTGAATATGCATAAAGCAGGGTTGTGAACATTCTCTCCTTCAGATGATGAAAGGACTCAACATGCCACGAGTCAGAGAGTGAGTCTCATCCTGACGGATTATGTCTTGGTGATGGACAGTTTGGTTAGCGGCTCTCTGTGGGTAAAAGCAGCAGTAGGGGACAGAACCTCACTACGGCGTCCCACCCACACAACACACACACCACACACACACACACACACACACACACACACACACACACACACACACACACACACACACACACACACACACACACACACACACACACACACACACACACACACACACACCACACACACACACACACACACACACACACACACACAACACACACACACACACACACACACACACACACACACACACACACACACACACACACACACACACACACACACACACACACACACACACACACACACCACCACACACAACACTTCAATAGGTTATGGGCTGTTCAGATGTCCATTAGTGCATACAGCCACAGTGAGGTCATACATGACGAGGGAACTAATTTGTCAAACAAGGTGAGTGTTGTCATGATATTATGGTCACAATACGGGAGCAGAATCATAAATACGCAGAGAGATCTGAAGAGTTGTCCCCTCCCGAGGCTGCGAGGCTGACCTCCTACTCTGTGTCAGCCAACATTGCTTCAAACTCGCAACAGTCCGGGAGGGAGGAGAGAGAACATGAAAAAGACAAGGATGTAAGTGAGAGAGAAAGTCATGAAAGACAGGGGTGGGGGTGGTGGGGGGCTATACAACCCCAGAGGAGTTGCAACTAGTGAAACACTTTTTGAAGTCCTACACTTTGGCTCGTCGCCTCAATGTGCCAAACATTTAGCCAGTAAAACAAATGACTCCTGAGGTCAGAGAGCATGGGGGACCCTGGTCAGGACCCTCGATGTTTCTCTGCTCCAGTCTTTCCTCACCGTTTGAAGGCATATTTCTTTACAATAACATTCTTAATCAAAGCCTGAATTGACTTTCTTCAAGATCATCACTTCTCCCTGTTGGCTGAGTGGAAAGGCCAGCTGATCTCCTGCTCACTGGACTCTCTCACAGGGAACGTGGCTGTAGACAGGCAGGGTGGGGGGGCAGAGGGTAAGGTTAGGCTTAAGGGTGCAGAAGCACAAGATGATTCCCTAAACCACCACACACATTACAATCAGGACTAGTTAAGATCATAGTGGTTTGAGGAAGACTTTTTTTCTGCCATTCTGCTCCTATTCTATGTTTGAGTGACTTGGCACTGGATGAAATTGAAACCTTTACATTAGCTGTCAACTTCAAATGTTCAGTAACTTCTTAGTATCAGCCCCTGACTTTAAGAAGTTGTGAGGTACTCTATTTGTGTTAATTATGGTGAACATGTTGTGGCACTTCTCTGTCCTTTAACCCCTCCGTTCCTCCCCCTCTCGCTCTGGCTCAACTTGACCTTTAAGGGGAAGTCATAATAATGTCTCTCCTCAAACTTGAAACAGTGCCTGCTTTAATTCATCACTGCTCTGACTCAAGCAGTGGAAGAAAAAAACAAAACACCAGCAGTGACACGTAGGATAACAAGAATGAAAAATAAGAAGCTGTTTATCTTCTTTGTGACCTATTTAACTTAACCCGGTCAGCCTCATGCTGTGCTTTCATGCACAAGTTTAAGGCTGCACTAACACAGGTTTCAACTGACTGAGGAATTCACCAGTTGATTGGCTTTTTAGAAAAATGTGGATGAATAAGAAACAGGTCAAATGAAAGCATAGCACATTTGTTGTACTCGATACAGTAATCAAATACCCATATGCATAATGAAATAGTTATTTTCTGTGTTTCATCAGGAGAGGGTTATGTTTTAACTTTAAAAAAAGAAAAATCTTATTGCACCTACTTTTGAAACTTAAATAATTTCATGTAGCTTCTGGTTCATGTTGAGAAACCATAATCAAATTGGCTCTAATTCGAGGATCTCTCACCTCAAGAACCAAAATGATGAAATAGCCCTCAAGGGTCTTACATGAGGGTAAACATAAAGATGCCTTTTAGGTTTGCCCTCATGTAAGACCCTCTTGCTGGACTTATTTAAGTCCAAATCGGACTTTTTTCTATCACTGCATTCAACTGTATCAGCGGCTGTTGTTCTGCTGATAGTCAGCTAACATGACCAGGGTCACGGTATAGAAAACTTTTGTCAAACATATTTTCCACTGATTAGTGCAAATGCTGTGCACTCACACTGCACTATGTCCACTATACTTCTTCTGTTTCTTTATTCTCCGTCTTCTTATTATTTCAACAAAACGTTTGGCTCTTAATAACTTCAGCATACTTTCAGCTACAGAAACCATTCAAATATCAAAATATTCAGCCTTTTCAGCACATGATGGGAAAATATTTTATACTTTTTGAAATATTCAGCTTTTCAAACTCTTTTTTTAACATGTAACTCAATGGGAGGAACCTTCAAATCCTTTTTTAACTACACCGTGCGCAAAATGCTACTCCTTCCACATACTTTCAGCTAGAGACTTCATTCCAACTTTAAAACGGTCACAAGACCTTCAGCTATAAAACGTATTCTTCAAATTTCTGATATCTTTTACACATTTTGAGATATTTAACTTAGTTTGGAGCTTGGTAAAGAGGCCTTCTTCAGATTTTAACATTAGTGTGTATTGCGCAGCTCGTTAAGGCTAGAGTGAGTGATGTCACAGCTAGAGTGGGGGACAGCTTGAAATTCGCCTTACATTTTTCTTTTTAAACTTGCCATAATTCCCAAACCCTACACTCCTGAGACATAATTTTTCATGAAAAACGTAGGAAGGAAAAATTACGTAAAAAAATTAAACAAAATGCCTCTTGAGGGCATGAAGTGACAAAAACTTTCAACATGACTCCATTAAGGCCCATTGTAAATTCAACCTGATCTTTCCTCACAGCAGCAGCCGCACACCTTTAGTTAATCTGCCAAAAAGGCCACATTATTGACCCGAAAGTACATAAAAAGCAAACTCAGACGCTCGCCAGGGTCCTGAGACGCTTCACACGTTGACACTTCACCGATATCTGCTACGGTTCTTCAACAAAACGTTCACATGTAAGAGGTTTATCTCTCATTCAGATCAATGGAAAGGCTCTCCTCTCACTGATTACTGCACATCACCATGGAAACCTTTGATCTCTGGGCTCAAGCACAGGTGTTTGGTAACATCATTACCCTCAAACACAAACACCTGTGTGATGTAGGGCTGCAGGGAAATAATGTAATTGCGATTTTTCTGACAGATATTGCGATTCGATTTGCGATATTTGTTTTTAAGCAACCCAACGGAAGTTTATTGTAAAATACGGCCATATCTCCGGCTAGGAAGGTCGTATCAACGTACTCCCGTCTCTAGCACCCCCGCAGCCCGAGCTACGAGTGAAATAACTAAACTTACATGAAACTTCCGTTGGGTTGCTTTAAAGTCAAGCTTCAGTTTAAGATTCACCCTGTAATAGAAACATGTGATGGAGCATTACTAACCTGACTCAGATTCTTTGTTTCACCAAACCATCTAGGAAAGCTCCATTGGAAGCCATTTGGAAAAGTATTTCAAAAATACTTGGCAGGTGGTGGGGGCCACATAATTTATGAACTGGCCATCAGGGGGCCGCAGATTCACTTGGAACACACACACAAATTCCATGTGTTGTATGTAATTATTAACAAATATACTAAGTCTGACATCTTCATTGACATTTTACAATCTTTTAGGGAACATCCTCAAATAAGCTCAATAAACAAATATCAGTTCACAGAAATGTTATTTAATTTTTACAAGTGGCATGTTTGTATTGAACAGGTTATTTAACAGGGGAATAAAACTATTTTAAACTATTGGAAAGCACGGAAAATGTGTGTGCATCAAGATTAAACATTAAGATGACATAAACATCAAGTCATGAACTCTAACCCAGACATGAACCTAAGACACTTTTAGCCTGCCTCTGCTGACAAGGGGAATGTCAACACAGACACCTGTCAACCCGCACTCTGCTGTTCCTCAGCGCCGTTCCCCCTCTGTAAATGTAAGGCGTAATCATAGATAACACGGCAGGGTCCGTGACAGTTTGTTTTTATCTGATTTCAAATAAACAAAGTCTTGGTTTTTAGAATATTAAACTTGTTTCGCCAAATTCAGATAATAAATACAACCTTTAAGCTTGTAAAGGCATAATTATAAGCGGCAACTTAATGTCACAGCAGGCATAACAACAGCCAGTGTTTCTTGTGAGTGTTTCCCCGGGAAACAAACACAATACACACAAACGCGTCACAGATTATATCGCGGTATTTGGCTGCCGAACAAAATCATGTCCGCAGCTTGCGACGTAACTAGGAGTCTAGTGGACGGTATCAGTACTACAAGTAAAACATAATAATATATATATTTTTTATTAATTACGTTTTTTATAAATTAATCTGAGGGCCGCAAAAAGAGGAGCGGGCCGCCATGACCTACCTAAATAGTGGCCCATGACCTACTATCATGGGCCACTTCTGATTGGTTAACAATGACTGGTACATGTGGAGCATGTGTGGATGACTGACACACAAGAAGAACAAAACAAAAAAAATATGATTTGATAATTGCATCATTTAAAATCGCGATTTCGATTTAAAATCGATTAATCGTTCAGCCCTAGTCATAGCCGCGGGAAGTAGGGGTGCAGGGATTGCTGCAGCACCCCCTGTTGGCGAGTGGTGTACATTTGAAAAACTGAGTGACCACCTCAATAAAAATGATTAAACTACATAAAATAGTTATGATTATACTTCAAATAAAATTAGCTGTATACAGTAGCATATAATAGTCATAGTAGGCTATATATTTGTATCAGTCAGATGGCTTGAATTTATTTTCCAAATAAATCAAATCCGAGTCATCTAGGTCGTAGGTCGTGGGAGAGTGACGTAATTGACGCGACACACACAATGCAGAGTGACAACTTTCTAGAATGGCGCAAAAAAGGATTTTGGATTTTTTTTCTCCAACAAACAACCCAATAAAAAGAGTGGACCACCAGCTACTCCTCAGCCCACCACCTCTACAACTAGAGTCATATGACACAGAAGAGACTTCGTCACTGTGGACTAACGGCTTCGGGCCTTGTATATTGCACATGTCTTTTATTTTGAAAAGTGTTCCCCCTCCCGTTCTTTCTGTTACTCCTGATTATGTTCACCTGGTGCCCTGTGTTGTCTCCTTCCCCCCCCCCCCCCCCCCCCCCCTGTGTCTAATTGCTCCCCCCTCACCTGTGTCTAATTGCTGATTAGTGGGTGTGTATTTTCCCGTTTGGTGAAGGTTGGTAGTGTGGGTGAGATCCTTGTGGCTGGTGACTGTGTTCACCTGGGCAGCAATATTGAGGCTGTGTATCCTGTACCACAGCGATGAATAAATGCCCACACCGGGTTATATTTGAATTCTCTGCCTCCTTGCTTGGTCGGGCCGCTCAACGGTCAGCTTCACAATGTCCATAGTAACCTTTTGGACAATGGATGTATCTGCTCTAATGAGGGTCTTCATTAGTGCCACCCCAGGCTACATTTGGAGTTTTGTGAACACAAGGTAAGACGATATTGTGAACACAAGGTAAGACGATATTTTTCCTTTAATGCTGCTGCCGCTCTGCACTGCACAGCGGCAGCAGCATTATATTTTAAATATATAATTTTTTTTTTTAAATATTTGCCTTGTCAATCAGTTAAAATTGAATTCATAGTTTTATTAATATTGTAAATAATATTTTCTGACTATTTGTAATGTTATGTAGGTTTGTAAGACCCATAGTTAGCATGTGCAGCTGTTGCTAAGTGATGTAGGTCTATAATGGTTTATTAAGCCTAACAGTTAAGGCGAGACACCAGGTGAATAGGGTAATTCTTTTTAACTTAAAGATATCAGCTAGAAATTTCTCCAGTTAATTACCTGCAATGAGGCAATTGTTTCTTGTATTACAAGTTTTCTGAATATGCAAATGTCCATTATCTCATAAAATGTGCGCATATTTTAACACATTTCAGGAACCGAAATCTGAACTTTGGATAAAGCCAGGTTAAAAATTCTCGTTTCATTTTGTAGTCATATTAGTATCTAAGGCTTTTACAGAAGGGATTTTGGATATCTCTTTTTATCACTCCATAAATCAGAAAATACTGTCAACAGCCCTAAAATATCCATTTTCACCATGTTTTTAGGTATACAATCTTATATAATTCAGGCTATGAATGATATATGAACAAACCCTTCTGTAAAAGCCTTCATAATATTGATAGGAATATAACTGGAAGGTTTGGTGTATGTACGTGCTACTGAAGTGGAAATGTCAGACTCAGAGTAGGAGAAACAACTCATTTTGAGAAAACGACCTTTAAAGATCAAAAGCAAAGCTTTTTTTATAATTGCCAGTAAAATCGAAATCATATAGCTACAACACTATCTAAGATATTACAGGATTAAAATCGGAGATAATATGCGTCTGGCAATGCGCAATATTTATTTTGTTCAACCCCCAACACCAAGTCAGACGATTTATTTCTCAGCCGCTCGTCTCCGCAAGATGGCGTCGCATGACGTCAGATTAGCCAAACATATTTCCACCCAGCTAACCGCTCACAGCTGCTTCCGCCGATAGTACAACTTAGTTTCGTTATAATGTCTGATTCTGAGTCGGAGGCCACCCAAGATCTTCACTTGTAAAAGGGGTAAATTAATTGTTGGATGTAGAAGTGTCAGAATCAATATAGATGTTTTTATTTTAAAGTAAATTCAGATGGAACATAGTAAAAACATGTCAATTCTAATGTCCGCCTAAAAAAAAAACCCATTACTTATAGTGAAACCACCCTTGAATGATGGGTTAGTAGAATAAAAGCTTTAGGAATCAAAACTATAACATATAATAAGTACCCTGTATCAAGATTGATGCAAAACAAGTGAAATTTGACCTTTTTAGAGAGGTTTAGAAAAATAAAGTTCCATTTGAACTTTTTCACTGTAAAAATCATTGAAGAAAAAAAAACACAATGTGAGCCTCTGAATTAGCCCCGAGTGAAAAATGCTAACCTATTATGGCACCGAAAATCATTCCTAGCTCCCTTATTACTTATCCTAGCTCCACATCCAACACATTGTTTATGATCGTAAAGACACAGAAGCTAACGGTGCCCACCTCTATAAGCAATACAACTGCAATTCCGTTATCTGCGTTATCTGCTGTGCTCTGTGCGCTTTGAAATCAAATCAAAAGTTGTTTACCTCAATTCTTTGGCGTTTCTGCATTGCCCGGCTCTTTCGTTCTTTCAGTTGTTTTTTGTGCTCAAATGTGGGACCTGAATCCAGTAGACTTCTCAAAACAGCAGCGTGGAATCGCTCCGGTCCCTCCGTGGTATCCCCGGGGTGAAAGCAGGCCCCAGCGGTGGTAAAATCCTCCTCCGTACAGCAGTACACGCCCGGTGGAAGCAGAATCGCAGGCAGCAACAGGTGGAGCCTACTACCAATACGGGTTTCAGCCTCCGATGTACTTTTAATGCTTCTCCACCAACAGACTTGACGATGGCAGGATCAACATCGTATGCATCACACGCGAAGTGGTCAGAGCACAACTTGCTCCATGTTGTCGGCTGCCAGCCAACACGATTCACTAAGATAATCCAGTTTCGGCGGATGATTTTGTCTTGGGGAAATGCATGTAAAATTCTCCCAGATCCCGCACCGTTCGTACATCCGAAAGCACAACAATAACCCATGTTTTTGCGGATATAATTCAGTTTTCTTTTCGAAAAACACCGCTGACATGTGAACGAGACTGCCTGGCCCAGAGACCGTTTGGCTACGATGACGTCACGCGCGCGGAGGCTGCTGGGAATGACATGTCAGAAATTCAGACGGCGTTGGGTCGAGTTTTGTATCAATAAAAAGCTTTTTTTTGGGTGTATTATCTCGATTTAAATTAAATTAAAAAAACAGGCAGTCTTAAAAACAAAATTTCTATAAAAATGTAGCATATTTGGAAGCTTTGCATTTGATCTTTAAAGATTGCAGTGAGGCGCTAGCTAAACCCTCCTGTTCTTTGGATGACAGCTTGCGCCTCGACGCACTCCGTGAAGGTATTTCATGTTCGGGGTCATTTGTTTTTTGTATAACATTGCTTCGTGCAAGTGACAATTGTTGTCGTCTTCTCTGTGAACGTTTTTTTCGCCATTCTTTTGCCATTTTCAGATTTATATTTCTAGCGGAAAGCTAACCAGGAAGTGTTTTAGCACACCACGTGACGCATCTGAACGAATCACGTTGTCAGAAATTGACACCAGCCAATGAGATTTCGTTTCTTGGTTTAAGACCCCTTTGTGCTTTCACGATTGGTTGCTGATACAAAGGAAATGACCATATTTGGATCCGATGAGATTGTGCAGGAGAGACGGAGCTTTCCAACGATATCTCTGATGACATGGTGCACACAGCGGTCGCGGTACTTTATGTTACGTTGGAATGCTAACTTTTGGTGAATTTAGGAGCAATCTACAGACGCAAATAGACAGACTTTAGTAAAATAAACACTTAAATGTGTATTTTGTACGTTTTCCTTCCAAAAGCCTGAAAGAAAACATGTTATGGAATCAAAATAGCACAACATCTCAAAATTGACCAGTACTTGAAAAACTATGTTTTTGCCTGCCGTGTCTCGCCTTTAACAAACAATTTATGTGGCTCGTATCGCTGACAGCCGGGCACCGCCTTTTTTCTTTTTTTTTTAAGCGGCCCCCTCCCCACTTTTGGCAGCACCCCCTGAGAAAATGACTTCCCGCGGCTATGGCCCTAGTGTGATGATGTCATAACTTCAACTGACATGCTCAGAACGTCACCAAACATCACATGATGGTTAACACTGTGGCCCTGAACAGCTCTAGGTCAAATCTGATGTTACATAATGTGGTGTTACCATGGCAACGCAGGCCTTGCCATAAAACACGATGTCGCTGTAACTCCAATGGACACGGTCCGATCGTTCCCCAATCTTCACCTGTATATCACCTCTCCATGCCAACAACAGCTCTACGCCAAATCTGACATCTCACCCTAAGCCGTTTCCATGGAAACGCATCCCTCGCCAAAAAACACGATGTTGTCTTAACGCCTATGAAAAGGGTAAAAACAGCACCAGACTTCACATAATGGTTAACGGTCGAGCTCTCAACATGTCTATGTGCCAATAGTGAGTTTTCCTCAAAAGCTGTTGCCACTTTACGAATATAATGTTTTTTTATGGACATCTTTACCATTCAATCTCGTCCAACTGATCTTGCAGCTGTCACTCCTCGGCTCTTGGTAGTTCAGGCATTTATCAAACCTGGCAACTCCAGGTTTCCTGGCAGCTGTCAATCAAAGTCCAGTGGCTCCGCCCCAAAGTGTCAGAAACTTTTCACGCGCGCGCAGACAGACTCCGCGAGCGAGTGAGGCTGACACTCCCGCGAGCGAGCAAGAGGGCTGTCTCTCTCACGAGCGGCTATGCGCTCGCTCGCGGGGGTTTAATCTGCGCGCAAGGGTCATTTCATGAGCGTGTAAAAGCACATTTCCCGCTCGTGAGTAGCTTGTTTTGCGCGCTAGAATATTGACCCAAATCTGACTACAAGTTACTGATATGGCTTTTGATTTGAAAGTACATCATCATGAAGGTTAACATGGAAGCGTTTGTTCAAACAAATTGATATAACTAAGCTGAGGATGATACATTTTGAATCTGTTCCCTTCTTCTTTGGTCAAACATCCACAGTCAGACAACAGGAACAGATAACTTGTAGTGGTCAATCACAGCATTGATGAAAGCCAAAGCTTGATATGGTTTGCATATTACCATATTAGCAATGGTTTTACTGGGATGCCAAAATCCCATCTGCTTAAATCACTTAGAGCCTGCAGGTATTGTCGAGCACATGATGAGGCTTTCAGCTCCTTAAAATCAGTTCTGCTGAAATCATGCTTAACCTAGAAATAAGAAACATCTGTCTACTAAACCAAATCTCAGGGGGTCAGAATCAGATGTTTAAATCCATACAGATCAGGTGGGGACCATGTAAAGATCAGTACCACATGCACTTTCTGGAACCCTATCATTCAGATTTCACAGTTGCCATGGAAACTAAATGCAGAACCCAAACATGGGTAACTTCTTAGGACCCCATCTGCCAAAACTGTAAGTTATATTCAACGAGTCAATCAATAAACCAAATTCCATTATGGGTACGAAGTCATGTCTACTGTCTGGTTCATTGCTTAATCCTGTCCCAGAGAAAATCATTAGCAACAATGTTTCCTGTAAAAGACAGTAGGATAACTTCCTGGTAAATGCCTGGTGACATCATCATGTCATTCAGATGGCGAACACTCACATATATGCTTTGATAATGTGGGTTTTCATCACAGATTACCAGAGAAACACATGCAGTTGGTTAGGCACACAATCACTCACAAACATTCATCATACACACCAAACACCACCAACCCCTGTCCTCCTGCAGACACTCCGAGTCTCCCTGCCACTGGAACCACTATCCGTCTATTGTCCTCCAGCAGGAATGTGCTTGGGCGCACATAACACAGATGAAGAGTCTGTCCGCAGTGGAGATGTAATCAGCGTTCCTGGATGCTGCAAAGAAGGGTCGACAAAACCGAGGTCGTCTTTGGTCGTCCACCCATTACTACCATTCCTTCGTTCTGCCTCACTCAGACTGTAATAGGAGATTTGAGCCTCAGAGACATTAAGTAGAGGATTAAAAAACACCAGTAGCTTTGCACATTAATTTAGACTAAAGGCCAAAAGAGGCGTGTGAGTTTTTGATAGTTGATACTCATCAATTCCACTCAATTCAACTTTACATCTAAATTACATTTGAAAATTATGTGATTAAAGTATTCTGACAAGTCTCTGTACTGCCTGTCTTATTTAATGTCATGGGCGTAGATGTGAAAAAATAGGGTTGTGGAACAGAGGCCTGTTTTGTCTGGTGAAATAACTGAGGGACCAGGGAGCTAGCCACCTAACAAATGAGAAACAGGTTTATACCCAGACAACAAAACCAAAGAATATGTAATACTCTGGAAAGGATAAGTATGGGTAAGAATGCAGAGAGGCAGACAAACTTGAACTGTCTACCATGTAAATAATTTAAAAAGAGAAGGAGACTAAACAGCATCCTTGCCAAGGCAGTGAGGGCTAACCCGTGTAACCCTGTCTGCAATGCTCCTCTCCTCGTTGACTCCCCATCCCTGACAAAAGAATCAAGGCAGTGCAACATCAAAGCCCAGATTTGCAAGTCTAAGAAGCGGTTTGAGAGCTGGAAGAAGGTACCGAGAGAAGCATTGTGTGGGTCTGTGGTTGAGAAAGGAGACGTTAAGAGGTTTATGCTTGACTAACATTGTTCAATAGTCCTCCCTCTGGTGTCAGCCAAAGCATCTTAGACATCCAGGGTCTCAAGGGGTCCAGTAGACGCAGAGCGGCAAGTGTTTGCATCAAATGAAGAGAGCTGACAAAGGAGTATTGTCTGAGAGCAGAGAGGTTTGTAAACCGCATGGGGGGGGGGTTGAAGGAGTCAGTGGACCTTGTCTGTGTCTATGAACACAACAAAAACAAAGGCTTGCCCTGGGCATGCAACATTACGAACAAAGACATAAATAGTTTTGCTACACCATGTTCAGATTTATATGCACCCAAACACTCA
The DNA here is from genome assembly GCA_902827135.1 of Harpagifer antarcticus. Classification (NCBI taxonomy): domain Eukaryota; kingdom Metazoa; phylum Chordata; class Actinopteri; order Perciformes; family Harpagiferidae; genus Harpagifer; species Harpagifer antarcticus. Next base: position 1,206,238 of record CADEHL010001252.1, on the reverse strand, counting down.
TCCTTTCTACTCTCCAATACCTGTTCATGACTTTATCAACTCTCCAAGCTTGCACAGGGCAGGAACACATCAGTCCACTGGTGGGATAATACTTTACATTACACATTTGTTCAGATAAACACAAAAAACACACATACTGTACATATAAGTGAAGAAAAGGTGGTATGCTCTTGATTACAAGCTGACCGTGCAATCAGAGACCGTAGTCTCCAATACCCTGAGGGCCTCTGATCCACCAGCAACAGGAGGCTAGACTCAGGCAACATGAAAGTAATTGATGTCTCCAATGGTTTGTCAATGCAATGCATAGTGCAATGTAACACTTCACTACAGAGAGGATTGGTTCCCTGAGATGAAACCACAGGCTCTCTTGCTAAAAAACTAATTCCGCCTGGGTTAATCCTAAACAGCAACTGCTAACCACAGAGTGGTCTATTGAGAAATAACACTGAAGCCCAGGAAAATGTACCACATCATGTTAATTCACTAAAATTTCTACACAGCAAATACCAAAGTGTTAAAATCCCAGAGTGCTGATGACCAGAGTAGAAATGTTTACACTTTGGAGTAGAATGGACATAAAGTACACTTCTCAGAGTGCACCAGAACCTCTCTTTGGTGTTGTTTCTTTGTGTGGTGTTGGTGTTGACTTGTGTCGTGTTTATTCTGGGATGATGGACTCCCTCAGAGGATATATCTTTGCATTGAGTCTGTCTGGTCCGCATCGATCTTAGGTTTCGATTCGTCATCAGATAGGCCGCGCCTTCTCATTGGTTTAATGCAGCCTCGTGACCCTCGGCTTTTTGAAAATATTCTCCAGGAAAAGCGCGACCGTGACCGTTACAGATTGATGCAAGAGTTACCCCTGGATTCCACCGCGTGCGTCGTGTTACGGCCTTAACATTACGGCCGCGGCGTTCGCAAAGATCACTCTAGTCAATGGGTGCTATTCCACCAGACACGCCGCGTTACGGCTCAGAAGCGTCCCAGAAGCGTCTCAGCACTGGGCTCCGCTAAAAATAGGATGCATGTCTATTTTCAACGCGAGGCGTTGCATAGCGCCGAGCAGGAAGTGGACCGGTCAGAGCATCCAGTCAATCCCCAAAATAAACTAATTTTGCAGACCCTATCCCTCCGTAGTCTTTCAAGTAGGAGGAGAAATGCCAGCGTCCTCCTCCGGTTTACAGGCACTGTGTAAATTATATATATATAGAATAATTATGATGATTTTACCACTAAAATACAGCAACACATCTTTGATTCATGTCGTTTATAACTGGGATATTACAATTATTATTAACTTTGTCTGTACAAAGTAGCCTGTCCAGGAAATATGCCCAAATCAACAAAAACTGCGAGCCGGCAGGCAAGACGCTCCGCTTCTGAAACGCTTCTGACGCAACGCAGACGGACCCGGTGGAATGTAGGGGTCAGGGGGGAAACGCTCCTCTTTCCAATCATTCCACAGGGGGTAACGTTACGGAAGTGACGCAGCGGCCTTGAATAAATGTTTTTTTAATCCATAATCAACTCTTGTCTGCAGGCACCGTTTGAAATAATGAGGCCGTTAACGTTAGCAGCTGGTAGCTTAGCTACCGCCAATTTACGTTACTCATGTAGAATGAATGATTTCGAAGCTCTCGCCTGATATAATGTTAACAGTTAAGTCTAACTTCACACTACATTTGGTACTGTACATGTGCAATAGACCAATTCCAGGTGTGGAGGAAGTTTCATATGATTTAAGTTAAGTAAAAGTACAAATACCACCCTGTGAATATACTATAAGTAAAAGGCCGGTGTTGCAGTATAAGTTGAGTCATGGCTGTCACTACCCGATCTGTACCCCTGCCCTGATCTGTACTGCGCATGTGCGAGATGGTCCGCCATATTGGACAACTCCGGACGGCAACCCAGGAAGGACACTTGACACAGTGGCTTTTGGCAAAGCTCAAAAAGAAAACGAGAGAGAGATGAGTTATTGTTATTACAACGTGACTTCACTATTATTTAACAACTCTTTTTATGGGGTTCTTTTATTTGGGGTTAAGCACATTGTCAGAATAAGTGAGACATGGATTTAACTTCTGTTAGACAGCTATCATACTGAATAAATATGTACTGTGAATGTATGCAAAAATGTATGGCATATGGCTGTCTAACAGAAGTTAAATCCATGTCTCACTTATTCTGACAATGTACTTAACCCCAAATAAAAGAACCCAATAAAAAGAGTTGTTAAATAATAGTGAAGTCACGTTGTAATAACAATAACTCATCTCTCGCGAGGGGGTCCTTGGGGCTTAACAGCACATTATGTGTTTGGGATCTCCTATGACCAGGCCTTAAACGGCATGTACACATTTTTGCAGACCACCATCTACAACGTAAACTGGTTGCCATGTACACTTTTAGATGTTGGTCATCCTGCTCGGTGATTGTTAGTCTTTCAAAACACTATGTTTGTCAGTTTACTTGCACATTAGCACTAGCGTATGGTATTCCACGTCGTCCATTTGTTGTAACATGTATCATTTTGGAATGATGACCTCTAAAGTGTTTCCCCAGGCTAAAGAGGCCTAATGAGCAAATGTACAGTACACACATTTCCACCTATGACCAATGTATTTTGTGGGTTGTTTGATGTTGCTACTGATTAGATGTTATATTTAAAACACATCAAAATCAAAACAATTTAAATAAACGCATGTTTTCAAGAATCTGATGTGTACTTTATTTCCTGAAGTGTTAATGATTCACCCCAACATTGTTTGTTTGGTGTACATCAGCTAAACAGCACTGAAACAGTGTTAAAAATGACCATGGAGAACATTTTCTCTCTCAAAGTGTTGAATAATCAGCTCTGCACAGTGACACTAAAAGACTGACTAAGAGTACATTTTAACTCTCTGAGGGTTCTAGGTTTAGGTGCTGGAAAGCACTCAAACAGTGTCAAAAAAGTACCAGTTATAGTGTATATTTTCACTCCCAAAGTGTTCAAATCTAACTCTTTATTTGGAGTTTATATTTTACACTTTTGACAGTGTTCAGAGAACACCAAACTCTTGGACCTATATACACCCCGAGACTGGTGTTAAATGTACTCTGATAGAGTACAATGTACACTGTGGTTTTTGCAGTGTAGCTTGATCTATCGGTTGCCGGAAACACATGTGGATTTGTCTTTTACTGGATCTGCCTAGCCACATCCAACTAAAAATTAACATCTGTATACAGCACAAAGTGGTTTGAAACAAATATAATTATAAATCTAGATAATTCAGTTGGAATACTTAATGTGTGATGCTCATTAAAATGTCCTCATAGTTACAGCTGTTTTTTCGGAATTATTTTTATGAGGGTTGTACAGAATATATCGCGACGTATTCCTGGGTGACAGGGTCTCATGTGACCTCTACTTCCGACTGTGCGCAATACACCCGAATGCAGCACTATTCCTGTGGGATTGGTCATGCAACATTAAGGTGCTGTCCGTGGTACTGAACTCAGGGCAGCACCAATGGGACGCCAGCTCTCACTGATTCCTCACCTGCACCTGCCTGTCCTCTAATTCAGGAGAGAATCAAACAACAAGCTGGTTAAGCCAGGCCGAGACTATTGATTCAAATAAGTCTAACTCACAGGATGTAGGCTGTGGGTATAAGCATTTAAGCCACCCTGGTAACTTGTATGCAAGGGCACCATCGCGGCATCCTGCGCTCAACGCCATCAAAGATGTGTGTGATTGGATCAAAGAAATGCTGCTACACTATCTATTGCTGTCCAACAGCTGTACTTGAAAACAGACAAGACATGCTGGTCTGTCAAACACAGAGGAAACACACAAGAGAACCAAAGCCTTATGTGTTGTTCAAGGTTCAGGTCATGGAAGCTGCACATTACAAGTTGTTAAATCGTTTTGTCATGATTTGTTTGGTGACTTTATGGTGGTTTATAATATTTATATAATATTTTTTAGAATATGGAATGCTTTCTCGAAGCATGAAAGACTAGTGCAGTATTGAAACCTGGGTACCTCTGTCTGTACATTAGTTCATCTCATCTAACAGACAACACTCCTAAATAAAGCTTGTTCTGGACTCCTTTACTTACACACTGATACGATATATTTATACTACAGTGTGGGTTAAATCAAATACTTTTTTCAAATTCATTCGAATATTACTGTTAATATACAAAACGTAATGAAAAGCTTGTCAAAACAAAAGACATAAGCCACAGTGAGAGACCTTTCTGTAACTGTTGTCATAGTACAAGCCCGGTTTGGTGAACTTGTTAGGACTTGGACCACAATTGAATAATTCTGTGGTCACAATGTGGCCCCGAGTCATAAAACATACCTACACTGTTGTCGTGTGGACACCAACCAGAAACACTTCTGCTGTCCAGACAGGGTTGAAACATGGGGTTTAACATTCTTTGTTGTAGTTTCAAAGTGTTTGATGGAGAGGATGAAAACATAGCTTTCAAAATGCTAACATATTGGCATGTTTAAAAAGATTTACATAGAAAAACAAATATAAGATTCTAGCTGTTCAGCTCTCATCAACATGGTAATTAAACTAATCTCCTCATGTCAGAGGGAATAAATACACAGGGAGTGGAATTACCAGCCACACACACACACACACACACACACACACACACACACACACACAGAGATGACAGACCAATGGCTCAACAGCTATTCTACGTGTAATCAAATCTCACAGCATGTCAGTAAGAGTGAGGAAACAAAGTCTTCTTGATAATCAGGGATGAGTTTGGAGGGATGAATAGGATTGCATTTTACAAAGACAAAAATAAGAAGTGGTGTTGAAGGTGGAGAGTCCCTGTCCTTCCTGTAATTCTCATGGACATCTTGGCTGTTGCAGCTGTGGAAGAAAGCTTGGGAATGTACATTGTTTTACAATGGTTGGCCGAGGACCAACTGGTGGGTTGTAGAGAGATGAGAATGGCTCCCTAGAATATGAAGCAGTCATTGATTGAATAACATTGCTGGCAGCCTGAAGTTGTCTCTTTATGGGGTTCAGAACTTCTCCCGACGTAATCTATGAATCATTAACCAAGCCTGCTCCCAACTAGCACGGCTGGGAGAAGCAGCTTCAGCACTCCAGTAACATAAGAGCACCAACTAACAAAAGGACTTTTCCATTTCCGAGGAGCTGCAATCTCCTTGGTTTCACTGTCCAGTGAGCAGATTTAGATCGATTTAAGAACGGAGGTCCAGTTGCTGGGATGAACAGAGTTGAAGGCTCAACAAACCTCAATGCTAAAGTCTGTGATGAAAATGTTCACATCCTTGGAACATGAAAGTGATGTGATGTGTATAAATAATCTGTGTGGCTGACTCCATAAAGAGACCGATACATTCGCTCGCATGCACGCACCAACATAGATTGATGTTAATATAGGGTTCATTCTACCTCTATCGTTTTCTTCATTTAACCTTTACTTACTATGGTATTATTTGAGCTGTGCTGAGTGAGAAAGCCAAGTCCTGCTCCCTCACCACAGACATTTGTCATGTGACCTGGAGCAGGAGTAAGAATGGTGCACAGACGAATGAGGCTGTAACCCGACCACTACTGTGTCTATGGTTCTCCTACCCAGGAAGACATGATGATACACTCTCTCTAAAGACTGATGACTTACTGACTTACACATCATCTAAGGCTTGGTGCCAAAGACACAACATACAGTAAACATGATAGTTCAATTGTGCATCTTCATCTAATTTATAAAATATACTTTATATTGTCGACTTTGGCTTTGCCTTAGTAATCACATTGTTGAATGTATTGTTATTCCACTAAGGGGTTGTTTCTTGACATGCCTGGACAAGATAGAGAGTGTGGTAGTACAAGATACATCACTGTATGGACTTTAAATGTAAACTCAAGATGTAACAGGCAATGATTCAATGTTCACCTCTGACTATTCTGTAAACTATTAGGTAATGCCAGTGTAAAGAGGTCAGCCTATCCCAGCTCGGAGGATACACAGCAGGAAAGTGTAGGTTTTCTGTAGGGATCAGGATGGACAGCAGCGCCTTTCATCGGCTGCTCTCTCATCAGTCATGTGTGGGTCAACCTGGAGCTAATGTCTGCAAAGGCTCGGCTGAATGCAGTGAAGAAGACACACCGTTGATGAGCAGCACAACTAAACCACTTCACTTGAGGGCAGTGTTTCTTAAACAATGGGCTAGGTGAAATTTGAAAACCTACTTTAAAAAAGAGCTGATCAATTTGAAAGAATACATATGTTTTTAATATAATGAGCTGTGTACGTTAAACTCTGCTGTAGGTTAAAAACTGGAACAGATTGACACAGAGCCTATGGAAATGAGCACAGGACACACACACTTAAATGTAAATACACACAAACACACACAAACTCTCTCACTCATACCAAATACCTCCCTGTCATGCCTGCTTCCAAAAACATGGCCAATCTCACCGCAAACTAATAGTCATGGGCTGCTATCTTCATCACCCCTGGGAACCACACACACACACACACACACACACACACACACACACACACACACACACACACACACACACACACACACACACACACACACACACACACACACACACACACACACACACACACACACACACACACACACACACACACACACACACACACACACACACACACACACACACACACACACACACACACACACGGAAAGAGAGAGTGTGAGTTCCTCAGTAGAAGCCTGCTCCTGGACTAAATTATAATTTATTCAAATTGTGAATGATCCCTTTAGGCAATTAAAAAGTCCTTCCCAAATGTAGGGGGGTTATAACGCCCCTCTCACTGCTAACCACAGGGATTTCCATGTGCTAGGCTGCATCCTGTACCAAGCAGCCAGATATTCCAACTATCCACACCACACGCCAGAGCACTGAGAAACAGCAGGGTGGGGACAGTGTGTGTGTGTGTGTGTGAGAGATAGCTGGCGTTTAACATTGATGCATCAATCTTTTTGTATCCATCTGTATTCATTGCTCTCTCTTATACATATATTATATAAATGAAAGATAATGATTAAACATAAGGACAATTGAAAGTGTTTATGAACTGCTCCACCTTGGTTGGCAAATGCTGGGGTGTGAAGGCATGCTGAGCAAGAAAGAGAGGAATTCAAGTGAGAGGACAGACTGCAGGCCTTAGGAAACATGTTATCACCGAGTGTGTGGGTCTGGGTGTTCACGTATGGGTATGACGTATCAAGTGTTAGACCGCAGTAGGCTTTAAGGATGTGATTGCCTCAATCGACCCTTTTAATGCATCTTATGGCTATGAGTGACAGCAGAATCAGGGGGTAGAGAGTGGACATTTCACTGCAAAAACAGTGAGAATTCGGATAGAATTGAAAGTTATTCAAAGGTATGTCAACATTGTAGGAAGTGTACCCTGGTTAGACCACTCGGGACACACGCATTAAGCACTCTTCTTTTACAAACGGACACACACAGGAGATTGCAGATCTTAAATATGTCTCCCTGTTTTAGCTGAACCAACAGAAGGCCTGCTCCTTTAGGAAGTTATTTTCTCTTTTTAGGAATATCTATATGGACTGGCAACAAGAGAAGATATTATTAAAGGATTTAATGATAATAAAAAATAGTTGACATGTACTCATCTAAACTTCCTTTATAGTTTGCTTGGGAATCATAAACATAGAGAAATGGGGAAGGTGGGAGGGATAGCTAGATAGCGAGCAGACACATTTTTGGCTTTCTTGCACTGTAGAGTTCTCCGGGGCGATCTGTGAGTGTGAAGAGCATGGCTCTTGCTTCCTTTTTACCCATGTCCTCTTCAAGTAGGCCTGTACAGTATCCTCTTGACAGCTCGGTGCTACCCTCATTTTACATTTCTCATATTTCCCTGTCCATTCTGCCTTTGTTCATCTTTTTCACTCCCCCCGTCTTCCTCTCAAGATGATTTCATGTGCAGTGGGTTCTCAGGGGAACCACAGAGAGAAAGGGGGACAGATTGCCTTACAACAGCAAATGAGTAGCTTTGGCTTCAGAATGTGTGTGTGTGTGTGTGTGTGTGTGTGTGAGAGAGAGCCTTGGGGACAGGTCAGCTGGGACACACACATCATACCAGAGCCATGAGGACCGGCTGCTGGTCTGCCTTCTTGACAGGTCTCTCAGACGGGACCAGGCCCTGAACAACCCTGGGTGCAGTGATGCATCTAATGATAGTTTGGTAGAGAGGAGAATAAGGAGGACTACATTAAGGGAGGGGTCATGACTTTATGTCCACAGAGGGAACCGAGTCAAACCAGGGCTACTGGCGGAGCAAAGTCACCATGAATGACATATGGAAGGTAAAGGGTGCACACAGCGAGCTGTATGGATCCTAAAGAGAAGGGAATGTATGGGCCAAAGAACGAGGCCGGATTCAAGCTTCGAGTTTCATTTAAAGCCATGGTCTTATCAGGAAAGGACATCACATACTGGGGTGTAAGTGAGATACAAAAGACACATTTGCCAATGCCAAGACAGAACAGGATAGCCAGGCAAAGGCATGTGGCAGGACACACCAGACCAGGGCTAATGAGCCCAGTCAGTGTGGTAAACACCAGAGCACAAGGTGGCGCTGGTAGGGGATGAAGAAATGGACAAGGAGAGCGCTTGGAAGCTATGAGCCACTGTTAAAAAGAGACATCCAAAGCAGAGTATAGAGCAGAGCCTTTCCAGGTCTACTGATCTCATCGAGCTGATGGAGGTGAAGCATCAGGAATAAAGAGAGTTGGACTGAGTCCACCCCAGGGGAGTATTAGACAGCTATGTTCTCTAAACCGTGTATGAGGGTGTGTGGGCCTTTGTCTGGTGGGTCCCTATAGTGCATGGCAATAAAACACACAGTGTACTACACACAGCAGTATATCATCAGCTTGACAGAGCTAATTGCACTGTGGCTCCCAAGCTGAAAAGTGTTTACTCATGTACTTCGAAGGGTTGTAGCATTACACTGTTTGGATGCACTGTAAACGTTTGTTTAACATGGTTACCAAGTTGAATTAGGGAGGATTTGGAAATGATGAGTGTAGTGTCCAAAGGAAAAGAAGAAATAATGTGCAGGATAGCACCTGAGGTTGGTATTATAAGTGACGGATAGGCGAGAGGTCAGGGATTAAGGGCATGGTTTTCGGGGTGAGGTGGAGAGCAGGCTCCCAGATGGAAAGAGGAAAGATGGGAGAGTAGGGGAGGTGTGGGGGATGATGGCTTGTGATGATCAGAGTTATTTTAGACACTCCAAAGCATTATGGGACCTAAGAAAAACAGCACAACCACTTAAGACTCCAGAAACTGATTTGTACGAGCTACAAAAACACACTCGCAGGACCATTAAAGAAATACAACCCCTTCTCTTATCAGGACCACTATTGTTATAACCCCAACATTTAATTAGGAGTGTGAGCTACATTTGCTGAGGCGGCCACATTGGCAGGCATTTGATCACATCAAGCTTAATAAGTTAGCTGAGTGTTTCTGGCAAAGTTGCACTATTTCTTATTTATCTAGTTTCACAAATCATGTCCATCTTGAGAACACATTTTTCATATACCACAAACACATGATGGAATAATAAATGACAGAACCGTCCAGGAATCACATTCCTTATCTATGATGACATATGGCCTGTTCGACAATCTTTCTTCCAAAACATGCCAGAAAATAAAGAGGTCATTTTGACTCACTGCTAAAATGAGATGTTGTGTTTGCTGCAACTCTCCATGTGTGTCTGACTTTGTGTGTGTGTGTGTGTGTGTGTGTGTGTGTGTGTGTGTGTGTGTGTGTGTGTGTGATAGCTAGAGTGAGGTAAGAACACAGATTAACCATGGTTGATGATTAATACAACTTGACTTACTGAGAGCAATTATGGCCATGTCTTTTCTCAAACTTGACTTTCTCACACTCACCATGGAACACATGGGGGTCATGAAACATGTGCGCACCAAGCACAGAGACATATGCCACAGATCGCCAGCCCACCCTTCCGCTCAACCTCAAAACCACAAAGGGTTAAATATAATCAATCTTCTTTAACAATGCTGTCAGGGTACTGTCTCAGAGCGCTGACAGAAACACAGATAGTGACCGCTGCACGCTGATCAATATTTTTCTGGTGTGTGTGTGTTTGTGTGTGTGTGTGAGTGTGTCTATGTGTGTGTCTGTGCATGTCTGTGTTACCTGAGGGGACTTGTGGGATCTCCAGCTGTACTGGTGGCTGTGGAGGCTGGCCAGCAGCACGTTCTCATCTGTGTCCACCTGGCCGAAGCACAGCGTCTCGTGGGTGTCGTTACAGATCACGTAGTGACTGTACACCAGCTCCTCAGCCTGCGGGTTCCCTTTCTAAGAAGAAAAACAGGAGAGTAGTGGATGAAAATAAAATAAGGGGAGACATGAGAAAAAGAGTTTGTTCAAATACCTCCAGGTGTGTATATTTATGGTGGGAGTATAATGCACAGTATATGTGAAGTTTGAGTTTAAGTACGTTTACAAGTGTCATCAATGCATGTATTTTCAATCTTAAAAATGCAACTGTCAGTCAGTAGGAAAAGGAGATGAGTGATTTCACCTGTGGGAGCAACACAACCTCAGAGGCAGAATCATTTCTCAGCTATCCAGGCTAAAGCGGCTTACACTGGCTTTCAGGGCCAAACCCCTCGGCCCCACATAAAACCTCCAGCAGGCCGCTCTCTTTACCAATTATCAACTTTTTCACATCCTTTTTTGAGCGGCGAGATTTGTGTCCTTAGATTAATGGAATTCAGTTCAAATGACAACTTTGTTTGTATGTGCATGGTTTTTCCTCACATTTTCTCAAAGCATGAAACAAAATGGGCTACCAAGCAGGCATTCATGATCCTAACAGTCATCAAGACAGTGTGGTTTGTAAGGAGAAAATAATACGATGGAAGCTGGCCCACCTACAGCAATGGGTCAATGAACAAGCCTCACAGAAAACTCCAGTCATGCGAGTGGTACAGGGATGCTGTCCACTCATACGTCACCCTGCATGCAAGAGCGAAGAGCTCACTGGCCTGCTATTGAAAACACTGCTTTGACAGGGAGAGGGAAAGTGTGTCAGGGCTTCTGTATACATTTCAGTACACAATTTCAAAACAGCACATAGTTTGCATGTGAGCTGGATAGCGAGGCTGCAAGTTTATGTTTAAGGTTTACTTCAGCTTCTTCCAAAGGCTCTCAAGCCCTGATGGGGTCTCTCCTGCACACCCCTCCCTGACTATTGACGCATGTGATTGTGGTTCAGACAGCTTCTCAACAACTACTCCACTATCCTAACAAAGAGGGACCCCGGCCTGCTGTATACTTTTAAATAGCAGGGGGTTGATGGTTAAAAGAGGCTGGCAGTGAAAGCTCAGAGTTTGACTGCCAAGCACGTTCGGGGTTCAGGGGTTGTTGATGCTATTAAAAACGGATGGGAAAGTTTACACCATTAAAACGAACACTTGATGAAAGATTTGAGAGAGAGGTAGACAGAGCAAAATATAGACAGGACAGCTGCGACAGTGGGTTCAAATCCATTTCCAGTTTTATAGTGGAACACTATCTGTGCTGCCTTTCGAATCTGACACTGTGATTTACAAACTTCCTGCTGCCATCTTAAGATGCCGTTGTTAAGCCCACTCTTTGATGGTATCGTCTTTCTGCTCTGATTCATGAGGTAACATGATACACACATCAGAAAAGCTCCCTGCAGTAATCATAATCACTCCTCGTCTATCCACGACTTTAAGTGGACAAATATTAAGACAGAGATATTTAAACAGTCAACACGTCTTCCTTGTTAAAGAGCATAAGATGACAGCCTGTCCTTCAGACGCAGTCCTACCAGGAATCAAAGGATCCATTTCACTAATCCACCCAGATTATATTACTTACATTGTCTAGCCCTGATCTGCGTGGTAGAGTGGCACATATATAAAGAGCAAGGTACAGTAACATGTCTGGAAAACCAATTGTAAATAATGACACCCACTCAAAAAAATACTCATGAAACAAGACGCTGTGGAGAAGATAATGAAACCTCCAAAAGGGACACAATAAAACAATAATCAGATCTACAATCACCTATATGTTCTGCTTTAGATGACCTTCGCCCACACATCTGCTACAAACAGGAACCCGATCTCTCTATCACTTTTTTTCCGGTTGCAAACGAACATGGGACACACGGGGGGGAAAACAGGAGGAAAATTCCGGTTGTCTCAATTGCACATATAACAGTCTGTGAAAGTTCTGTGAGAACGCAGAGTGTGTAAATACTACTGGGCTTTTGTGTGGCTTTCCACTAAAGCCACTTCCCTGGGGTTAGGGGCTGGGGGAGAGAAGAAGGAAAGTGGGGCTAGGGACTGAGAATTGAAAAAGGAGACATGGGGTCTGAGGTTAGAGTGGTGGGGGGCTGAGGTTGGGGCCATATGGGCCTATAGAGTAAGAGGCACATGAAAATAAAGACAACACTAATAAATAGGTCCTGGCCTGCCACTGGGAGCAGCCATTTCATCAAAGTTTACACACACATCATTAATATCAATTGGTTTGTGGATCTTTTTTGGGCATTTTAGCAGCTTGATTTTTAACTGATCCATCTTTGTTTTTTGTACACTAACTTATATTTATGTATGTATTCATTTGACAGGGACAATTCACAGCTTCTCAGCTGAACCAGAGTTAGCTACAATACCAGCTGTAGTCCCTAGGCTGGAAACATGACATCTCTGTTTGGAAAAGTAGCCATATTAGAACACAAAAACAGTACATATTCACAATACACCAACTACATAGAGACATCAGCACATCACAACAACCACATGTAAGCAGCACAACAGCAACCACAAGGTTTCACAACATTGAAACACACAAAGTGTTTGAGGTGTGAGATGGATACATGATTCGGTCCATTTTAGCCTCATTTATTTGTTTAATAGCAGCAAGGCTTTAGCAATCTCATGCACAACTTACTGAGCACCACATGTTCGTTGCTCTTATTATTATTGCAACAGACGTTTTGATCCTAACTCAGTTGGTCGGTGCTTTATTTGTCCTCTCATTATCTGAGTGCAGTTTTATGAACTCTTTATATAGGGAGAAGCTGCATCATTGATGATGTTGTAATGTACACACAACCAGCATCACCAAAACACACACAGCTGTCAAAGTCAAGGATACTATACTTCTGGATGATGGTAACTTGATGGGCTTTGTGCGGTGCCATGACTGGTTGTAGTGTGCAGTGAAGCAAACATTGTTTTACAGCTTGTGATCCAGTAGTGCTATGTGTGTCACATCATGCGTGTGCAGATCAAACATGTCTAAGGGTAACTGGCTTTTGGGGAGTTAACACAGAACAATTTAAAGTCATTATGTAGTGTGCAGTGTGCATATCGACCGGGTGACGACACGACCTGTTGACGCAGCAACCACTGTAAGTTATATTCTTGTTTAATTAGACTTCTCTGTTTCATTTATTCTACTCTGTATAATTGTTCTGCAGTTATTGTAGCTAAAACGGCGCTTTTGAGAGATTTTACATCTCAGATCTGCTCAAGTGAACCTGTAACACAGGTCTCAGTCGGGCACTCAAGCCCGCATTACAATATAGGCACATGCGGCTCTTCAGTTCAGACTAGTGTTTCACGGTGTACCGATACTTGAAAGGTACCACGATACCCTGCCGTTAAAAACGTTACGATTCCTCCGTTTCATTAGTATCAGTACTTTAAGAATGACGGGGGAAAGTACTCCGGTGAGAAAGCGCCGTTTTACTAAGAGCCGTGTGTGTTCAGCGCTCTGCTTCCACTCCCTGCACTGCAGCCGTGCCTGCAGTCCCGCCCCTCTCAAGCACACTCTAAGTCCCTCCCCTCTCAAGCACGCTCTAAGTCCCTCCCCTCTCTCGTGCACGCGCTAGCTGCCAGAGCATGTGAGAGAAGCATGGCTGCAAGTGGGAGTGCAACTGCCGCTGCGCCTCGGCTTGTTGACAGAAAAGACGCCAGAAGCGAAATGTGGAAGTATTTGAGCTATATCTCTGACAGTGAGGGCAAGCCTACGGACACCACGAGGCCTGTCTGTAAGAAATGTATTAATTTTTATTTAATACGAATTCTTGTCATTTATTTTATTTATTGTTCTCATTGTTTAAAGTTTGTGTTATGGTTCTGGTGTGAAATAAAGCACAATAATTACATTTAAGACTGTTTCCCTTTTTTTAAGAAAAGTATCGAAAAAGAATCAGAATCGCAATTCTTGACTTGGTATCGAAACTAAAATGTTGGTATCGTGACAACACTAGCTACTCCTGACAGTTAAACCTGATATTTAGTAGGTCTGTTAAGTATTAACGTAATTTGGCCGGTCAAAGTTGTTTGGGCTCGGATAAAATCGCTCCATTACTTTTGTCCCGTGTCACTTTCGTCCCGGCTCTCCCTACGTGTGTGTGTGTGGTGTCAGGTGTCAGTATGAGAGGATGACAGCGCGTCTAATTTTGATGTGGCCCAAGAGCCAATCACAATAATACCTGCGATGCAGTGAACCAATCACATTTGAGGGGGGGGGAAACCTATCGTTGATTAAACTCTATCCAGTGTTTCCCCTGCCATTGTCTTGAAGGGGCGCTGCGCCCCGCCAACGGAGCCCCGCGCCCCCCCCCCTGAAATTCAAGGTGTTTAAAAAAAATATATAATTTTCTTTTTTTAAATATATATATATAGCACCAAATTGCAAATAATCTATAACTACTGTCACTTTTCACATTGAACATGTGCTCTTTTATTAAATAAACTAAACACTTTCATTTTAAGTTGTGAGCTTAGTGTTTTTGACCCTAAGAAACACTGATGCATTAATCAATAACAATAATCCACAGCTCCTCTCTCTGCTCCAGAGGATTTAAAAAATATCCCAATGCCACAAAAATGCATCAGTGACGTGGTTGAAATCTTGTCTCCAGAAAACAAAAAACTGAAACAAGCGGTATCAGTGACTGTGTGTTTGATGTGGCTCTATGCAGTAACATAGAAAAAATGTGGCTCTTAACCTCTGACTGGTTGGCCACCCCTGCTGTAGAGAGTTAACTAATTAGAGGGGCTTGGCCCCACAGCTGTGAGAACTCAGCAATCAGGCTCCATTTTAGGTAGCTATTTACTGGAGCGTCAGCTTCAGCGTCAGACAGCCGAAGACCGACAAAGACATTGGAGTCCTGCTGGAGAAGACTGACAAAGACATTGGAGTCCTGCTGGAGTCTCTAAGACCGACAAAGACATTGGAGTCCTGCGGGAGTCACGAGGGTGGCAAAGAGGAGGCAAATCCTACTTTGATTGAGCTAAGTATCGCTGGTGTTTTATTTCATTCGGTTGTTTAGCCCCTCATGCTATAATCATGTGTATTTTCTCCATTCCTGTTCATGTGTCCTCTCGCAATTATCACTGGCCCCGTGTATCTCGTAATCGATATAACCGGCCTGCTCTCGTCTATCCCACATGCTCCACTGACATCCAACATCTAGTTTCAGGTGGCCTGTGGAACTGCCAGTCAGCTGTTCCCAAGGCTGACTTCATCTCTGGCTACGCTTCCCTGCAGTCCCTGGATTTCCTTGCTCTCACTGAGACGTGGATTACTCCATCCAACACATCCACCCCAGCAGCTCTCTCCACAGCATATTCCTTCTCCCATACACCCAGACCCACTGGCAGAGGAGGTGGCACTGGTCTCCTGCTCTCTCACAAATGGAGCTTTTCCCTCTTCAAGCTACCTAACTTCACTCCTTCCACCTTTGAATTCCATGCCGTCGCAGTAACCCATCCTATACAATTAACCATTGTTGTTCTCTACCGTCCGCCAGGCGCCTTGGGGGACTTCTTGGAGGAATTAGATCATCTCCTCTCACACATCCCTGAAACTGGCCCTCCCGCTGTACTTCTCGGAGACTTCAACCTCCAGACGGGGAAGATAGACGAACTAACATCTCTGTTAACCGCCTTTGCTTTCTCACTGTCTCCATCCCCACCAACTCATAAAGCTTGATCTCATATTCTCAAGGAACTGCACTACTTCTAACCTCTCTGTAAACCCGCTCCACACATCCAATCACTTCTTCATTTCATTCTCTCGACCCCTTTCCAAACATAACAAACTAATCTCTTCTCATCCTGCACCTGTCCGCCGTAACCTTTGTTCCCTCTCCCCCTCTACCTTTGCCTCATCGGTGCTCTCAGCCCTCCCTTCCTCTGACTCGTTCAAACTCCTGCCTCCAAACTCTGCTGCAGAAACTCTCCTCTCTACTCTCTCATCCTCTCTGGACTCTCTCTGTCCTCTCACATCTCGGCAGGCTCGTCAGTCCCCCCCTGCTCCCTGGCTAAGTGACGCACTGCGTGCTAATAGAACCGTCCTTCGGACAGCAGAGCGGAAACGGTGGAAATCCAAACACCGTGACGACCTCCTAACCTATCAGGCTCTCCTCTCCTCTTTCTCTGCTTCGATCTCTCAGGCAAAAAGCACTTTCTTTCAAGATAAGATCCAATCTTCCTATTCCAATCCCAAAAAACTATTTTCCATCTTCTCCACCCTCTTGGACCCTCCCAAAGCACCTCCCCCCTCCTCACTTCTGTCAAGCGACTTTGTTAACCATTTTGAAAAAAAGGTTGATGATATTCGCTCTTCTTTTTCTGACTCACCTTTACTCACCGCTGGGTCACCAGATCCTCCTTTCACCCACACACTAACCTCCTTTTCCCCTCTCTCTCCAAGTGAGGTTCTTACCCTCATTACCTCTGCCCGCCCTACCACCTGTCCTCTGGACCCTATCCCTTCAAACCTCCTTCAGACTATCGCTCCTGATATTCTACCGTTTCTCACCCATTTCATCAACACTTCTCTAACTTCTGGTCACTTTCCAAACAGTCTCAAGGAGGCAAGAGTAAACCCTCTCCTAAAGAAACCCACTCTCAACCCGTCTGATGTTATAAACGACAGGCCTGTCTCTCTCCTCCCGTTCCTGTCTAAAACACTTGAACGCGCTGTCTTTAAACAACTCTCCTGTTATCTCCATCAGAACAACCTTCTGGATCCGCACCAGTCTGGTTTCAAGGCAGGTCACTCCACAGAAACTGCCCTCCTTGCTGTCACTGAGGAACTGCACACTGCCAAAGCAGCATCCCTCTCCTGTCATCATCATGTTGGACCTGTCAGCTGCATTCGACACGGTGAACCATCAGATCCTCCTTCGCACTCTCCAAGAACTTGGAGTTTCAGGCTCTGCACTTTCCCTCCTCACCTCATACCTCAAAGACCGTACCTACAGGGTAACTTGGAGAGGGTCCGAGTCCGACCCTTGTCAATTAACTACAGGGGTTCCTCAGGGCTCTGTTCTTGGTCCCCTCCTCTTCTCCCTGTACACAAACTCGCTCGGATCGGTCATTAGCCCGCATGGTTTTTCATAGCACTGCTATGCTGACGACACCCACTTAATTCTGTCCTTTCCCCGCTCAGAGACCCAGGTCGTCGCACGCATCTCTACTTGTCTAGCTGACATCTCTCAGTGGATGTCTGCTCATCACCTCAAGCTCAACCTTGACAAGACTGAACTGCTTTTCCTTCCGGGAAAAGATTGTCCCATCTTGACCTGACGATCAACATCGGCACCTCTGTTGTTTCCCCGACTCAGACTGCAAGGAATCTGGGTGTGATCCTAGATAACAACCTGTCCTTCACTGCAAACATCGCTGCTACAACCCGTTGCTGCAGATATACGCTGTACAACATCAGGAAGATTCGTCCCCAGCTGACCCAGAAAGCCACCCAGGTTCTGGTCCAGGCTCTCGTCACCTCACGCCTAGACTACTGCAACCCCCTCCTGGCTGGTCTACCTGCATGTGCAATCCGACCTCTGCAGCTCATCCAGAATGCAGCGGCTCGTCTGGTCTTCAACCTTCCAAAATGTTCCCACACCACTCCGCTCCTCCGCTCCCTTCACTGGCTCCCGGTAACTGCTAGAATCCACTTCAAGACACTGGTACTTGCATACCATGCTGCGAATGGATCTGGCCCTTCCTACATCCAGGACATGGTTAAACTGTACACCCCAGCGCGTGCACTCCGCTCAGCCAAACAACTCGCTGCACCCTCGCTGCGAGGGGGACCCAAGTTCCCATCAGCAAAAACACGTGGGTTTGCTATCCTGGCTCCAAAATGGTGGAATGAGCTCCCCATTGACATCAGGACAGCAGAAAGCCTGCACATCTTCCGGCGCAGACTGAAAACTCATCTCTTTCGACTCCACTTCGAGCGATAGAATTACTAACAAAGCACTTATATACTAATAAAGGACTGGCTTATCTATAGCCAGTTGAGTAGCACTTGAAATGTTTGGCTCTATGATACCTGATGTACTTATATGATTCTGTTTTCTTCAGGGTTGTGTCTTCCTGGTCGTATGTACTTATTGTAAGTCGCTTTGGATAAAAGCGTCAGCTAAATGCAATGTAATGTAATTATGACAACAGCGGGGTCAGTATTCCTTGCTCTATCATCTGTTTTGCTTTCAATTGGATCATCAATTACAAAACCAGCATCATGCTGCATTGAGCAAGACTTCAATCTACAGTTTGAGATCATACGTTCATTAGAAAGGTTGCTGCCTGGGAACAACTGGGAGTTTAGCATCTTGCTAAAGGTCACTATGATAGGAGACCTCAGATCCGCTCAGACCTGCACAGATGACCAACAATATGAGTGTTGTCAGAATTGTCAGCGAGGACCTGATTAGAAGTTAATGCTGAATGAAAGCACTGCAGTTGAGGCGAGAAAGAGGAGGAGAGCCTGCTTGCCTTGGAACACACTGCATATCATAATAGATGGAATATACATTCTTCACATCTGTACTCATGACTGCGAGAAAGACCTTGGTGATGTTATCATGAGCAGTCCATGTAACCATAACGACTGAATATCAAAACATATTTTAGCTACATGAGAATAAATTACAACCATATAAGGAGAATGTCTTATTTCTATTTGTAGCTATGCATCTGGAAGTTGTCCAGCTGCTCTGGTTGCGGTGGTCTGGTACGACCATGTCTGGGTTGTGAGGTTTCACTTGTGTGGTGGTGGAGGAGGAATCTTCTCCACAGATCCACGCTGACCCGGCAGGCCACAACAAAACGGGCCTGCCTGCCAGCCTTGACACCAGGAAACATGAAAATCACTGAAACAATTACACACGTTAGGTTACATCCTTGTGCTGCGGAAGGACAAAGCCTGTTAACATTTCCAACTGCATCTGATTACGTTTTCAATTAGGATCAAGTTTTTCTATGCATGTACAATGTGTGCATGAGTGTGTATGGAACGTAAGCCTCTGTCAGATCCAACATACATTTAGGCTTAACACGGAGGTTCTTTACATCAGCCCCTATAGTGCACCTCACCACCAGACAGATTGTGCTTAATCGCACCCATACAATGTTTTCTCACCACGTACAATTTTTTGTTTGAGTGAAAACCCCAAAAAGGAAAACATTATTGCACTCTCTAAGTGTCCACAACTTTTTCTTAGGTGAACCAAATACTGGAGAAGAGTGTTTAAAAAAAAAAAAATCAGCCTTTTGTACTTGACCTCTCTGTACCCCTACTCACACGCAGCACATTTGCCTTATAATTATGGTGTGTTCTTTCCCCTTGTGTTCAGTAAAGTGGTAAGGGCTGGGCGTAGTTCAAAGGATCTGTACAAGTTACAAGGCTGTTGCTGTTTTGACCAATCAAGACAATACAACAAGCTTAATCATTTTATGAATCAATCCCATACCAGTGAAAGGTTTTGGTTTGAATGTGTAATGAACAAGTGAAGACTATTCTGTGTGAGTATGTGTGAGCATTGCATGCCTCTATTTTGGGTCTAATGAAACTGGTCCAAAATGGTATTAAAAAAGCCAAACATATCACCCATTATCAGAAAAACCTGGCAAAAATCACAAGACCAAATAATATCCTAGGTAATCGTGCTTGGCATGTTGTGGATACCAACATATCCAAAACACTCCAGTAAAGCTGCATGACCATTCATTACAACAACACCAATGCTTTAAAGTCTTATTTATGGCTCATTTAACCAGCAGCAATAGGGAACACTTTCTAGCTTGCCCTACATGATGCAATAATGAAGCCAATGGACAATTATGACCGAAATATCCAACTCAGTCGGTCAGCTTTGATGAGTCAATGATGCCACAGAGTAAAAACAAAGGTATTAAACTGCTAGCCAGAATAATCATTTTAAAATAGGTTTCCTATATAGCTTGTTTCATTTTATTTTCCACAGGTAAAAGACCACAGCTGTTCCTAGAAAAACACAATTTATTTCTTTCACATGGCAGTGAGAGTGTGTATGCATGTAAAACCATGAGAGTACCTCATGTCTCCAGAGGCCAGTATATGAGTCAGCACAGCCACAGCTGAGCGACCATGATAGGGCATACAAAGCCAGAGAGGCCAGGGTGTGTGTATGTGTGTGCAGTAGACAAGTGGGTGGAGGATCAGGGCCAGATGAAGTCTTGGCAGGTGTCACCACTCAAGTTTTACCGTGTTTTTAAGGGCATCACTTCACACACTAGTATCCTGGCTACTAGAGGCAGTGCTGAGAGTTGAGAACTGAGAGATGACGAGGACCACAGGACGGACGAGAAGCCCGGCAAAGACACACTGTAGCCTGTTAGTCAGAGCTTACAGCAAAGGGCAGTACCCTCCTGCACATTTTATTACCACTGGCATATAACCAAAACCATTCTCATGGAATCCACTCTGTTTGTTTAGCTGATTTTACCCAATTGAACCATTTTGGCAAGTCGTCAAAAGGCAGATGCTCAGAAAAAGAGAGAGGAATGAGAAAGAGAAAACAATAACAGAATTGCAAGAGAATGTATGGCCAGGTATTTGGCCATAGGAGGGGAGGATTTAAAAACAAGAAATTGTTCTTTGGAGTGTGTTTGAATATAAAGTGTATATCAACCTGTTTCCAGCTTTGCAGAGCAGTGTCCACAGTGTGGATGGCATACTGGCTGATATTGAGGAACACCGGATCCACAAAAACATTCACATCCAGTGAGGTGTCCTGGGGGCAATATGTGGCAGCAGCCTGGCCCTGAAAACCACAAGAAATGTCATTTTTACACATTTCCTGACCAATGTGGAATTAGACAAACTAGCATAAATGTCTGAGCTCTACCTGTAGGACAACAGGCTGGAGGAGCTGCAGGTGTGTAAGGTTCCGGTACTCCAGCAGCTTGCAGTCTAGCTGGGTGGAGAAGCTGAACTCCTGACAGTGACGTGGGCCGTTGCTCCACTGGCGGAGGAAAACCCGCGGCTCCCGAGCACCAGTCACCATGAACTCTTGCTCCTGAGGTAACTTCCTGTCTGGCAGGAAGGGACGAAGTTGCCGGGATGGAACTGGAGGAGTGTGACAGAGGACCGCCATTAGAAACTGGACTGTGAGACATTTTTGATAGTACAAGGGAATAACAATCTTGCTGTGTTTGTAGCAGATCAATGGCAATGAGTAAACATGTGTTCAAGCTGTCCTCAGTGGACTGAGATAAATACAACCTTAGATACTAACTAATACATTATTATAAAGTAATACGATTTAATAGCTCATTTGAGTAATGTTGAATATAATGTAGTTTACACACTTCACTCTTCCAGTCCAACAATAAAGGTCTGAAACTGTACATCTGTATACATATGCACCCCGATCTGGACCCTACCGGTAATCTGTTTATATTCTTTGGTCTCTTACATTTGAGTTGCATACATTGTATATACTTAGTATCTTTGAATTTGATCTTCCCACTTTGTCACAAATGTCCTTCAATCGTATCTACAAACTCATGAGAGACTCTGTGACTGGGTATTTTCTTTCTTACCTGTGCCCAGCTGTTCTAGATGGTGGCAGAGGTGAACGTCCAGCTGTGCTAGTTGAAGGGACACACCCAGGGAGGGGACAAACCAGGGTGCAAAGCAGGAGTCCACACGGGTGCAGGCTGCCAATGCCATGGGAGAAACCAACTGATCGCAGGGCATCTGGGAGCCACTCTCACTGTCCAGACTGAAGGAAGAGCACACAGTCACACCCTCACCCATAAACAGATCAATTGGTATTTCTGACTGCGGGAAAACAAGTGAGCACTGAAAACAGTACAACTGCAAAGAAAACAAGTAATAGTATGAAAATAGTAAAGACAACAAGTAAATGCATTGTGTGGTTATAACATGACTTCATAGGAACATCATAATGGAGAATATAAGGAGCATAGGACCATGCTTTGACAGTTCAAAGGGAAAACATATGAAATGGTTATTTATTTTCCATCAAACTTATATAAATAGCATGAGCCAATTGGCCACACAAAATGAACTCACTAATACAAATAATATGATTTCTTAGAATGATTTTGTCTCTTGCCCAGTGAGTTACAAATTGTGTGACATCCTCGCCAGAAATGTACAATGAGATAAACGCTACAATTATATTACAGAGTATAATATGGAGTGGGCCTCCTCGCTGTCCGTCCCAGGCTGTGAGTTTAGGTCCATTACTACTGCCGCAGTTTCCAGGAGAACCTCTCTATGGACATTAATTGCATGTCATGGTTGATGAAGTTGAATGGAGGGTAATTGAAGTGAATGACCATTTGCTCTGTAATTTGCTGCTACCATGATCCACCATAAAAACTCCAGCAGGAAACGCTCAAGACCTGAACAACGCTGGTGCAGCAGAGTGCTCCTTAAAAAGATAAGCATCATATGTTGACCATTTTCATTACTTCCAGTTGGCAGGGCAGCCAAGTTATTTTTCTGGTGGAAACTAAAGTAAGGCAGATGAAACAAGCGAGTAAGGAAAAGGGAATCAATTTTGATCTAAAAAGACAAATAATTGAAACATAAAGGAAATGTAGTGTTTGGGCTATGATTGTAATGAAACACAGATGTATATTGCTCTACACTGTATCTGGTACTGTACACTCTCAGTTACTTCCCTTACATGTTTTCTTATTCCTCCCTTTTTAGCTCGCTAAGCCACACAGAATGTGGGCTTGGCAATACTCTTTCACTAGAAGTTCCTTTAATCCCGAGAGTCAAAAAGGGGGTGGACATTAAGCTGAGAAAGAAATGAAAAGAATACAGATGCAAATGAAAAA
Source organism: Harpagifer antarcticus (assembly GCA_902827135.1). Classification (NCBI taxonomy): domain Eukaryota; kingdom Metazoa; phylum Chordata; class Actinopteri; order Perciformes; family Harpagiferidae; genus Harpagifer; species Harpagifer antarcticus. Next base: position 1,182,978 of record CADEHL010001252.1, on the reverse strand, counting down.
TGGGTGAAGCACGGAAGATGTAATGGCATGACATAACATGAGAGAGAGGAAAAGAGGAGGCAGTGAGAAGGGAGTAAAAGGTGTTTCAGTCCCACGTCAACCTATCCAAACCAAGGATCTTATGAGCCAAACCAAAGGGGGCTTCACCCCTCTCGCTTCCCGTGAGCTTCCACACAATTAGATACACTCAAGGTAAGCAGGAAGGAATCCGGATGGGCCCTGACAGGCACTTGGTGTGCTGGGAAATCTCATTAGGCCGATCTGAACGCCTTCCAAGCCCGCTCCCTGCTCCTGTACACCAGATGTGGGGCGAGGGACACATTGCTAGCTCTTTGTGCTTGGCGGCCTGGGTGCAGACTTTTTCATATACAAGCATGCATAAAAGACACACAGATACATTGAAGCACAGAGAAACAGTACAGGATGAATTCTCCCCACCTCTGCTCATCTCCTCCCTCTCCATTACTGTTGAGGACTATCCTCCACAGGTCGGAGGCCACCAGCTCCTTCTGCTTCTCTGTCAGGCTGAGGCTGGGCAGCTGCAGCTGGCAGGCCCGGCTCTCTGAGAGGCTGAACTCCCGGTACGGAACAAAGGCCTGCTGGAGCTCGTCCCAGAATTCTAGGCTGCATGGTACCTGGAATGAAAGACACAGTGAACAACTTATACATGTCAGCCCAAATATGTATATCATTTATTTGTGAATGCATACTTTTCATCCTTATATGTAGCATTAGTATTAGACAATCAACATTGTGGCAGCATTTTTGATTTGACTGTCATGTTATTGCACAACAGGTACTACTTTAGTCCTATGGATCCCCCAGTTACACACTGTATTTAGCAACTGCAGTCGTCTGCTAATCATTAAGCACAAGTTTAAGCAGCCTTTGAAGACGCGGGGAATCCCCATCTTGGAGAAGGAGTGAGCAAGTGATTTTTTATGGTCACTGTATTCCAGTCGTACATTTGTCTTACTTCAGACAAACCAATCTTGAGTTTTCTCATAGTCGGAACAAAGCGACAACTCTTTGACTGGAGACCACCAACGCAGCGAGACGACAATTCATCACCAATGCATGACCACAGCATAACTAAACAGTGGGCAACTGTAAGCTACACTGAGGCCATTAGCATTGAAGTCCTGGAGCTGTTTTTCACACTGAATAACAATCAGCTGTGTGAGTGTTCACACATTGCGAGACGACTGGTGAGCTCCATTGATTCCTCTCATATTGTGCCAACATTAGCATAAATGTGTCTGGTGCTCCTGTGTGAACTAAAACAGGTTCTCAGGTTCCCCCCAACCACCTGCACATCAGCCGCTGATGGATCAGAGGTGGCAGGAACTTTTGGCTGCACACCTTAAGGATGCCTGGCAGGAAGTGTGTGTGTTTGTGTGTGTGTGTGTGTGTTGTGGGAGGTAGTGCGACAATCCAATTGTTTACCCGAAGTTCCGAGCTCCCTGGACACTTACCATCTCATTCAACAAGTTAGTGTGTGGGTATGTGCAAAGCTTCGTGTGTATGTGTCTGTGCATTTCTATGTGTGGGGCTGTACTGTAAAGGGGCGGATGCATTAGGTAACTGTAGCATCATGCAAGAAATGCCACTCAGGTTTCCTGGAATCAGCTTCTCATAATTGTACCTGACAGAGCGGTGCACCCGCAACCCTGACGCTGAGCCACCGGAGCGGAAACTCACTGAATCTCCGCAGAGAATTCCCACAACTGCGTTGCCAAAACACAGAGGGTGTTTTTCTTTCACCTGTGATATTCTATACAGATGACGGCATACAGAAATGATTATGTGAGGTACATATATGGTACAGTGGAATACATTTGCATGGTTGAATTTGCGTCATGTTCCCTTTGACTTGCGATGGCCTTGGAGGAGATGAAATCGCTAACAAGCTCAAAAATGTTGTAGGGTTGATGGAAAAAGAAGAAAAAGGAAAAACTAAACAAATAGATTTGAGCTATGTTGAGTTGTGTGTCTGTCTAGAAATTGCTTTTTGGAAGAGAAGGCACCTATTTACATTTCAAAGAGGAAGCCGTATGTATAATTGTATGTATGAAAGACAATATGCGTGTATACATATGTGTATACACAGGTGTGCGTATGTATGTGAGCGCATGATACAGTCTAGGCAGTGTTGGTTTCCGCTGCCTGATTGTGTGTGTACCTTATCTGATAAACAACATGTAACCCTGAATAGCTGACATTCCCTTGGCTGGAAGGATCCAATCTGTGTTTTGCTTCAGCACCAGTCAAAGTATGCCTGGCAGTTCACAGCGAAAAATCAGCTTGAAGACTATCTATACATGTTATCTAGTTTTTGAGTCAAAGTTCCACTTTTTCCAGTAGTTTCATTAATTAAAACTATTTACAAATATATTTAAACCAGAACTGTTGCATATACAGTACAGATGCGATTTCCATTTCTGTCACCCAAACATTCTTCTGCCAAAACAATAAATATTACTCTGCAAGGAGTTGCTTTGTGAGACTGACCAATCACAGTTTCTTTAAAAGTTTAACTAAAGTTAGAGTCACAACAACAACATACAGAAATCATTTCAATTTCCTGGTGTGATGACTGCTAGAGTTTCTGCAACTGAAGACTCCCCGGCCCCCCTCTGAGGCCCCGGCTGCTGCTATTACTTTTATTAACAATATCCCCACTTCTATTAGGGTTTCTGTTATTTCACTGATGCCTATATGTCTACAAATTCCACTGCTAGCTACCTCTTATCAGTCAGCAGACAAATTGAATTGACATCGGCTTGAGCAAATGTTTACTCAGGTGATGTAATGAAAATTGTTCTGAAAATGACTCCTGCTATGCTGTCTCAGGTGGGCTAATATAGGTTAACATTAATCAGTGTGGAAAATCAGGAATAAGCCCATGCTGAGATCTTCACGCTTGGCTTTTTTTTTCTTCCTTTGGGCCAAACTTTTTAAAAGGAGGGACTGAAGTTTTGGTGGATGAGGTGTAGAAATTGCAGATCAAATTAACAACATGGACAGCCTCTTATTTGTATAGTACGTTAGCTGTGACCAACGCAGGTCTGCTTTAGTACTGTCCTGCTACAATAATAGTTATCTTGGCTAAGTTACAATCTTTCTCTCTCTGGTCCAATGGGCCGTTGTGAAGAGAACTATCCACGGACTCTCTCCAGTTTTCTACTCCCGAAAAAAATTGCATTTTCTTTTACTGACTGGAAAAAACATGCATCATTAAAAAAGGCAGAGGAAGCGAATCTGATGGACCTGTGTTTCTCATCACAACAATGACAAAGAACAACAGCTGCAGCGGCGGTTTGGACTGGAGGTTGCTGGTTCATCTCAGGCCATGGAGCTTTTATGATATGGGTCGCAGGCCAGCAGGCCCTGATGGCAGAGCCCTGCTGGGACATGAAAGGCTATCCCACAGTGCCATGCACGAAAGCAACAGCAGGGGAGCAGATGGCCCGATGTTGATGATGTTTGTCTGAGCCTTTTTTTGCAGCTGCCCAAACAGCGAGAGCATGATCCATTTCCTACATTTGCAGAGTGAAAGAAATGCTAATATTACTGAAACGAGAATGTGTGTGAGGACAAACGGAACCGACTATATGCTGCGTCTCAGCTCAAGTTTTGCTCTCCTCTTTAACAGACTGGATCTCCTCTCGTGCTCCCAGAGCGGGGGTCAGGCTGAATCACGGCTCCTGTGTTTACTCCCTGTTTCTCAGGCTTCACAACCCCACAGAGAGGCAACGGAGGAGCAGACGAATGAGAGGGATGGAAAAAGATCAGTAAGGACACCTGCTTATGATTCAGAGAACTGGACCACACGGCAGTGAGAAGGTGAGAATGAGTCACCTTCCTCTCTCCCTCTTTTCCTTCATCACTAGGGCCCTTTACAGGCGGGAACCTATGGATGCTCCATCATGGATCTGTCCTTTGTAAGCTGCCCCTCCAATCACTCTGACATAGTTCCCCTTTCTACTGGATGTGAAAACAGCTCGGGCAGCAATTTGACTATGAGTAATGCTAGAAGGCTTGAATTCCCCCTCTGAGATACTGGAACCAGTTGGGAAACCACATCTATTTAAATGCAGGAAATATTGATTTTATAAAATGTTAATACGATCTGCTCTGGGGACAAGGGGCAGCATTGCTCAGAGAAAGAACTCCCCCCACAACCCCAGCTCCATCTATTCAGCAGGGTGGAGACACAGAGCACATTAAGCGAGGAGGGGGAAGTGTGACAGAAGAGAGAGAAGCGGAGGAGGAATAGCATGAGGAGATGGAGAAACTCCAACAAACCTTTCCACAGCCCCCTGCTGGTAAACAAGCTCATCAGAAAACAAAAGCTCAATGCTCACTCGCTCTATACTTCTCATTTCTTTTTCTGACCCTATAACTCTCACTTTTCATTTCTCAAAACGTTCAACCTCCATCTCCGACTGTCCGTCTGTCCGACTGTCTGTAACTGAGCCAGAACAGTTTTTGGGGATTTTTATGCTGCCTTTCCGTTTTCTGTTGCTGGACTTTGTGGCCCCGGGGGACACACAGGAAATATATCAGTAGAGACATTTGAAGTTTGGTAGAAGGGAAAGAATAATTATTGTATGCAGGAGGCTGATCTGGGATCACTACCACTTTGGTCCTGTTCAAATATCCCCTGGCCTTACACAAAATATGCTTATTATTAATATATAAGATATGTGAGTGTTTGGACTAAATATGAGGTAAGAAGGAGTGTGTAACATATCTGTAGACTGATCCAATGTCTTATAATGACTTTACAATCACTCCTTTCAAAAAGGCCATGATACATGATACTGTTTCTAGCAGTGTTGACAAAATGCATCACGGTAGCTTTCAACAATGGATTTAAGCCAGTCTGGCATTTACACTTGGTAAATGATGTTTTTCATGACGCTACCAGCAGTTCCTTACTGCTGCGGGCCAGGGGCCTCATTTATAAACGCTGCGTACGCACAAGATGACATACGCCAGTTTCTACGCACTGTTTGCGATTTATAAAAAACTAACTTGACGCGAAAACGTGCGGTCCTCCACGCAAACTCTGACCCATGCGTACGCACTAAGCGCAAAAACTGGAGGAACGAGAAACTGCGACACCGTTGGCAGAAGGAAGAATGGAGAGAAATATGTGGAAATAATACCATAAACAAAATGTTACCTCTCATTTATCGTATATGAAGAATTCATTTTCAAACATTGATTAAAGCCAATCTTAAAATGATGAAACAAACACCTGTTTGAGACTCCTCAGCGCACAGAAACATCACTTGGAGAAATAAATACGGAAATGTTATTGATCACTTGTCCTACGTAAGCAACCTTCCCACGTCAATCCTACGCAAGGCTTTATAAATGAGGCCCCAGAGCTTTCTATGAGAGAGGACATTGCATTTCTTTTCTAAATACTGTAAATGCTGACTTAGTCTACACAACTGTTCATACTGTTATCTTTGCTCTTAATAGTAATGGCTCCTCTTGAAATACTTAGCATGTATAGCTTTTCTCTACAGACAGAGTATCTCACCCCGCTGTATCTTATCCCCAAATCAAGTGGTTTCAGGGAGCATGGAGCCTCCTCTTCTCAACACCTCCACATCACCTGATTCCTTTGAACAGACTCGTCAGAAAAGACTGGACCATGCCAGATGGGTTGAGGAAGAATGGAGCAAAAGATGGGAAAACCACATGTTCATCAGCCAGTGATTCCTCATCTCCTGCTGTGTAATACACACTCTCACAAAAATGTCCGCAGTCGCACGCATCCATTCTTATTCACATAGATATCATAGTTTATCAGCTGCTGGAGAATCATATCTCCCCTGGACTATAGGAAGTGTAACCTTCATGTTTGGCTGTCTTCAGCCTTTTTGGATTCTCCTCTCACTCCGTATCTATCAATCTCTCTTTCTTTCCCCTCCTCCTTCCTGTCAATCTACTCCCAGTAACCATCCCCTCCCTACTACTCTGTCTATCACTGCCTTTTCCTCTAACCCTACCTCTGTTCTCTACTGTAACTCAATATGTGGCCAATCAGTGAGAGCTCTGGAGTTTTCTCATTACAGACTTTACAGCTGTGGGGCCTGGTAAAGAAGCCAAACATCTGCAGCACCTTCGTATATCTTGTCTCTCCTGGGTCGACATAAACTGACAGAAGAGAACATCTGTACTCGAGCTGAAGTGATTGTGGGAGTCCAGAAAAGAATCTGAGAGATAAAGGGAGGATATGACGATACGAGAAACTTCCCCTAAAGATGGAGGAAAGATGCAGAAAGAAAAATTAGGGAATGAAACCCAACCCTAATGCTAAGAAAAGGTCATTAGAAATCCTTAGAAATGGACTGGAAATGTAATCAGTCTGGCTACTGTCATTCATTTCAGGTTAATGTTATACCATCAACAGAAAACTTGAATTGTTATAAATACTACATCGTAAGAGTCAAGAGAAAAAGCTTCATTCTGGTGAATGGAACAACTATACCATGTTTGAAGTCATTCTTACTGGTTATTATGAAATGTCATGTAGAGCTGTATCGTAACATCTCATTTTGATCCATCCGTGGTTTACATTTGAGTTTCAGTATGAAGGGCTGCTGCACAGCTTCTGCAATCTAAGAGACTTTAGAATACCTTTTGCTACATAGATGAATGTTACAATGAAATCAAAACCACAATAAAAACTGAAATACAGTAATATCTGACTAAACAGTCAAATAAATAAACAGTCAAATAAATAAACAGCCCAAGGCGTGTCTGAAGTTATAACAATGTGAGGGAAATGTCCCTAATTTCTGCTCCAGGAAAAAAGAAACATATGGAGGAGGATGGGAAAGAACGTGATTTGGGACCCAGCTTGCATTGAAGGATGATAAGCTGGAAAGTGAGGCGGTGGATAGAAAGGCGCAGGATGAGTGATAGGAGGAAAATGGGATGTGCTGACCCCCACTGAGGCCCTGCAGACTCAGTAGCTGCTGAAGTCTGCCAAATTATAACCTCATCTGGGGTGAGGAACACCTGGCTGTTCACACCAGAGAAGGCCAGATGACTTCCACAGCTGTCTGAACATGTATTACATGTCGGAGGGACAGTAGGGGTCTCCATCATTCAATAACACATAGGGTATGGACGTTCTCATGACTCATGTCATGGGAATTATAATAGCCCTCAGTCCAACTCTTAGACAGTTTATTTCTCTTTCATTGCAGGTGATGTTAAGCAGGGATCAGATTCTCGTCTCAGTTCATACTTCTTTTAGCAAAACATGTATTTATTCACAATATGCTGTCTGTTTGGGAGGGAATCATTTGGGAATATAAAGAGAAGAGGAACTGGACAAACATGTATTTATTACCTGGAGGGCGTCTCCCAGGTCTGCAGTGCTGATCTCCGGGTCCTCAGTGGTGTTAAAAGGGACAGGGTTGATCCTGACGAAGGTAAGGACGCGGGGCTCAGGGTACCTCCACAGCATCACCCCCGGACTCTCCTCCGTCTCGCTGCAGAACACCACCTCATGGGGGCCAGGCAGTCTCTGGAAGGCTGCCAGAGAAGAGGAATTGACAATAATATCAGAATAAAGTTTTTACTTTATTCGTGTCAACTATCTCAAATCTAGATGCCATGCTTTAAAGGCAGACGGAAAAAAAACGAGTCGACAGATAGAGATGATGATGAGACAGACAATCTCATAGTATCATACCAATCTACTTCAACACTTTTCTATCAAAAAGACTCAGTGTAAAGAAACAACAACCTAACTTTAACTTTGGCCTACATATTGGATGCTGTGAAGCTATTTCGTCTATGGACTTTGAACACCCCAAAACAATGTCTGCTAAAAGAGCACTGCTGATGTTTGCACGCTTTTGGAATGTTTATATGCATAAGAATACGTCATAAACATTTGGGCTTTTGATCAAACAACCACTGATTGAACCATGCGTAGCACCTGTAAAAGCTGGTGAACACTGCATCTTACCTTCTGAGTGGTGTTTGACTTAAGTCGTGGCTGCTGTTTGGGAGTCCTTTGGAAAAAGTGAGGCAGAGAACTGCTGCTTTGTTTGACCCCTGGAGGCACAGACACTGAGAGTCTCCTTCCAGAACACACATTTCAAGGGCCAGCCAAATCTGTCTGTGGCTAATTTCTCCCTTTATGTGACGCGCCCAGTGGAAGGTGGACGGCACATTGTTCTTGAGCAAAACAAAAGGAAGGATGAAAGGAAAAACCAACACTTTCATGAGGTTTTGCTTTCTTTCGACTTAAAGTTTGGAAAAGTGAGAGACAAGAACAGAGACTCTTCTCTCTACTCTAACCATCTTTCACCCCCTCATCTGTCCATCTATTCCATTCATCCCTGTGTCAGGCCCCTGGGGGCCACTCGCTGTGCTCTAGCTGCTGACAACATGTTGCAGACAGATTGTGCTCTCTCTTCTAGTTCACTACTGTACGTTCTCTTGCTTCAGCCAGCATATTAAATGCATCAAAGCACAGTGGAACAGTGCAACAAACAAAGACTCAACCACAGCTGACAGAGTGGACGGCTGGTCTACAGCCAGAGAGGAGTTTGATCCTGTGTATAATGTTGCTGTGTGCGTATGTGTGTGTGCATGTAGAGAACAGCAGACACAAGGCACAAAGCGGGGGGGATAAACAGCATGTTACTCAGAGTGGAACCAGGCAGACATGTCCGATGAAACTTCTCTCAACAGAGGGCTTTGATCCGACTTTGATTTAAGGCGTGTATCTTAAGTGACATCTCACTTTGGAACACAGATTGCTTTTTTGGTTTGAACCAACTTAGTTATATGAAGGATTGACCACGGTCACAGTTCATCCTGGATTCAGGATTCTTAACTTATCAAGAAAGAGCAAAATATAATATGTTTGGCCAATACTATTATACTGAGTCTTGGATAATGCGTCAATAGGGCTGTCAAACGATTAACATTTTTAATCAGGTTAATCACAGCTTAAAAATGAATTAATCATGATTAATCACCATTGGAACTATGTCCAAAATATGCCATTTCTTTATGTATATTGTTTTGGGAATGGAAAGATAAATGAAAGAAGGCGGATATAGCCATTTAACATACAGTATCTATGTTTATTATAACATTTGTCTGCGTGTCAAAATGAAAGACAACCCACACACCTATCAATCATCAAACCGTGGGGTCTTAATTCATTACGTGTTGATTTCTATCAACGGGGGAGTACTTTATGAAAGTCGACGGGGGGGGGCGAGTGGAGTACTTCGTGACCACAGAGCGTGAACGTTGTGATCAGCTGTTTTAGCGCAGTGCTCCAGTGAAGGGGGGGGGAGTCTCCCTCCGCAGCCAGTTGGCGTAGTTTTGGCACAATTTATTGGGTCGGGACTACTGATGGACATGCATTGAGGAGCTGTCCTGAGCAATGAAAGTTTAAAAAAGCAATCCTGTCACTTGAAATATGATGTGGATGCTTAGTGGCCAATGCTTTACCTTGATCTGGAGCTTCTGTGATGCAAGAAAAATGTAGACTCAATCTGACAATAAAGCATTATCATATCATAGATTTAAGTCAAACTACACTGTCAGCCCTGCTGCAAGAGATCAGCACATACTGTATGAACATTCACCTGAGTTCTGCATGTACTGAAAATGTCCTGTTCGCAGGTCATCTGAGCTGTGCTCTGTCCTCGGAGAGGGAGCACCGGGGAAGGGAGGTGGCTGGATGTGGCAGGCCTTGCCCTTGGAGCAGCTATCAGCTGATTCTGTAACTCTCTGGAGGTTCAGGTAGGCCTGCAGGTGCTCCTCTACTAACTTCAGGCAGCTCATGTGTTCCTGACCCCAGAAGACCTGTCAGACGGGGACAGAGAGGAGACAGAGGGAAGTCAACATGAAGGGTGAAGTTATTGAGACGAAAAGAGTGACATGCATTAATATGCTTTAATACCTAAGTTGAAAATAATATAACATTCTACAAGAGCAGCAGTCAGGGTTACCTTCATCATTACGCCTTTCTAACATTGCCCAACACAGCCTCACATCCTCCTCGCTACCCGCGGCATTCCCCTTCCTGTGATCAATCAAAGCCAGTCTGCCTGGGGTTTGGAATCAGAACCAGGAATCTCTGAGTCAAGCTCTTCACACATGGAGCTGCCTGCCTGCCCTCACTGGCTTGGAAGGGTGGGTTATGACTAAACTCTAAAAACAGGAACGTTTGGGGATTTTTTCCCCCAGATTTTTGGAAGGATAGCACGAGAAGAAGGAATCGGAAGGAATTCTGGTGGTTTTTATACAGCACTTGATTAAGACACCACAAACGGCAATATTTACAATGGGTAATGTATGATTACGTATTAAGTGTTGAGTTACGAGTTATGTTCCTGTTAATGGGCACGCAATAAAAGCATTAAGTTAATCAATGAGGGGAGCAGTACAGGGTTTCCCCTGAAGATGTGATGTGGAATAATACATTAGTAATAATGCGCTCAGTCACATTGAAAAGGGACTTTTCAGTGTGGACGTTATGTAACTCGTCAAAGGAAAAAAAAGACACACATAAGGTATAACCCTCCCTACAAATAGCCTTTAATATTCCACCACTTAAGCAGATATGTGAGTCAAATCTATGGTGGAACTACAGCAGGCAATCTCTGATGTCAGCACTGCAGCTGCAAACAGGAGGGGAGCAGGGAACAGGATGAAAAGAAGGGGGTGCGGGCTGTGTTTGTGGGGTCAGTTTATTAATACTGTAATTATTCATTTGGAAAAAAAGGGGACTAAAACTGAGGTTTAAGAGTGATCCCCTCGTGATTGGCAACTGTGGAGGCTCACTCACACCCAGGGGTTCACAGTCGTGTCCTAGAGAAAGATGTGTAGTGTGTAAAGGTGCTGATCCGACCCTGACCTCTGGACACTGTAGCAGTTCTGGGTGCCACATCCTGTGACTAAGGATGCCTAATTGATGTCATGGGTATACAAACCTGCAGTAGGCCTCCCTTTAGGTCCAGCAGCAGTTTAGGGGGGCCAGGCTCCAGGCCAGGGCTGCCGCTGTGCCGACACCAGTGGGCCTCCAGAGAGCTGCTGCAGGAGAAGGGCCCCAGCAGGACCCGGCCCCGCTCCTTCAGGCCGGTCCTCAGCAGCAGGTCTTTCAGCTGCAGCTGCATAGATGCTGCCTGAACTGCATCTGGGAAGACAGAAGGAGTACAAATCAAAAAGATGAACAGGAGTATAAATAAGTAGATAAAATGTCCTGTCATATACCCTCTCAGTGGTTTGTGTATCGAGTAGCGGTTACAAATTCATTGATACAAAAAAGAAGGAAGGAAGGGGGGTTAAAATATTAATATATTGGGTAGCACTTTATATTAAGGTACACAAATTAACCATCAACTAGTTGTTAATTAACATGCATATTAGCAGTATATTGGCTCTTTATTAGTCATTATAAAACACTTATTAATGCCTTATTCTACATGACCATATTCTACAAGTAATAAGCCATTAGTTGAGAGTTTTTCCTCAATAACCCTCTAATTAGTGCTTATTTGTTGCAAGTAAGGAAGTTGTTGTACATGAGCCTTGGTCTTAATATGCTCCGCTCAATATGGGCCTAATAAGGCAGTAGTACCACAAGAATAGTAATCCTCCCATAATAACACTTAACAAATATGATCTATTCCAACACACTCTCACTCCATAATCGTCCAGGAGCGACGTTTGGTCAGTGTCCGTGGCGTGCAGTTGTGACGCTCCTTCAGCTTCATAAAGGGACGCAAATAGCTTTCAACTGATTGCAATGTATTCCCATCTGCGGCGGGATTTGACGCTCATGGAAGCACGCCATTCGTTTGTGTCGGCTGCCCTTAAAGGCAATGTGAGCGTCCATTCTCATTGGATAACGGAGAATTGTACACCCGGAAGTAAGTATTCCCCTTACTGTCGATTGATTTTACAGTGATATCTGCACTACTCATCGACTGAAAAACACCAGATGATCCTTGTTAATTACACAACATTGATTGGTTTAAGGGTCATTCCAGAATTGGAGGACATTTCATGTCCCCCATATAAAAAATCTAATAATCCATGCCCAAAATGCTAAAACATGCACTAGTTGTGTTAAACATACTTGTATTGAGACAAAATGTATATAAAGTTGTAGAAAAAGTGGTTTCAAAATATTATTTAAATGATCAAATAGCTCTCGAACATCCCCATAAAGGGCATTTTTCTCTTGTCCCCGCTTCTTGGTGACCAACTTGCATGTCAAATATAACATTTAAAATAGGGATTTTATTTACTTTTTTTGGTATTATTATATTGATATATGTTTCTTGTAATGGTAAAATCAATTTGTTAAATCATAAACATATTTTAGATAACAGTCATTTTGCACAGAAGTCCCTCAACATGCGTTCAACCCTGTTACCCAAACCTTTTTAGATTGGCACAGGAAGTGAAACAACTGTAAGTCAGATGACACAGTGGAAGTGACATCAGCAAGCCATGTGCTAGTGCCATGGGTAGGCCAAAACTAAGTCCTCTCTTTTCTTTTTCATATTTTTACAATCTTTTCAGTCTTAAAAGAGTGTGGCACTCTGACCCACTCAACCCTGTTACTGATATTATCAGAATAAAGCATATTCATTTCAAAGTTATCTTTCTTGCATTAGATATCCAAGTTTGTCCTTGCCTTGAAAGTAGCATTACATGCTACATCTAGCAATAATTCCTGAGGTTAAAACTCAAATTAGCATTGATTTTGAACCCTGTTACTTTCAACCCTGTTACTATAATTAGAGTAACAGGGGTAATTCTTCATTGGAAAATATTAATTTGATGCCTAGCTGGCCAAATCACTTTTTTGATGGTTTATTATCTGTTTTTCCTAAATACATTAAAAAAAATTATAAAATAAAATGTTAATTTTTCAAAAATGTTGGTGTCTAAATTGTCCTCCAATTCTGGAATGACCCTTAAATTGTGTGCAATGCTTTTGTATTTTTCCCCTTCGATTCGGAGAAACAAATAATTTTTCAGAGTAAAGGATGGCAGAAGACACTACACTACCCAGAATCCCCAGCTATCGTTTAGGACTACACCATGTGCTCTGTTTGACAAACCCCGTTTTTTTTCACCATTCAGTCTATGTCACGTGATCTTCAAATTTCTCCCTGCAGAAAAAAAAAACATGGCCGAACTTTGTTTTATTCTCGGTGGAAAATGCCTTTTTTAAAGTTAGTTTGGCCATTAAAATGCGTTTTGATATCATTTGATGCGAGAAATATGAGTTGTTATTTCAGATTATGTGTGCAGTGGATGTACATGATCTTTAGTTTGCTAGTTATTACGAAGATTACTTCAGGAAATTGTGTCCATAGAACGTTTTCATTGTTACCAAGGTGGTTGCTAGGGACGCTGCTATCGATATTATTTCTGTTATGTTGTGTAACTGTTTAATGGTGTTATCTTTATTTCTACTCCCTTCCCCGTCAATGTATAGTGTTGGTCCACAGCGCAAACGCATTAGTTTAACAAAATCCGCATCTAAAGATACGTTATTTTCCCCAGTGCAATCCAGCCTCACATCTCACAGCACATGTCATTAACAAATACCGGAAACAGACCGAACACATTTAAAAAAACTAAAATAATACTTTATTCCGAGTGTGCTTGCTTTTCTCTTTGGAAGTCATCACATAACGGAATTGTAATACACGGTTCGGCTGCATTAAATATTACATATCTGCCGTAGTTCTGTATTTATAGAGCCCTGATGAGAAGACTTCTAGAGAAACATGAGGAACTGAAAACGTGACGTGGATCATAAATATATCAGCCATTAAACAACATCTTACATTTCTTTTCACACAATACGTCTCCTTGCAGTATCAACACTAATTCGGCTGACTTTTATATTTGATCCAATTGGTAGATAGGCTGTATTTACACCATAAAGGTGCACAGCTGATAGAAAGGGACACATAGTGGTTAAAGCATGTTATTGAATTTCATTATTTGTATTATTAGATATTAATAGGATCCCTATAAAGTATATTCATTACTCGTTATTCTGTACTAATAGTTAATTAAAGACTGTATATAATGACTATTTTGCACATCCCTTTCAAGATTTCAAGATGTTCTAAGGTTTATTGACACATCATAAAGGCCTACACAACTATGGTGTAGTTATGCATTGAATGAAAAACTTGGGTCGCAGGTTCCTCAATAGTGCATTACAAGACATCTATCAATATGTGTGCATACCTCCAGCAATGTTAACTATGTTGAAGCACTTATTTTAACTGATATTATAATGTATTATACTCTTATAAGATGTATGTAGATATTTCCTCTCCGGCCTTGTCAGGTATTGAACAATCAATAAATAAAGAACACAGAATTGTTAAATATAAAACACAGAATTTGTGTGATTATACTAAATGATTTACAAATAAACACCACTGCATATTTACAACTGTTACACATGCTGATGTAACGCAAATGTTCCAACTTGGGATCAATAAAGTATATCTTATCTTAAGCTGATCGATGGCTACTGCCATATCTGCACAATGTGCCTCTGAACCTTGACAAGTGCATGTTTCAGGCTTATCAATGAACAACAGGAGGGGTCACAGACATAAGACCAGCTGTTAAATAAAGCTCTTCTGACCTTAGCTGGCATGTGTATATATATTAATGCTGCCCATTATGGGCACAAGCAATTTTCACCCATTTATTAATTATATGTTTTAAATGTGAGTGTTTCCTATCCCCTAAACCTCCAGGGATGTACACAGTTTAATACTGGCAACTTCTTATTATGGGAAATACGAAAACGTCTTTTAAAACTACAACTCCCAGTAGAGATGTGCCATAGATAGAGAACATGTTGCGAAACAGAATAGCCAGCATGTGTAGTTCTGGGGACGGGGTGGGGGATGGGGGGACGCGGTGGACCCGTTCAAATCCAGTTTTGCACAGTCTGCTGTGGTTCCATCCCATTTCAAGTGCTGTTCAACGCTCGGAGTAACCCTCGGAGCACACTCAAACATCCAATCACAGAGCTTGAGGACTATCACAGGGTTTGTCAAACAGAGCACATGGTGTAGTCCTAAACGATAGCTGGGGATTCTGGGTAGTGTAGTGTATTCTGCCATCCTTTACTCCGAAAAAATATTTGTTTCTCCGAATCGAAGGGGAAAAATAGAAAAGCATTGCACACAATTTAAACCAATCAATGTTGTGTAATTAACAAGGATAATCTGGTGTTTTTTAGTCGATGAGTAGTGCAGATATCACTGTAAAATCAATCGACAGTAAGGGGAATACTTACTTCCGGGTGTACAATTCTCCGTTATCCAATGAGAATGGACGCTCACATTGCCTTTAAGGGCAGCCGACACAAACGAATGGCGTGCTTCCATGAGCGTCAAACCCGCAGCAGATGGGAATACATTGCAATCAGTTGAAAGCTATTTGCGTCCCTTTATGAAGCTGAAGGAGCCTAAGAGCGTCACAACTGCACGCCACGGACACTGATCAAACGTCGCTCCTGGACGATTATGGAGTGAGAGTGTGTTGTCTATTCTTATGTAACAAGACATGATACTAGCGTTAATTGTGTCTAAATAACTCAAAATTAAGTATATATCTAAGAATATGTTTTGGGGTATTGACAGTTCAGCTAGCAAGGTGATATTGACCTGTATGTTTCATATTTGCACATTTATATTTGTGTGAAATTTGAAAGTTAACTGAATAGCATGGCAGTAGACTGCTACTAATTTTCCCTATGCAACCTGAAGAGTAAAGGGTCAAGTCCGTCAGAAAGCAATGACTGGAAGTGTAAGCTTTACAATTACACTGTAAGGATTAGTAACATGTATTGTGTTTATGTGATGTCATTTGGAGATGTTTAAACACAATGAGAAAATGCGCTAGCATTTGCGTTAGCATTCGCGCTAGCATTCACATAGCCATAGATGCTGTGGCGAAGTCCCTCCCCTTCCGGGGGACCTCCATGGGACCTTATTTCGGAAAAATCATGTATTGAAGTCAATGGAGAGAGAAAGATTGTCTTTGATCCCGTTTGAATTGTGCCACGAATTACACATATGATGTTTGTCAATTTAAAAGATAATTTTGCAAGTCAAAAAAATAAAGATCGTCGTAAAACTGTGAAGTAACACATTTGTTTGTGTGAAGTGCTCAATGAACTACAACTCTGGTCTTGCATACGTCACCAACACCAAGATGGCCGTCACGTCAGCACATTTCACCTCTTTCTTTCAGAATGAAGTGAAAAGTATTAAAAGAGGTGAAAATCACTACAAGTCTGTGCATGTTGAGAGCTGTACATACACACAAGGGGAGTTATTCGGTTCCGTAAGAGCCAGCATGCGGGACCGGCTTTCCAAGGTTTCGGTGAGTAACAGGAGTGTAATGTGTATCGGTAATGTACGCGACTCTGGGATTTGAAGTCTTTCCAGTTGCATATTTTTCATAGTCTTATATTTCAACAGTTTTACGACAAACTGTGACTTTTTTGACATGGAAATGATATTTTAAGATTGACAAACATCATATGTGTAATTCATGGCATAATTCAAACGGGATCGAAAGATACGTTTTCTCTCTCCATTGACTTCAATACATAATTTTTCAGAAATAAGGTCCCATGGGGCGGAAGGAGATGGGCGTGACTTCGACACTCTATTGCAAATCTAGCATTAGCTTTAATTATCTTGTTTACACTTAGCGGTCCCATGTGTTAATCTGTGTATGTTACACTTGCATGTATGAGATCATTAAGTGCCTTGTAACTTATTTTTTTACAGTTTCACTCTGTTTGAATGTCAGTGGACTGCAAATAAGTCAATAAAGGAGCATGGCTGCTCATTCCCTGGCTCTCCAAAGAGTTTGGCTGGCTGTTTCATCTATGTTCACACTGAGACAGTACAACACATAGAGAGAACAGTACACCTATTGTGTAAGTACATACAAGCAGGGCACACAGTATGATCACAAATACATACAATCTGTTAAAAATCAGTTTTTATTAAAAAGTACAGGCTGCATATGTGTTCTCAGCCTTGGAGAAACTTGACATGTTTTGGTATGTGTCTGAACCTCTCTTTAGTGGTTCATTGATAAAACAGATATTTCAACGTGTGCCTACTTTGTTCATGTACTGTTGAGGTTCATTTCAGTAGTTGTGTGCTATAATGTATTTACAAAGTGTGAAGAGGAGGCAACTTTAGAATAGGGAACCTGTTCAGGTCAATTAGAGTCAAACGAGCTCATTGGTTATGAACAAGACTTCACTTTAAAATAGGGAACATGTTCTTAGATAGAAATACCTAAATAGAGTCAAACTACTAGCTTATTGGTTATGAACAAGACTTCACGTTCTTAGATAGAAATACCTCATTTTGAGTTATTTAGACACAATTAACACTTATAGTTTCATGACTTGTTACATAAGAAGAGATCATATTTGTTAAGTGTTATTATGGGAGAATTGCTATTCTTGTGGTACTACTGCCTTATTAGGCCCATATTGAGCAGAGCATATTAAGACCAAGGCTCATGTACAACAACTTCCTTACTTGCAACAAATAAGCACTAATTCGAGGGTTATTGAGGAAAAACTCTCAACTAATGGCTTATTACTTGTAGAATATGGTCATGTAGAATAAGGCATTAATAAGTGTTTTATAATGACTAATAAAGAGCCAATATACTGCTAATATGCATGTTAATAAACAACTACCGTAGTTGATGGTGAATTTGTGTACCTTAATATAAAGTGTTACCATATATTGACATAAATACTAACAGAGTTTATTGATACAAATACAACCACACCAGAGGCCTGTACGACGAAGCTGGATATGTTTGAGTTAGCCGGTTGGCCTAATCCAAAACATACGCGCTCTCGCTAAACTGTCCTACGACGCGGGTTATCAAGTGGATCTAGTTAGGTGCGCGTTCACATAAAAGGGGTGGTATCTGGAGCATTTGACCAATCACAAACATGGACAAGCTACTGACAGCGCAGCGTCATAATTCCTGAATGAAAAGTGAACTATAATATTAGACATATGAAGAAGTTAAACTTTAAACATCCATGACTTAAACACTTGATCCAGGATCAAAGCCACAGAGCTGCACCTGCAAGGTGAATACAGCTGGTAACAGAACAAGTGTTTGAATGCGTACATTAACAGGTTTATGATATCACTGCCCCGTCTAAGACACAATCTGACTTAAATTATATTTGTCTCGAGTGTTTCCTCAACTTAATGTGTTGCTTAAAATAATACTTCTGTATACAGTATGTGACACTGTGAGTGTTGCATGGCCAGATACCCCTCAGCTGACTCAGCTCAAGTGCTGTGGAAGTGTATATATTCTAGTTCAAATGGAAGGGGTTTCGGTGATTTGGTAAACTAAAAAGGACAGCATTCTCTGTCCTTTCCATTAAAGCACTGTTGTGAACTTGGTCTTTTGGTCCCATAAACCAGTGGACAGAAATCCTTTCTAGCCGTGGTTGACATTAGGAGGGATGATATGGTCACCAAGAGCTGAAGCAGCAGCCAATGGAAACTCAACCCCAGATGACTAATAATGCCCTGAGAAGTAGCACTTTGCAAACGCACGTTGACTATAGAATGTCTCACTTCTGTCTGGTCGTAAGTTCGGGAAACCTATGTACAAACGTTACTACTTTTTAATTGTTTGACCTTAACAAGTCAACAGTAGTGTAGATTAAGGACGAAAGCGTTTCGTTAAACACTGTAACAAGCAGAAGATTCTATATACTACAACAAAGGGTAAGCATCTGTTAAACATTACACCCAGAAGTTTTTATATAAAGTAAAATAATGGTGAACATATACAAGCAACTAACAGCTTGCCAACTCTATCATATCATTTGCATTTATCTTTTTGTTACTTTCTATAGATAAAGCACCTGACAGCTGTTTTAATAAAAAACAAAGTTCCCATTATATTATTCACTTGGGGGTAGAGCTGGATAGATGGAAAGGCATATGAAGGGAGTGAGGAAAGTGATGATAAATGAAGAGACACATAGAAATAGACATGGAGGGAAGGCGATACAGACCCAGGGTGTGAGAGCGAGAACGCTAGGGTTCGATGGATATGACACACAAGCATCCTTACATCCTTTTAGGCTTGGTAACAACATTAAAGTGAGATCACACAACAGGGGAGTTCCAATGAAAGAGGGCTTATTTGGTGTAAATCATTTCGGTGTAAATCATTTCAGTGGAAATATTATGCTGAGATGACTCATTTCTCTAAGGAGAGACATTGTTGATATGATCTGGCAGTTTACCTGCTAATATCTTCTGGTGTTGCAGTGCAGAGAGGGCTGCTAGAGATTTCTAACTGAACTGTGGACATCAGCTTCATTTTCATGGCTAGGATCTATTAAACTGCACATTGGAACAACCAAAGTGGCCTGCTAAATGGAGTCTTTCATCAAATGGAGTATCTTTTATACGAATAAAAGGAGAAACAAGCACATGTACAAAGACACATACAGGTCAGGATAGGAAAACATTTACATACATACACATGGAGATGGACAACCATGTACAGTACACCTAGGTACACACACCATGTACACCAAGGTGAACAAGTGGAAACACACACACAATGTGTATTATCAAAGCATTCTCTCTCGTCTCCCTGCGTCATTGACTGCCACGCTGACCACAGCTTCCTTGTGCTAAAGCCAGCAGCAGCAGCAGCAGCAGCAGCAGCAGCAGCAGCAGCAGCAGCAGCAGCAGCAGCGGCAGCAGCAGCAGCAGCAGCGGCAGCAGCAGCGGCAGCAGCAGCAGCAGCAGCAGCAGCAGCATCACCTTAATTGAGAGTGGTTTTAATAAGGGGGGGTGGGGGGGTCCCTTTCTCCATCCATCCATCCATCCATCTTCTTCCGCTTATCCGTGGTCGGGTCGCGGGGGTAGCAGTTCCAGCAGAGAGCCCCAAACTTCCTTTTCCCTGGCGACATCAACCAGCTCTGACTGGGGGATCCCAAGGCGCTCCCAGGCCAGCGAAGAGATATAATCCCTCCACCTGGTCCTAGGTCTACCCCTTATGTTACATGTTAGACGCTTTTATCCAAAGCGACTTACATACTCAATACTGTGGGCAATCCCCACAGGAGCAATTTGGGGTGAAGTGTCTTGACCAGGGACACAACGACATGCTGACTGCAGTGGGGTTTGAACCTGTGACCATCTGATCCCCAGACCAAGGCTCTATCCACTGCGTCACACGCCTCCCTTGGTCTCTTCCCAGCTGGACGTGCCTGGAACACCTCCCTAGGGAGGCGCCCAGGTAGCATCCTATCTAGGTAACCGAACCACCTCAACTGGCTCCTTTTCGACGCGAAGGAGGAGCGGCTCAACTCCGAGTCCCTCCCGGATGACCGAACTTCTCACCTTATCCCTAAGGGAGACACCAGCCACCCTGCGCAGAAAACCCATCTTGGCCGCTTGTATCCGCGATCTCGTTCTTTCGGTCATGACCCATCCTTCATGACCATAGGTGAGGGTAGGAACGAAAATGGCCCGGTAGACAGAGAGCTTTGCCTTCTGGCTCAGCTCCCTTTTCGTCACAACGGTGCGGTAAAGCGACTGCAGTACCGCTCCCGCTGCTCCGATTCTCCGGCCCATCTCACGCTCCATTGTTCCCTCACTCGAGATACTTGAACTCCTTCACTTGGGGGAAGGACTCATTCCCTACTTGGAGTGGACAGTCCATCGGTTTCCTGCTGAGAACCATGGCCTCAGATTTGGAGGTGCTGATCCTCATCCCAGCCGCTTCACACTCGGTTGCGAACCGATCCAGTGAGTGCTGAAGGTCGCAGACCGATGAAGCCATCAGAACCACATCATCTGCAAAAAGCAGTGGTGCAATCCTTAGCCCACCGAACTGCAGACCCCCTCCCCCATGACTACGCCTCAAAATCCGATCCATGTATATTACAAACAGGATTGGTGACAAAGCGCAGCCCTGGCGGAGGCCAACCCTCACCGGAAATGGGTCCGACTTACTGCCGAGGACCCGGACACAGCTCTCGCTTTGGGAGTACAGAGATTGGATGGCCCTGAGTAGAGACCCCCCCACCCCATACTCCCGCAGCACCTCCCACAGTAACTCCCTGGGAACCCGGTCATATGCCTTCTCCAAGTCCACAAAACACATGTAGACCGGATAAGCGTACTCCCAGGCCCCCTCCAGGATCCTTGCGAGAGTAAAAAGCTGCTCCGTCGTTCTACGACCAGGACGGAATCCGCATTGTTCCTCCTCAATCTGAGGTTCGACAATCGGCCGGACCCTCCTTTCGAGTACCTTAGAGTAAACTTGCCCGGGGAGGCTGAGTAGTGTGATGCCTCTGTAATTGGCACACACCCTCTGATCCCCCTTTTTAAAAAGGGGAACCACCACCCCGGTCTGCCACTCATTCGGTACTGTTTCCGACTTCCACACAATGTTGATGAGACGTGTCAACCATGACAGTCCTTCAACACCCAGAGCCTTCAGCATTTCTGGGTGGTTCTCATCCACCCCCGGGGCTTTGCCACTGTGGAGTTGTTTAACAACCTCAGTGACCTCCCCCCGGGAGATTGGTGTTGATCCCCCGTCATACTCCAGCTCTGCCTCTAACATAGAGGGCGGAGTTGTCGGGTTCAGGAGTTCCTCAAAGTGTTCCTTCCAACGCCCTAACACTCCATCAGTTGAGGTCAACAACGTCCCATCCTTACTGTACACAGCTTGGATGGTTCCCTGCTTCCCCCTCCGGAGGTGTCGGACAGTTTTCCAGAACAACTTTGGTGCCGCCCGAAAGTCCTTCTCCATGTCTTCTCCGAACTTCTCCCACACCCGCTGCTTTGCCTCGGCCACGGATGAGGCTGCTGCCCTTCGGGCCTGTCGGTACCTTGCAACTGCCTCGGGAGTCCCCCGGGATAACAAATCCCTGAAGGCCTCCTTCTTCAGTCGGACGGCCTCCCTGACCACCGGTGTCCACCAGGAGGTTCGAGGGTTACCGCCCCTTGAGGCACCTAGGACCTTGAGACCACAGCTCCCCGCCGCGGCTTCGGCAATAGAGGCTTTGAACACCGACCACTCTGGTTCAATGTCCCCAACCTCCACAGGAATGCCTGAAAAGCTCCGCCGGAGGTGTGAGTTGAAGGCCTCCTGAACTTGGGCCTCCTCCAGACGTTCCCAGTTCACCCGAACTACACGTTTGGGCTTACCAGGTCTATCCAGAGGCTTCCCCCACCACTCGACCCAACTCACCACCAGATGGTGATCAGTTGACAACTCCGCCCCTCTCTTTACCCGAGTGTCCAAAACATACGTCCTCAGGTCCGATGATACGATAACGAAATCGATCATGGACCTTCTGCCTAGGGTGCTCTGGTACCAAGTACACTTATGAGCATCCTTATGTTCGAACATGGTGTTTGTTATGGCCAATCCATGACTAGCACAGAAGTCCAGTAACAAACCACCACTCCGGTTCAGATCAGGGGGGCCGTACCTCCCAATCATGCCCCTCCAAGTGTCTCCATCATTGCCCACATGTGCGTTGAGTCCCCTTCAGGAGCCCCATACAGAACTCTTTCCAGGGTCTCTAAGAAGGCCGTATACTCTGAACTGCTGTTTGGTGCATAAGCACACACAACAGTCAGAGTTTTCCCCCCCATAACCCGCAGGCGTAGGGAGGCGACCCTCTCGTCCACTGGGGTAAACTCCAACAACGAAGCACCCAACCGGGGACTTGTGAGTATCGCCACACCCGCCCGGCGCCTCACACCTTGAGCAACTCCGGAGAAGAATAGAGTCCAACCCCTATCCAGAAGTAAGGTTCCAGAGCCGACGCTGTGTGTAGAGGTGAGCCCAACCAGATCCAACTGGTAACGCTCCACCTCCCGCACAAGCTCCGGCTCCTTCCCCCCCAAAGAGGTGATGTTCCACGTCCTCAAAGCCAGCTTCTGTCGCCCGGGTCTGGTCCCGAGACCGTCTGTTTTCACTGCCACCCTTCTGGCAGCGCACCCGACCCCATCGCTCTTTCCCGTAGGTGATGGGTCCCTTTCTTTCATCTCTAAATCCATTCTTCCATCTAGGCTGAGAAATAGTCAGAGGCACATTTCCCCATGCTCTCTCCAGCCCTGCCTTTGCCCTGTATGACCATAGTACTGCTTTTTAGGTTTGTTTCCAACAATATGTCAGCAGACAGCCCAAACACATTACACTGCTGTGAAGTAGTGCCATAAGAAGGGAGGAGAGGAGGAAATGTTAATGGGAAAAAACTGAGCAGGGAAAGCATTGAAGGGTGAGTCAGGGGGTACCTGTGAACCTGTTCAACCTACTCCCTGTAGGTCCGTAACGTTTACACATATAATTCACATATAAACCAGTATACGAGAGAGGATGGAATAGCATGATTGGAGAACAATAAAGGTGGAGTTTAAACTTTTTAAAGAATCTTCACTTTGATCGCATAGACACATAGAGGCCAGTGGAATTATCATCCAATCACAATTTCTAACCATAAAATGCAAAAACTGACACACACCCACCCACACACACCCAAATCAGCACACACACGTACACCTCTGCATATATCTCAAGCCCTCCATATAGAACTGCCAGTAAAGCAGCACATCTTTCAACACCCAGGGAACAAAGTGGGTGGGGCGGGTAGGATGGATGGAAATCTTTCTAAATCAAATATATTTCTGGCAAACGCTTGGGTAAGATTAGATAAGATTGGAGACATTGATTTACCATGTCGGTTTCTCCCTGGCAACCGTTATCTGACCACTGCCTGGCTGATTGATACTCTGGGATGCACTGGTATCAATTAGAAGAACCCTAAAGGAGTCATTACCTAACTAGCTGTGGTCCCCAAAGACTGTCTGGGATGGTAAGAGTAATAGAAGTAATATACTGTCACTCACCACAGAAATACACCACAAGACCACTATGGGACACTAGAGGAAACTGGTTTGGTAGCAGGGGACAATGTCGGGCGACCTGGCTTAGTGCAGGCAGCAGTGCGTCATCCAAGCACTGAAACACTGACTGAGGAGTGTTGATGACTTCCATCTGCTTCAATGACAGTTGCAACACATCAGCAAACCCAGTAGTGCTAGAGATATATTTGAATTTCTAAACATTCGTATGAATATGAGGACATGTATGAAGATAATGCTGCAAGTAAGGGCATTTATTTCCACAATTGGAGATTTCACAGTATGTTACTCTTTACCTAACTTTAGCCTGATGGGTCCTGAGAAAGGATCAGGTTTTAGGGGAAGTTCTGGTCATCTCATACAGCTTCAGGCTCTAAGTGGTTTTGGTTGTTTTGAAAATGTAACTGGCTGCTTGGAGAGTCTGTGTGTACATTGTGTGTACATTGTCTGTGTGTACATTGTGTGTACATTGTCTATGTGTACATTGTGTGTACATTGTCTGTGTGTACATTGTGTCTGTGTGGTGTGCTGCAAGCAGGACACGCAGTGACCAGCAGGAACAGTGAAAGACAAAGCATTACTAAAATGATGTAATGTGTCTACATGGAAAACTAATGCTCAGTATTTGATAAAAATAAGAGCACCATGTTGCTAAAGATGGAGGTCTCCAAATCTCTACTTATTCAGGACTAGACTTTATTAAATAACTCAGCATATGATGTGATTAGTCTCTAATATGAAACTACAGTCATCGCACAGCTTTCTTACACTTCACATCTATAACCAGTTAACGGCATCCATCTTCATCTTCACTTTCACTCAGCAGCCAGGTGTTTCACAAATACCTTGAAGGACGTCCTTTTTTTCCAAGTCTTCTTTGTGATATATTTACAATGTTAACGCATTTGAAACTATTTATTAGTTGGGTACACTTTCCCAAGCACAGATGTTTGTATTTGAAGGTATATACATCTCTTTTTGTTTGCCTAAACTTCTCCCAGAGTATTTGAACAGAAATAATGTGTTAAACGGAAAAGAAAAGCTTTCTTTCAGCAGAGTAAACCAACTGACATAAACAAAGATAAGCCAGGCAAACAAAATAAAACAAAAGCCATTCATAAATAATGGCATTCACTTTGTTCCACACACAGAAGTGTTCCTTCACAAGTGTGCTGGTAAATCAGCGTGAAGAATAAGGGGGTCCACAGAGGGAGGGGACCAGGAGGCAGTTATGTCTGTTGTTCTATGTAAAGGAAAACGAGTGCACTTGTTACAGTGTCTGTCGAGACAGTGTGTGTGTGTGTGTGTGTGTGTGTGTGTGTGTGTGTGTTCTTATGGAAGTGGGGGCACTCGATGGGCAGTCTCATGGAGAGCTGAGAGATTAGGGAGGGTCTTGTTTCATGGACCTTAAGACACATGTTCTCTCTCTCTCTCTGACCGCCACCCCTCCTTTCTCTCATTGAACTATAAATGCCCCCCTACCTCGGGGAATGGTGGGCCGTGGACGGAGGGAGGAATGAGGGGCTTCCACTTGCTTTTCATTAACACAGGATCTGGTAACACACCTCACTGTCAACCTAATCCCCCTCTCTCCATATTGTCCCCTGGCAGAGGGGGGCTGCCATTACCAGGTACACGGCCCCAGATGTTTTACGGATGGGGGGGGGATGCCGGAGTCTTCATCAGCTGCAGCTGGGGACGTACGCTGATAAAGACGGGGGTTGGGTGTTACTGCTACCCTGTATTATATCTCCTTTATTCACCCGCCTCTCATTCGCTCCTCTGCCCTACTACAACTCATTCACACGTGTCCTTTCTTTTTTGTCAGCTGAGGCCTTTGCTATCATGTGTAAAAAACAGCAATATCTAAAAGACATTTGTTTCCCAGTTTGAATACATTAAATCGCAAAGACTTCCCATATCTATATCTACAAACAAGGGTGCAGTGGAAAGTTTGACTAAGTGCTATTCATTGAGATACTGATCAATAGAGGATAACAATCGCTTCATTGTCCTTATTCAACCTGCTTTTCTCTTTAGCTGAATTCCTAAACATGGTTATCCCTCTATGAGTGTTTCCAGATCAATATTTGTTTGATAAACATTGACACGTTGTTGCGCTGCCACCCTTCTCTCTTCGTCAGTCTCCTGCTTCTCCTGGAGAGAAACAACAGCAGCAGCAGGAGCGATGCACGCTGTAGTAATACTACATCCTCATGTCTCACATCTCTCAAGTGCAGCCGCTCCCAGGGGGGTCCTTACTGCTGACTTATTGTGGCAGCAGAAAACTCTTGACCGACAGTCACAGAACAGGAATCCTAACCTTTTCCAAGGTATCCGTTTTCTGAGGCACAGAGTGGAGTGGAGAGGCCTGTGTGCGGAATGATGGAGGCTCAGGCAGCCCATACATCTATTGTCACCAGCCATCAGTGTGTGTAACTGAAGACGGCTTGTCTTATGTGGAGGAGCCCTCAGGGAAACCAAAGCTGTCATGTGTTGTGACAAAGATCTATTAGAGTGCTTAAGTTATCAATAACAAATAAAAAAGACAAAATGAAGGCAAATATGTTGTTTAGCAAGATAGCTTCTGACATTAGTTTTAAAACACTTATTCACATGAAAAACAGATCCTATGTGTTGGCATTTGGTGCCATAGAAATGTACAATATGTGTTACTCCACATTGTTTCATCATGTTCTCAGAAGTGAAGCAAAATGATGAGAGGTCAATTAGATCTAACTCGGAGAGCTCTTGAATTGAATACAAAGATAAATTAAGCGTTTGCCCTACATGATGACAGCATTAGTGTTATGGCACTTAAGTCCTATTATGTCTTGTTCCGAACAAACCTATGTGACCTTGTGTTCTTTTGGGCCGTTACAACACACAGTGTTTCAAAGAGCTTGGAGCCACCTGGGGAGGAATGATCCAATGGATGTCAACAAACACCAGGGTCCTGGTCCCAACATTGTATCTGCGTCAGTTTCATTCTAATGGTGGCCCTGTTTCAAAGTGCTGGGAACTGCAGGGCAACATCTATACAAATCATTTATGTACACTCATATCTTCCCTGTGTTTACTGCAAACAAATGAAAAACAACTACTATTAACACATTTCTTTTGAAAAGTATTTATGTGTGCAAAGAAAGATAATCAACTATAAATAGTCACATGAAAGCAAAGTCAGTGGGAGGGGATTAGCTTTCATATTAGTACCATTTTCTTTAAACTCCATTTCTTTTTCCATTGCACAGTTTCAACTGTGTTTATCCAAGCCAACACATCAAACCTGGATGAAAGCTGAAAGCTGGTAAGAATCAGAGCAGGCAGCAGCGCTGCATATTATGTCACTGTGCAGTTATGCAGATTTGAGTAAACAAAGTGCAAATTGTTTGAGGATTTAATTAACATTTTCTGCAATCATTTGATCTGAAGTAACCCTATATAATAACATCTGTCACACACATGCAGGCACTTAGGGAGCCCGGCTCTGTCCTTGTCCCACTGTAACCCCGCTCCACAAACCATCTAGTCACACCATCATGAATGCTGTCGCCTGTATGTGGCATCTCAGCCCTCACTCTCTTCCATTCCCTGTTTCCATCAGCTGTCACACCTAGGAGACATGCCAACACAACTCTGACACACAAAGCAAAGCTCTCCTCTGTTACAGCGCTTCGGCTCACACCCAACGGCAAAAACAATTGGAAGCTTTTGACATTAGCAGCTCTGATTGTTGGAATGGAAACAGTGGGATGCTCCTGGACAACAGGCAGTGGTGATGATGAAGGCAGGGTTTGGTCCTAACACCAACACAAACATCTCGCTCTCACACATACTCTCTCAGGCCCATACCATACACACAGAACCCTGCAATCAAACAGACACGCAGCACTAACAACAACTTTAGATCCAAGACCAACACACACTTCTCACTTTACAGTTTACTGACAAACCTTTTGCTGGCAGATCAGGGCTTTGCTAGCATGTGTTACAAATAATACTGGTATTTGTTTCCCAGTGTGAACACATTCAAGTGTCAAAATGTTAAAAAGGCAAAGACATCCAACTGTTCTCAGCAAACAAGGCTGCAGAGTGGACAGTTTGCATACGCACTATGCAGTGAGATAGTTATCCATAGAAATCAGAATGGATTTACTCAAGCTGTTCTTTTATTTAGCTACATTTCAATCCAGCTGAATTACAAATTGCACTGGCTATTGCTTTATAGACTTTGTCCACATCAATATTTGCTTGATTAAACTGTGACATGGATCCAATGCTCCACTATTTTCTTTGTACTGGATATTTGAAGCACTTTGTAACTTGACTTCATTTCAAAGGGCCTGGACTGTTTCCTGTTGGCAGTAAGCTTTGGTACCAGGCACATGACACACCACAAAGAAACATGTACATTTCGAGTAGTGCATTACTGAGACTTACATTCGTGGTTTCTCTAACAGATGATCAAATCTACCAAATGGGGTGAAGTCATTGCATTTGTTTCCAATGTAGCTCCACCTGTTTCCACACTTTCCTTGACAGCAATATCTTGAGTGGCAATATCTTTTTTTCAATGCAGCAAAATCACTTTTTCTTTTTTTTCATTTTCACATTGAAAAAATGAAAGAAATAATAAAGTAAGTCATTTAAGGTCCAGGCCCTTATTACCTTGGAGTAAAAGCGCATGGATATTGAGAGACTCAGAAGAGTCTCAGCAGGGGGCTGGAGAAAAGAGAACACGTTTTGACAGCCTGAAGCACAAACTTGAATAAACAAACTGAAACTTAGCATTATATATAACTATTTCTTTAAATTGTCTCTCGTTTGAAACGAGTTCTGCCTGCCCCGGACTAAAGCATTAAGAGTTCTACTTTCCTATTGACAACAATGTCACACTGTGCAGACCAACAAAACATTTTTGTTAACTGCTTTAACTTACAACTATTTTACAGTTCTGGTTTGAAGATGAAGGTGACCATAGGGTCACGGAGGATTCAGAATATAACATCTAGTAGTGGCTGGCCCCTCAAACAGTGGTCAGATAACACACATATGATCTGATGTTTCTTCACTGCATCGTGTGTTCATTAACTGGGCCTTGTGTTTATGTCATTTGTATTTATTGTGTTTCCCTGCCAGCATAATGTCATTTTGTTAGTTTGTTGCAAAAGCTGTAGTGGTTTTACTCACCTTCGATCCTTGGCCCTGACTTCATATTCAGACTTCCTGTCATGGCAGACACTGCTGCGGTCACACTGGGCTTCATTGGATGGGCCTCTGTCTCCATGACTACCACAATCTGGGCAGTGTGGAGAGAGACCTTGTGGAAGGAAAGCGCCAGAGCCCTGACACTGTCCTTCCCCAGGGCGGAGGCCTCTGAGTGAGCAGGGGGGGGCCTGGGCAGAGTCTTGGCAGGGGAGGAGTAGGGGCTGGGGGAAGCAGAAGGAGGGTGACTGGAGGTTCCCCAGGTGTGGTTTGGCAGGACTTTCATCAGGTATGCTTTAGCCTGCTCCAGCTTAGCCAGGGTGGGGTTGATTTTCAGAGGGCGAGCTAGCTCCACATTCAGCTCAGCTGTGGAGAGAGATAAAAGCCGGACAATAAGGGTAAAGTGAAAAGACCACGGATAAAAGTGTATATATGAAGAGTATATATGTATATATGTAAGTGCTGAGTGAAAACATTGATTTATTGTGGAGACAAACCAAAGCTACCTCAGAACAGAAGCACATTCAGAAGTACACACACTTTCCCACCAGGTTCTGTGTGTGTTCTGAGGGTTAGTCAGAACACACAGCTGTCTCATTCTTTTTGTCCTCGTCTTATGTGCATATTGTTGCACAAACCCAATAACGATGGGTTTCACTGTAACATCCTAACGTGACACCGTGGAATAGCAGAAGAGAATCTTTCATTCATGCCAGCCACACAAATCCAAGACTCCTCATTCTATCTGGCTCTGGCTCTGTGGAGCTCTGCAGCCTTCAAACACGTGAATGGGATTTATAGAGACACACAAATTAACTCAATGCCTTTTTACACCACTTCCATTATCCCATTTTTCCACTTGGTCATGATGATGGGAGAGAGAAGCAGCCCACAAACAAGCGCAGCTGTTTTTCATGGTCTCATGGAGGCACCAGTGTTTAGAGAGGTTTTTAAGGGTGTAGGCCTCCCATCTGTCTCCTTCCCAGGTAGGAGAACTGCATGACATGAGTGGGAGAACTGCCAAGAGCCTCCTCTGCCCTCAGGATTCTCTCATTTAAGCCAGTGGAAGTGAGGCACATGGTCAAATGGAAGGATGACAGAGAGAGAGGGGTTGAGAGAGGAGTTGGAGGACAGACAGGTGGAATTTGCTGTGCAGTGTAGCTTATCATTTCCACTTGACTTATCACCAGGAAACGATCCACGGTGGAATAAATAGCCTTTGTGCAGCTGTTCCTCCAGGTTCCCCTCCCTCCTCCTTTCACATGTTATATGTCTCCCTCTGTTTTATGCAGCATATCCTTCTGCTTCTTTTTCAGGCCTTTCTATCTTTTACTCTTCCTCCACCCCTCAATCTAATCAAGCCCTCCCCCTCTGTAATCACATCAAGCTGTCTGTGATCACAGGCCTTCCCTGGCTCTCTGCACCGAGAGACCTGGACTTCATTATCAGTTGTCCTCCATCCCGAGCCCCCCCCCTCGAAAAACCCTTCCTACCCCTGACACCGGCCAGTTCTGGTGTGGTGCTAAAGGATTTATTACCTGTACTGTATGAATTTGGTGGCCTGGGATTATTTTTACCACATATTTTCTTTTGCATCGAAAAAGGTGAATGGGTGCAGATCCATATCATACATAGCTGTTCCCCATATTGGAGGATACAAGCAACACTAAGTCATGCCCTTTCTTTACATGTTTAGAGGAGTTTCATCATATAAACTGAGCTACCACAAACATCTTTAGCATTCGTCCCAATGTGAGAAAAATGAGTATGCAGCAAGGACATTCACTGCAAGCCATGCGAATAAGGATCCTATATTTTCATTCAGTACTTTTTATGTTTGTTGGCCAAACGACTGACAATATTTTGACAGATCAAAAGAAAAAAACCTTTGTCACTCAAAGTGAGTATCTGAATGAGTTGATTTGGCTGTGTGAAATCAGCCGGAGCGTCTGTGCACCACCACCACTTATTAAAGTGAAGAAATATCAATTATTGGTGGAGTGGTGGAACTTTCATTGCAAGTGTAACGAGGGCTTTTCCAGCAGTGGCATTGTAACACATATGAGTGTTTTCATTGGACACACATTGCTTCAGCCGTACGACTACTGGCTATTTTCAGCTGGAGGCTGTCAGTGAAGCCTGTGCAAGGAGCAGGCATCAAGCCGGGAGGTTGAGAGGTGGTGTTGGTGTTCTCATACCTTTAAAGAACAGGACTTAATGTGAACATGCTGGGGGGAATCATAGACTGGCCCTTCTCAAGTGTCAGCCTCTATTAGCGCTGAAGATCAAAGTCTGGCACAGCACACACTTTTATATAACTGTGCAAGTGGTGGGCGGATCAAATATGCTTATTACCCAAGTAACTGTGCCTTTTTGGAGATGTCATGCATGACGCCGTCCCCACGTTGAACCTGGTGTTGGCTCTATATGTGCTACCACCACAAACATTGTTTTCATTTCAACCTCACCTTTGATTTCTCTAGCTGACTTTTACGCTTGACTCTTGACATCAGGAACCCTGAGTCTGACACAGGTGACACTGTGTCCGATTACACAGGGTCCATGTGTGTATGTCTGTGTTTGTAAGGCCCAATCATCTTTTTGGGGGGGGGTATCTGTAGAATCCCACTGTCAAAAAAAAGCCTCAAACCAAGTAGGGTCAGTGACTCACGCCTCAAATAGCATCTGACTCAAATTAAGAGGTTCTGGATGGTTCGGAGGGGCACAGGCTTGTATACAGTAACTGACAACTTTTCTATGTACCCATAGCTTGACGAGATCCAGGGACACAGGAGAATAATGGGTCCAATTTGTTCTAGCTAATCTATCACCTGTTGCTTCTCTCTCCAAGTGGGAGCAGTTACATCTCTGGACTCGCTCACTGACCCTCTCAAAGACTGGAAGTGGTGGAGGAAAGCTGAGAGAGATTTCGTGTTGGTGTGTGTGTTGTATGTTCGCTGGTCAACCACTGCACCCTGCTTCAGTTGATAAAAAACGAACCCATCCCCAGACCTGTTTTCATATGTGTTTGCTGATCAAGCCTTCAACCCTCCTGTTGTACACATGTGGCTTCCTGTATGTATCAGCATTACTAGTGCTTAAATGTGTGTGTGTGTGCGTGTGTGTGATGAGTAGCTGCTGAGTGAGGGTCAGTGCCAAAACACCATCCACGCACGTACACACACAGATTTTTTTCCTCCCTTCCACTTTTCTCATTCATTGATTCCTCACAGTCGTTATTGTACTGTATTCAAATTTGATTAATACCTACACCTCAACCCTAAAGAGTTGAAACAAGCATTAACACAAGCCTTACCAGTTCAAGCCTACACTGAATCTTCTTATAAATGCTGCTGATGACGATGCTAAAGCTTCAGTTCAGCCTGATAAACATTTCTGACTTTCTCTCTGTTAACTGTCTAAACATGAGGGATGAGTTTAAGTCAGCATCTGCTCAGGGTCTGCACTCTCTGCTCCCCTATTCCTGAAGAGGAAAGCTATCTCAACCGGGGAGTCATCTTCCCAAACAACTCACAATTGAACAGATGTGTGTGCATGTGTGTGTGAGTGTGTGCGTGTGTGTGTGTGAGTGTGTGTGTGAGTGTGTGTGTGTGTGTGTGTGTGTGTGTGAGTGTGTGTGTGTGTGTGTGTGTGAGTGTGTGTGTGGGTGTGGGTGTGGGTGTGTGTGTGTGTGTGGTCAATTATTTATATTTCCAGCACAGCCTGACCTGGGGCAACCTCACACTGAGCCTGGATCCTGTCTGAGATATTGGGGAGGGTGTTGTTTACATGTGTGTGTATGTAGAGGATGAATGTGAGTGATTATGATTGAAGTTATACTTCTGAGATAGATGAGCTCTGCTGTTTCCTAATTCAAGGAAA
Source organism: Harpagifer antarcticus (assembly GCA_902827135.1). Classification (NCBI taxonomy): domain Eukaryota; kingdom Metazoa; phylum Chordata; class Actinopteri; order Perciformes; family Harpagiferidae; genus Harpagifer; species Harpagifer antarcticus. Next base: position 1,149,847 of record CADEHL010001252.1, on the reverse strand, counting down.
CACCTGACTGTAATGTAATGTCGACATCTGCACTTCAACTAAACACAAGAATCAGATGTAACCTCAGTGTAATGTAACAAAGACATGACAGGCACTAACCCTATTCAGTAAAACATCCTGTTAATACATCACATAAGACCATCATTCAATGTTATATAGATAAATATACAAAGTGAATGTAGATCTATTTTAATATGTATTTAACTTTCCACTGTTGTTCCTTTTGCTTTTTTGCAAAGGGAGATCCGATGTCAGCATATCCTATCTATGTTAAAGGATATTTGACTCACTATACATCAGCCTGTTCCTTCTGTACACAGTGAATTCCCATCGGAGAGGAACCATATTTAACCTCTTAACTGAAAACATGAGTGCATTTTGAAGTAATTCAGCATAGGAAGGTCATGGCGCTGTAATCTGACTGCTGGCGCCATGTGGAGCGAGCAGAGGGGCGGATGGACACTGGTGCTGCGCGGCCGTGTTGTGGGATTGCTGTGCTGCACAGAGAGCTGCATTGTGGGATGTGATTCCAGGTTGACAGAGAAGCTTAGGGCTTTCCGCTGACAGCAGGAAGGGATGGTGGGCGAGGGGGCGATACGCTTCCCCGAACCATCATCAATAACATCTACAGTTCAGCCTGGAGCTCCTCATTGTACACACGCACAGTGTGAGTTCATGATTGTATGCATGTGGACGAAAGACAGAGATATGTCAAAGCATATCTGTAGTTATATGTGTGTGTATCTGCAGCATCTGGCCTACTGGGTTCAGGGAGCTGAACTTTGAAGGATGTCTTGCGCCTACACACACTATTCATGAAACAATCATAGGGATAACAAGGCTGCACACACTCACGCACGGAAAAGCCCACTCACACTTTTATTCACCGCTCTTCAACTTGCCTTGCTCTTCTATTTGGGTAGGATGTCAGCCTCACCCTTAGGTCAACAACCTTAGCTTAAAGCTGCTCATATGGATATGACATCAGTCTAAAAATAGACATCCAAACCCTGTGAAATGCACATTTCAGCCTGACATTACGCACACACAAACATTCCCAGGAGCTTGTTCAAAGTGAGAATAATCAATATGAGTGGCCTGCCACAATGGTCTTTAGACCATCATCTACACACATAGCAGAAAGTAGATCTCTGTGTTTGACTCTGGGATGTGATCAGTGTGTATGTGCATGTGTGTGTCTTCTTGCTGCGTCACCGCGGTGGATGTTACCCCTGAAATGGGATTACATATAAAACGGATGCCTTAAAATGTGGCATTCGTTGAACAATGTGTGTGTGTGTGTGTGTGTGTGTGTGTGTGTGTGTGTGTGTGTGTGTGTGTGTGCGTGTGTATGTATGATCCCCACCCGGTCCATTGAGGAAATCTTTGATCTGGAGGCAGAGCAGAGGGGGGGGGATGCCTGTTTTGCTGTCTACCTCTCCTGCTATTGTCTGCATCCAAAACACATTGTAGTCCAGAGACTCTGGCAGAGTCTTTCCTGGGTCTGGAAAAGAAAAGACAAAGAAAGAGGAAAAAAATAGGAGAAATGGAAGAAAACAGAACAGACAAAGAAATGGTTTCAACATATTTCACATCAAACCCTTTTAGAGTCTGACATGTTATGGATATAATGGATTGGTAGCAAAGTTACATTCCCTGTCATTTAAATAGGGTCTATATACCTTAATCAGAGGATTTAAATCCCACCCTTTAGTCATAAAAAATCCCGTAAGAACCTTTTCCCACAGAAACGTTCCCACTCTCCTCTGCTCATCTGCTCTCTCTTACCCAAACACTTGTAGTCAGAGGGGACTCCTCGTAAGGCCACGTCGAACACAGAGAGCTCCATCCTCTGCTTGCGGTGGTGGCAGCTGAGCAGAGCAGAAGGCTGCATCACCTGGATGTACAGGAGGGGCTCCAGAACCTGGTCCCCTGCCCCTCTCCTCCCCGGCTGCCTCACTATGGTAACACCCAGGGCTTGGCGTGCGGAAGAGCGGCTGGGCGTCGGCAGGCCCCCCAGGGAAAGCAGGCTGCCTCTCAGTAGGGGGGAGGCCGTCTGGGAGTTGTTGCTGTTGAGGATGTCCTCAGCGGTGAGGCC